>JAYMYS010000016.1:1200000-1799347 GCA_037954015.1 Psophocarpus tetragonolobus | reverse complement strand
ATGTGGCATGTGTAGGGAAAATAGGTAGTGAAGTGATCCCTAAGCTAACCATGCAAGGGATCAAAGAGGGAAAATGAGATAGAGAATGTACTACGATTGGAAGAAATTATAAAGAAGAAGAAATAAGAAAGTAAAGTGAAGAAGGAGTTTATATATATCACAGGGGTGTATAATATTTCTAAATGCAAACCTCCTCCGATAACGAACTTTCCAAAAACTTCCCAAAATTCAACTAAATCCTTCCAAACCAAAAGAGTAATAAATATTTCTCATCTCTCCATCCTTCTACTATCAACTGAATATCACCAAAGCATTAACATCAATAATAAACTCATCACACCTCAATTCAATTAATAATTTAAGTAAAAACTTAAATTTAATTCCTTCACTATATTAAATTAAATATAACTAAATATTTAATTCTTAATAATATTTATTTTTCTTCCACGAATAACCTGTTA
The DNA here is from genome assembly GCA_037954015.1 of Psophocarpus tetragonolobus. Lineage (NCBI taxonomy): Eukaryota > Viridiplantae > Streptophyta > Magnoliopsida > Fabales > Fabaceae > Psophocarpus > Psophocarpus tetragonolobus. The sequence continues at coordinate 1,798,886 of JAYMYS010000016.1, read as the reverse complement.
ATCAAACTGGTCCTTACATCCTCCATTATCACACTCAAGCATGCTTTTTTAGGTACACATCCGAATCGGTCCTCTTCTACACTAGTAACACGTAGGTACAACCATCTCATCATAGGTACACTTGAAGTGAATCCTCTTCTACACTAATAACATGTAGGTACAACTGTGTAATGCAAAAAAACCCAAAAAAACCTATCCAGAGCACCACATAATGGTGATCCTTACAAAACTTCTTCGATTACCATATTTATGCATCATGTCATCCACAACATAAATCCTAATGCCAACATTGAATCATATCATCACACTTCACCCCCAATTGCAGTTGGGATGACACCTCGTTAGGCATACCCTTACTATCATCATCAACATAAATCATAATATCAATATCTTTCTAAGAACTAACTTTGGTTTGTAATTTTTAAAAATAGTAGATGATAAAACTAACTTTGGACATAAACATAAAAGTTTTAAGTAATTGTATTATCTTTCTAAGAAAATTTATACCACCTCTATATCATTAGTATAACTATATTGTATTGGACTACATGATGCAATAAAAGAGTAAGACAAGAAAAGATAGTGCGAGTTGTAATGGTGTTGATTGTTATGGTGTGAAATATTGTGATGTATATGAGTATAACATCCCAAATTTATATATAATATTTACACCATAAATTATTTTTTTAATTTATTTAAATTACTACATTCTATATTGATATATAAAATTTTCATTACATTACACTCAATATTAAAGCATACACCACAGCAATTTCAAAGTTTGATGTGAAGTATACAATGGTATATACAATCATAGCTCATACAATATATATATATATATATATATATATATATATATATATATATAGATATGTGTGTGTGTGTGTGTATGTGTGTGTGTGTGTATATATATATGTATATATATATAACATGTCATTTTCCCATTAAAACTTATCTATTACACAACTCATAAAAAACATAATTCCAACCATAAAATTTAGTCATTCTTAGTAAATATTATACATACTTAGAACATAAGTACTAGTTTTAGTCAATCCATACATTTATCTTTCTCAAAGGCCTAATTTATAATATTGAATATATTCACTTTCTCACATATACCCATAGGATTATTGCATGCATAGCTCACCATAACATTTGCTAGGTTTTGAACACTTTCTCACTCAGTTTTTAATGAGTCTCTATGACCTTTGTGGGGTATAAATGCGATATCTAGAGATTTATTAATCCTACAATGTTTTTCTTATCTAGTTTAAAAGGTAGACATTTATCTACAACTCTTATGTTGACCTTAAAGGCTAAAATAAACGTTTACTATGTTAAAAATTGGAGGAAAACATGAATTCATCGTTTAATTCTGACAGTTTGTCACTAATATGATCATAATTGGAGTTTCAAGTATCTTTTTAGGGTGAAACCAATGTCATTAGTTAGATAGCATCTAGCGCTACAACTTTCATGAAGACCATCTTCTAAAATTACATCACTTTCCTATTGGTTTTCTCATCCGAAAATCATGAATACTGATTGCCATATTCCTAATTCTAGCAGTTTGACCCTTAGTTACTAATCTTATTATAACTTGAGTTCTAAGTATCCTTTTTAGGGTGAAACCAATGACATTATTTAGATAACATCTAGTGATACAACTTTCATGAAGATCACTTTCTCAAATTATATCGTTTTCCTATCGATTTTCTTATCCGAAGATTGTGAACGTTGATAGTAAAATAAGTGTTAAAAATTTTAAAACTGAATGTGAAAAAAGAAGTGAGTTTTAAAACTGTAATGTGAAAAAATAATGTTCAACAAAAATTTTTAAAGCTTTAGATGATTAAAAAAATTTATGAGGTATAAAAATTTTCAATGCAAAAAATAATTCAAAACCATGTTCCAAAATGAATAATGTTTATAAAAAAAGCTTGTAAAAAATAATATTGCATAATAAGTTTATAAAAAAATGTAATGATTTAACAAATAGAAAAGTTAAATGTTCGAAAATGATGTTTCAAAATAAGTTTAAATCATCCAACTATAAGTAAAAAAATTTAATGCAAAAATTAAATTTAAATGAGTAGTAAAAATATAAAAATGAAGGTTTTAAAATGTTCAACGTGAAAAAAAGTGATGTTTTCAAAACTGTTATGTGATAAAATCATGTTAAAGAAATCATTTTTAAATTTTAGATAACGAAAAAAAATGTAAGGTATAAAAAATTTTCAATGAAAGAAAATAATTCAAGATCATGTTAAAAATGGATATTGTTTATAAAAAAAGCTTGTAAAAAATAATATTCCAAAATAAGTTTAGAAAAAAAATAACGATTTAAGAAATAGAAAAGTTAAATGTTCGAAAGTCATGTTTCAAAAGAACCTTATATTATCAAAATATAAGTTAAAAAATTTAATACAAAAATAAATTTAAATGAGTAGCAAAATATAAGAATGAAGATTTTAAATCTTTCAATATGAAAAGAAAAAGGTGATGTTTTCAAAATTATAATGTGAAAAAATAATGTTAAAGAAATAATTTTAAAAGTTTAGATGATGAAAATTTAAGGTATAAAAAATTTCCAATGCAAAAATAAATTCAAAATCATGTCTAAAAACTATAAAAACTGATAATGGTTATAAGAAATGCTCGTAAAAAAAGAATATTGCAAAATAAGTTTGTAAAAAAGCAAGGATTTAAAAAATAGAAAAGTTAAATGTTTGATTTAAATAATAAAAATATAAGTAAAAAATTTTAATGCAAATAAATAAATGTAAATGAGTAGTGAAAATATAAAAATGAAGATTTTAAAATGTTTAGAATGAAAAAAGTGACGTTTTCAAACTCTAATGTGAAAAAATAATGTTAAAGAAATAATTTTAAAAGTTTAGATGATGAAAAAAATGCAAGGTATAAAAGATTTTCAATGCAAAAAAATAATTGAAAACCATGTTTAAAAAGTATAAAAATAGATAATGTTTATAAAAAAAGCTTGTAAAAAATGAACATTCCAAACAAAGTAAGATTTAAAACACTAGAAAATTTAAATATTCGAAAACAATATTTCATAATAAGTTTAAATGAGAAAAATATAACAAAAAAAATTTAATGCAAAAAATAAATTTAAATGAATAGTAAAAGTATACAATTAAGGTTTTAAAATGTTCAGTGTGTAAAAAAAATATGCTTTCAAAACTCCGATGTGAAAAAATAATGTTAAAAAATAATTTTAAAATTTTAGATGATGAAAAAAATGTAGGGTATAACAAATTTTCAATGCAAAAAAATAATTCAAAATGATGTTTAAAAAGTATAAAAATGCATAATCTCTATAAAAGAAAGCTTGGAAAAAATGAATATTTCAAAATAAGTTTATTACAAAAAGTACGATTTAAAAAACTAGAAAATTTAAATATTCAAAAATGATATTTCATAATAAGTTTAAATGAGCAAAATATTAGTAAAAATATAAAAATTAAGGTTTTAAAATGATCAGTGTGTAAAACAAAGATGTTATCGAAATTCTAATGTGAAAAAATAATGTTAAAAAACAATTTAAAAATTTAGATGATGAAAAAACTGTCAGGTATAAAAAAAAAGTTCAATGCAAAAAAATAATTCAAAACAATGATTAAAAAGTATAAAAATGCATAATATTTATAAAAAAAAAACTTGTAAAAAATTAATACCGCAAAATTAGTTTATTTAAAAATGTAATATTTAAAAAACTAGAAAATTCAAATATTCGAAAATGATATTTCATAATAAGTTTAAATGAGCAAAATATAAGTAAAAAAATTTAATGAAGAAAATAAATTTAAATGAGCAATAAAAATATAAAAATTAAGGTTTTAAAATGTTCAATGTATAAAAAATAGATTTTTTCAAAACTCTAATGTGAAAAAATATTGTCAAAAAATAATTTTAAAATTTACATGATTAAAAAAATTTAGGGCATACAAAATTTTCAATGCAAAAAAATAATTTAAAACGGTGTTTAAAAGGTATAAAAATGCATTTCATAATAAGTTTAAGTGAGCAAAATATATATAAAAAAATTTAATAAAAGAATAAATTTAAATGAGTAGTAAATATATAAAAATTAAGGTTTTAAAATGTTCCGTCTGTAAAAAAAAGATGTTTTCAAAACTCTAATGTGAAAAAATAATTTCAAAAATTTAGATGATGAAAAACATGTAGGGTATAAAAAATTTTCAATGCAAAAAAATAATTCAAAACGATGTTTAAAAGTATAAAAATGCATAATATTTATAAAAAAATCTTGCAAAAAATAAATATTGCAAAATAAGTTTATTAAAAAATGTAAGATTTAAAAAACTAGAAAATTTATATCTTCAAAAAACGATATTTCATAATAAGTTTAAATAGATGCTTTCAAAACCCTAATGTGAAAAAGTAAATTTAAAAAATAATTTTAAAAATTTAGATGATGAAAAAAATATTGGTATAAAAAATTTTTAATGCAAAAAAATAATTCAAAATGATGTTTAAAAAGTATAACAATGCATAATATTTATAAAAAAAGCTTGTAAAAAATGAATATTTCAAAATAAGTTTATTAAAAGAAGTAAGATGTAACAAACTGGAAAATTTGAATATTCAAAAACGGTATTTCATAAGAAGTTTAAATGAGCCAAATATAAGTAAAAAATTTTAATGCAAAAAATAAATTTAATTGAGTAGTAAAAATATAAAAATTAAGGTTTTAAATGGTTCAATGTGTACAGAAACGACGTTTTCAAAACTCAAATGTGAAAAAATAATGTTAAAAAAATTTTAAAAATTTAGATGATGAAAAAAATATAAGGTGTAAAAAATTTTCAATGCAAAAAGAAATTCAAAACGATGTTTAAAAAGTATAAAAATGCATAGTATTTATAAAAAAAGCTTGCAAAAAATTAATAGTGCAAAATAAGTTTATTAAAAAAAGTAAGATTTAAAAAACTAGAAAATTTGAAAATTCGAAAACAATATTTAATGATAAGTTTAAATGAGCAAAATGTAAGTAAAAAAGTTTAATGCTAAAAGTAAATTTAAATGAGAAGTAAAAATATAAAGATTAAGGTTTTACAATATTCAGTGTGTAAGAAACAAGATGTTTTCAAAACTCTAATATGAAAAAATAATATTAAAAATAATTTTAAAAATTTAGATGATGAGAAAAATGTACGGTATAAAAAATTTTCATGATAAGTTTAAATGAGCAAAATATAAGTAAAAAAATTTAATGCTAAAAGTAAATTTAAATGAGTAGTAAAAATATAAAGATTAAGGTTTTAAAATGTTCAGTGTGTAAAAAACAAGATGTTTTCAAAACTCTAATGTGGAAAAATAATATTAAAAAATAATTTTAAAAATTTAGATGATGAGAAAAATGTACAGTATAAAAAATTTTCAATGTAAAAAAAATAGTTCAAAACAATGCTTAAAAAGTATAAAAATACATAATATTTATAAAAAAAGCTTGTAAAAAATGAATATTGCAAAATAAGTTTATTAAAAAAAGTAGGAGTTAACTAGAAAATTTGAATATTAAAAAATGATATATCATAATAAGTTTCAATGACCAATATATAAGTAAAAAAATTTAATGCGAAAAATAAATTTAAATTAGTAGTAAAAATAAAAAAATTAAGGTTTTAGAATGTTCAGTGTCTAAAAAAAAATGTTTTCAAAACTCTAATGTGAAAACTTAATGTCAAAAAATATTTTTAAAAATTTAGATGATGAAAAAAATGTCGGGTGTAAGAAAAATTCAACGCAAAAAAATAATTCAAAATGATGTTTAAAAAGTATAAAAATGCATAAGATTTATAAAAAGCTTGTAAAAAATGAATATTTCAAAATAATTTTATTAAAAAAAAGTAAGATTTAAAAAACTAGAAAATTTCAATATTCAAAAATGATATTTCAGAATAAGTTTCAGTGAGCAATATATAAGTAAAAAAATTTAATGCAAAAAATGAATTTAAATGAATTTAAAATGTTCATTTTGTAAAAAAAAAAATTCCAAAACTTTAATGTGAAAAAATAATATCAAAAAATAATTTTAAACATTTAGATGATGAAAAAATGTAGGATATAAAAAATTTTCAATGCAAAACAAAATTCAAAACAAAGTTTAAAAAGTACAAAATGCATAACATTCTTAAAAAAGCTTGTAAAAACACTAAGATTTAAAAAAACAAGAAAATATGAATATTCAAAAATGATATTTCATAATAAGTTTAAATGAGCAAAATATAAGTAAAAAAATTTAATACAAAAAATAAATTTAAATGAGTAGTAAAAATATAGAAATTAAGGTTTTAAAATGATCAGTGTGTAAAAAAAGATGTTTTCGAAATTCTAATGTGAAAAAATAATGTTAAAAAATAATTTAAAAATTTAGATGATGAAAAATAAGTAGGGTATAAAAAATTTTAAATGCAAAAAAAATAATTTACAATGATGTTTAAAAAGTATAAAAATGCATAATATTTATAAAAAAAGCTAGTAAAAATTGAATATGGCAAAATAAGTTTATTAAAAAAAGTAAGATTCAAAAAACTAGAAAATTTGAATATTCGAAACTGATATTTCATAATAAGTTTAAATGAGTAAAATATAAGTAAAAAAATTTAATACGAAAAATGAATTTAAACGAGTAGTAAAATATAAAATTTACGGTTTTAAAATGTTCATTTTGTAAAAAAGAAATTCCAAAACTTTAATGTGAAAAAATAATATCAAAAAATAATTTTAAACATTTAGATGATGAAAAAATGGAGGATATAGAAAAATTTCAATGCAAAAAAAAAATTCAAAACGAAGTTTAAAAAGTACAAAAATGCATAACATTCATAAAAAAGCTTGTAAAAACAACAAGATTTAAAAAAAACAAGAAAATATGAATATTCGAAAATGATATTTCATAATAAGTTTAAATGGGAAAAATATAAGTAAAAATATTTAATGCAAAAAATAAATTTAAATGAGTAGTAAAAATATAAAAATTAAGGTTTTAAAATGATCAGTGTGTAAAAAAAAGATGTTTTCGAAATTCTAATGTGAAAAAATAATGTTAAAAAATAATTTAAAAATTTAGATGATAAAAAATAAGTAGGGTATAAAAAATTTTAAATGCAAAAAAAAAATTCATAATGATGTTTAAAAAGTATAAAAATGCATAATATTTATAAAAAAAGCTAGTAAAAATTGAATATGGCAAAATAAGTTTATTAAAAAAAGTAAGATTCAAAAAACTAGAAAATTTGAATATTCGAAACTGATATTTCATAATAAGTTTAAATGAACAAAATATAAGTAAAAAAATTTATTGCAAAAAATAAGTTTAAAAAAAATGTTTTCAAAACTCTAATGTGAAAACCTAATGTCAAAAAATATTTTTAAAAATTCAGATGATGAAAAAAATGTTGGGTATAAGAAAAATTCAATGCAAAAAAATAATTCAAAACGAAGTTTACATAGTATAAAAATGCATAATATTTATAAAAAAAGCTTGTGAAAAATGAATATTTCAAAATAAGTTTATTAAAAAAAGTAAGATTTAAAAAGCTAGAAAATTTCAATATTCAAAAATGTATTTCAGAATAGGATTCAATGACCAATATATAAGTGAAAAAATGAAGATTTTAAAATGTTTAGTATGAAAAAAGTGATGCTTTCAAACTCTAATGTGAAAAATAATGTTAAAGAAATAATTTTAAAAGTTTAGATGATGAAAAAAATGTAAGGTATAAAAGATTTTCAATGCAAAAAAGTAATTCAAAACCATGTTTAAAAAGTATAAAAATGGATAATGTTTATAAAAAAAGCTTGTAAAAAATGAACATTCCAAAAACAGTTTATTAAAAAAAGTAAGATTTAAAACACTAGAAAATTTAAATATTCGAAAACAATATTTCATAATAAGTTTTAATGAGCAAAATATAACAAAAAAATTTAATGCAAAAAATAAATTTAAATGAATAGTAAAAGTATAAAATTAAGGTTTTAAAATGTTCAGTGTGTAAAAAAAATATGTTTTCAAAACTCCGATGTGAAAAAATAATGTTAAAAAATAATTTTAAAATTTTAGATGATGAAAAAAATGTAGGGTATAACAAATTTTCAATGCAAAAAAATCATTCAAAACAATGTTTAAAATTTATAAAAATGAATAATCTTTATAAAAAAAAGCTTGGAAAAAATGAATATTTCAAAACTAGAAATTTTAAATATTCAAAAATGATATTTCATAATAAGTTTAAATATGCAAAATATAAGTAAAAAAATTTAATGCAAAAAATAAAATTAAATGAGTAGTAAATATATAAAAATTAAGGTTTTAAAATATTAAGCGTGTAAAGAAAAGATGTTTTCAAAACTCCAATGTGAAAAGATAATGTTAAAAAATAATTTTAAAAATTGAGATGATGAAAAAAAGTAGGATATAAAAAAATTGCAATGCAAAAAAAATAATTCAAAACGATGTTTAAAAAGTATAAAAATGCATAATATTTATAAAAAAGGCTTGTAAAAAATGAATATTACAAAATAACTTTATTTAAAAAAGTAAGATTTAAAAAAGTAGAAAATTTAAATATTCGAAAACGGTATAAAATATAAAAAATAAGATTTTAGAATGTTCAATGTGTAAAAAAAAAAGATTTTTTCAAAACTCTAATGTGAAAACCTAATGTCAAAAAATAATTTTAAAAATTTAGATGATGAAAAAAATGTCAGGTATAAAAAAAAGTTCAATGCAAAAAAATAATTCAAAACGATGATTAAAAAGTATAAAAATGCATAATATTTATAAAAAGAACTTGTAAAAAATGAATACCGCAAAATTAGTTTATTTAAAAATGTAATATTTAAAAAACTAGAAAATTCAAATATTCGAAAACGATATTTCATAATAAGTTTAAATGAGCAAAATATAAGTAAAGAAATTTAATAAAGAAAATAAATTTAAATGAGCAATAAAAATATAAAAATTAAGGTTTTAAAATGTTCAGTGTGTAAAAAATAGATTTTTTCAAAACTCTAATGTGAAAAAATAATGTTAAAAAATAATTTTAAAAATTTAGATGATGAAAAATATGTCGGGTATAAAAAAAATTCAACAAAGGAAAATAGTTCAAAGCGATGTTCAAAAAGTATAAAAATGCATATATTTATAAAAAAAAGCTTGTAAAAAATGAATATTGCAAAATAAGTTTATTAAAAAAAGTAAGATTTAAAAAACTACGAAATTTGAATATTCGAAAACGGTATTTCATAATGAGTTTAAATGAGAAAAATATAACAAAAAAATTCAATGCTAAAATTAAATTTAAATGAGTAGTAAAAATATAAAGATTAAGGTTTTAAAATGTTTAGTGTGTAAAAAAAATATTTTCAAAACTCTAATGTGAAAAATAATATTAAAAAATAATTTTAAAAATTTAGATGATGAGAAAAATGTAGGGTATAAAAAATTTTGAATGCAAAAAAAAAGTTCAAAACGATGTTTAAAAAGTATAAAAATGCATAATAATTATAAAAAAAGCTTGTAAAAAATGAATATTGAAAAATAAGTTTATTAAAAAAGTAGGATTTAAAAAACTAGAAAATTTGAATATTCAAAATGATATATCATAATAAGTTTCAATGACCAATATATAAGTAAAAAAATTTAATGCAAAAAATAAATTTAAATGAGTCATAAAAATATAAAAATTAAGGTTTTAGAATGTTCAATGTGTAAAAAAAATGTTTTCAAAACTCTAATGTGAAAACCTAATGTCAAAAAATATTTTTAAAAATTTAGATGATGAAAAAAGTGTAGGGTATAAAAAATTTTCAATGCAAAAAAATAGTTCAAACCGATGTTTAAAAAGTACAAAAATGCATATATTTATAAAAAAAAAGCTTGTAAAAAATGAATATTGCAAAATAAGGTTATTAAAAAATGTAAGATTTAAAAAACTAGAAAATTTAAATACTCGAAAACCGTATTTCATAATGAGTGTAAATGAGAAAAATGTAACAAAAAAAATTTAATGCTAAAAGTAAATTTAAATGAGTAGTAAAAATATAAAGATTAGGGTTTTAAAATGTTTCAGTGTATTAAAAAAACGATGTTTGCACAACTCTAATGTGAAAAAATAATTTGAAAAATATAGATGATGAAAAAAATGTAGGGTATAAAAAATTTAATGCAAAAAATCAATTTAAACAAGTAGTAAAAATATAAAAAATAAGGTTTTAGAATTTTCAGTTTGTAAAAAAAATGATGTTTCCAGAACTTTAATGTGAAAAAAATGTTGGGTATAAGAAAAATTCAATGCAAAAAAATAATTCAAAACGAAGTTTACAAAGTATAAAAATGCATAATATTTATATAAAAAGCATGTAAAAAATGAATATTTCAAAATAAGTTTATTAAAAAAAGTAAGATTTAAAAAACTAGAAAATTTCAATATTCAAAAATGTATTTCAGAATAGGATTCAATGACCAATATATAAGTAAAAAAATTTAATGCAAAAAATCAATTTAAACAAGTAGTAAAAATATAAAAAATAAGATTTTAGAATGTTCAGTTTGTAAAAAAAATGATGTTTGCAGAACTTTAATGTGAAAAAAATGTTGGGTATAAGAAAAATTCAATGCAAAAAAATAATTCAAAAACGAAGTTTACAAAGTATAAAAATGCATAATATTTATATAAAAAGCATGTAAAAAATGAATATTTCAAAATAAGTTTATTAAAAAAAAGTAAGATTTAAAAAACTAGAAAATTTCAATATTCAAAAATGTATTTCAGAATAGGATTCAATGACCAATATATAAGTAAAAAAATTTAATGCAAAAAATCAATTTAAACGAGTAGTAAAAATATAAAAAATAAGGTTTTAGAATGTTCAGTTTGTAAAAAAAATGATGTTTCCAGAACTTTAATGTGAAAAAATAATGTCAAAAAATAATTTTAAAGATTTAGATGATGAAAAAATGTAGGATATAAAAAATTTTCAATGCAAAAAAAATTCAAAATGATGTTTAAAAAATATAAAAATGTATAACATTTATAAAAAAGCTTGTAAAAAATGAATATTGCAAAATAAGTTTATTAAAAACAGTAAGATTTAAAAAACAAGAAAATACAAATATTCGAAAATGATATTGCATAATAAGTTTAAATGAGCAAAATATAAGTAAAAAAATTTAATGCAAAAAATAAATTTCAATGAGTAGTAAAAATATAAAAATTAAGGTTTTAAAATGATCAGTGTGTAAAAAAAAGATGCTTTAAAAACTCTAATGTTAAAAAATAATTTTAAAAATTTAGATGATGAAAAAAAAATGTTGGGTATAAAAAGTTTTCAATGCAAAAAATAATTCAAAACAATGTTTAAAAAGTTTAGAAATGCATAATATTTATAAAAAAAGCTTGGAAAAAATGAATATTTCATAATAAGCTTATTAAAAAGAGTAAGATTTAAAAAACTAGAAACTTTTAATATTCAAAAAAAGTATTTATAATAATTTTAAATGAGCAAATTATAAGTAAAAAAATTTAATGCAAAAAACAAATTTAATTGAATAGTAAAAATATCAAAATTAAGGTTTTAAATGGTTCAATGTGTACAAAAACGACATTTTCACAACTCTAATGTAAAAAAAATTTAAAAATTTAGATGATGAAAAAAATGTAAGGTATAAAATTTTCAATGCAAAAAAAAATTCAAAATGATGTTTAGAAAGTATAAAAATGCATAGTATTCATAAAAAAAGCTTGCAAAAAATTAATATTGCAAAATAAGTTTATTAAAAAAAAGTAAGATTTAAAAAACTATAAAATTTAGATATTCGAAAACAGTATTTCATAATAAGTTTAAATGAGTAAAATATAAGTAAAAACATTTAATGCAAAAAATAAATTTAAATGGGTAGTAAAAATATAAAAATCAAGGTTTAGATGTGAAAAAATAATGTTACAAAATAATTTTAAAGATTTAGATGATGAAAAAAAGTAGGATGTAAAAAATTTTCAATGCAAAAAAATAATTCAAAAAGATGTTCAAAATGTATAAAAATGCATAATATTTATAAAAAACGCTTGTAGAAAATGAATATTTCAAAATAAGTTTATTAAAAAAGTTAAGATTTAAAAATCTGGGAAATTTGAATATTCAAAAACAGTATTTCATAATAAGTTTAAATGAGCAAAATATAAGTAAAAAAATTAATGTAAAAAATAAATTTAAATGAGTAATAAAAATATAAAAATTAAGGTTTTAAATTGTTCAATGTGTACAAAAAGGACGTTTTCAAAACTCTAATGTGAAAAAGTAATATTAAAAAATAATTTTAAAAATTTAGATGATGAAAAAAATGTAGGGTATAAAAAATTTTGAATGAAAAACAAATAGTTCAAAACGATGTTTAAAAAGCATACAAATGCATAATATTTATAAAAAAAGCTTGTAAAAAATGAATATCGCAAAATAAGTTTATTAAAAAAAGTAAGATTTAAAAAACTAGAAAATTTTAATATTCAAAAATGATATTTCATAATAAGTTTCAATGAGCAAAATATAAGTACAAAAATTTAATGCAAAAAGTCAATTTAAATGAATAGTAAAAATATAAAAATTAAGGCCTTAAATTGTTCAATGTGTAAAAAAAAAAACGTTTTCAGAACTCTAATGTGAAGAAATAATATTAAAAAAATAATTTTAAAAATTTACATAATGAGAAAATGTAAGGTATAAAAAATTTTCAATGAAAAAAAATTCAAAACGATGTTTAAAAAGTATTAAAATGGATAGTATTTATAAAAAAAGCTTGTAAAAAATTAATACTGACAAATAATTTTATAAATAAATGTAAGATTTGAAAAACTAGAAAATTTAAATATTCGAAAACAATATTTCATAATATGTTTAAATGACAAAAATATAAGTAAAAAAATAAATTTAAATGAGTAGTAAAAATATAAAAATTACGGTTTTAAAATGTTTAGTGTGTAGAAAAAAGATGTTTTCAAAACTCTTATGTGAAAAAATAATTTTAAAAATTTAGATGATGAAAAAAATGTTGGGTATAAAAAAAACTTTAATGCAGAAAAATAGTTCAAAACGATGTTTAAAAAGTATAAAAATGTATAGTATTTATAAAAAACAAGCTTTCAAAAAATGAATATTGCAAAATAAGTTTGTAAAAAAAATGTAAGATTTGAAAAACTATAAAATTTAAATATTCGAAAACAATATTTCATAATAAGGTTAAATGAGAAAAATATAAGTAAAAAAACTTTAATTAACAAAATAAATTTAAATGAGTAGTAAAAATATAAAAATTAAGGTTTTGAAATGTTCAGTGTGTAGAAAAAAAGATGTTTTCAAAGCTTTAATGGGAAAAAATAATTTGAAAAATTTAGATGATAAAAAAAATGTTGTGTATAAAAAATTTTCAATGCAAAAAATAATTCAAAACAATGTTTAAAAAGTTCAAAAATGCATAATATTCATAAAAAAAGCTTGCAAAAAATTAATATTGCAAAATAAGTTTATTAAAAAAACTAAGATTTAAAAAACTAGAAAATTTGAATATTCGAAAATAGTATTTCATAATAAGTTTAAATGATCAAAATATAAGTAAAAACATTTAATGCAAAATCATGTTTAAAATGTATATGAAAGGGTAATGTTTAAAAAAAACTCGTAAAATATAGTATTACAAAAATATATTTAAAAAAAGTAAGGTTTTAAAAAATAAACAAGTAAACTGTTCAAAAATGATGTTTCAAAATAAGTTTAAATGAACAAATTATAAGCAAAAAGAAACTAATCTGAAAAATACATTTAAACGAGAAATAAAGATATAAAAATGAACTGATGTTTCAAGAAATATAATCTGAAAAATAATGTTAAAGAAATAATTTTAAAAGTTTAGATAATGAAAAAAAGTTTAGGTATAAAAAACTTTCAATGCATAAAATTATTTAAAATCATGCTTAAAATTATCAAAAAGGGGATGTTTATGAAAAAAACTTGTAAAAAACTAATATTGCAAAATAATTTTACAAAAAAAGGAAGGATTTAAAAAATGAAAAGCTAAACGTTCTACAATCATGTTTTCAAAACAAGTTTAAATGACCAAAATATACGTACAAAAAGATTAATGAAAAAAATAAATTTAAATTAGTAAAAATATAAAAAGAAGGTTTAAATAATTCAAAATCATGTTTAAAAAGTATATGAAAGGCTAATGTTTAAAAGAAACTCGTAAAATTTAGTATTACAAAAATACGTTTAAAAAAAGTAAGGCTTTAAAAAATAAACAAGTAAACAGTTAAAAAATGATGTTTCAAAATAAGTTTAAATGAACAAAATATAAGTAAAAAGAAACTAATCTGAAAATAGATTTAAATGAGTAGTAAAGATATGAAAATGAAGTGATGTTTCAGGAAATATAATTTGAAAAATAATGATAAGGAAATAATTTTAAAAGATTAAATAATGAAAAAAAGTTTACGTATAAAAATTTTTCAATGCATAAAATTATTTAAAATCATGCTTAAAAAGTATATGAAAGGGTAATGTTTAAAAGAAACCCATAAAATATAGTATTACAAAAATATGTTGAAAAAAAAGTAAGTTTTTAAAAAATAAACAAGTAAATTGTTCAAAAATGATGTTTCAAAATAAGTTTAAATGAACAAAATATAAGCAAAAAAAACTAATCTGAAAAATAATGTTAAAGAAATAATTTTAAAAGTTTAAATAATGAAAAAAAGTTTACGTATAAAAAACTTTCAATGCATAAAATTATTTAAAATCATGCTTAAAATTATCAAAAAGGGGATGTTTATGAAAAAAACTTGTAAAAAAGTAATATTGCAAAATAATTTTACAAAAAAAGGAAGGATTTAAAAAATGAAAAGCTAAACGTTCTACAATCATGTTTTCAAAACAAGTTTAAATGACCAAAATATACGTACAAAAAGATTAATGAAAAAAATAAATTTAAATTAGTAAAAATATAAAAAGAAGGTTTAAATAATTCAAAATCATGTTTAAAAAGTATATGAAAGGGTAATGTTTAAAAGAAACTCGTAAAATTTAGTATTACAAAAATACGTTTAAAAAAAGTAAGGCTTTAAAAAATAAACAAGTAAACAGTTAAAAAATGATGTTTCAAAATAAGTTTAAATGAACAAAATATAAGTAAAAAGAAACTAATCTGAAAATAGATTTAAATGAGTAGTAAAGATATGAAAATGAAGTGATGTTTCAGGAAATATAATTTGAAAAATAATGATAAGGAAATAATTTTAAAAGATTAAATAATGAAAAAAAGTTTACGTATAAAAATTTTTCAATGCATAAAATTATTTAAAATCATGCTTAAAAAGTATATGAAAGGGTAATGTTTAAAAGAAACCCATAAAATATAGTATTACAAAAATATGTTGAAAAAAAAGTAAGGTTTTAAAAAATAAACAAGTAAATTGTTCAAAAATGATGTTTCAAAATAAGTTTAAATGAACAAAATATAAGCAAAAAGAAACTAATCTGAAAAATAATGATAAGGAAATAATTTTAAAAGATTAAATAATGAAAAAAAGTTTAGGTATAAAAAATTTTCAATGCATAAAATTATTTAAAACCATGCTTAAAATGTATAAAAAAGGGGATGTTTATGAAAAAAACTTGTAAAAAATAATATTGCAAAATAATTTTACAAAAAAAGGAAGGATTTAAAAAATGAAAAGCTAAACGTTCTAAAATCATGTTTTCAAAACAACTTTAAATGACCAAAATATACGTACAAAAAGATTAATGAAAAAAATAAATTTAAATTAGTAAAAATATAAAAAGAAGGTTTAAATAAATCAAAATCATGTTTAAAAAGTATATGAAAGGGTAATGTTTAAAAGAAACTCGTAAAATATAGTATTACAAAAATATGTTTAAAAAAAGTAAGGCTTTAAAAAATAAACAAGTAAACTGTTAAAAAATGATGTTTCAAAATAAGTTTAAATGAACAACATATAAGTAAAAACAAACTAATCTGAAAATAGATTTAAATGAGTAGTAAAGATATAAAAATGAAGTGATGTTTCAGGAAATATAATTTGAAAAATAATGATAAGGAAATAATTTTAAAAGATTAAATAATGAAAAAAAGTTTAGGTATAAAAAATTTTCAATGCATAAAATTATTTAAAACCATGCTTAAAATGTATAAAAAAGGGGATGTTTATGAAAAAAACTTGTAAAAAATAATATTGCAAAATAATTTTACAAAAAAAGGAAGGATTTAAAAAATGAAAAGCTAAACGTTCTAAAATCATGTTTTCAAAACAACTTCAAATGACCAAAATATACGTACAAAAAGATTAATGAAAAAAATAAATTTAAATTAGTAAAAATATAAAAAGAAGGTTTAAATAAATCAAAATCATGTTTAAAAAGTATATGAAAGGGTAATGTTTAAAAGAAACTCGTAAAATATAGTATTACAAAAATATGTTTAAAAAAAGTAAGGCTTTAAAAAATAAACAAGTAAACTGTTAAAAAATGATGTTTCAAAATAAGTTTAAATGAACAACATATAAGTAAAAACAAACTAATCTGAAAAGAGATTTAAATGAGTAGTAAAGATATAAAAATGAAGTGATGTTTCAGGAAATATAATTTGAAAAATAATGATAAGGAAATAATTTTAAAAGATTAAATAATGAAAAAAAGTTTAGGTATAAAAAATTTTCAATGCATAAAATTATTTAAAACCATGCTTAAAATGTTTAAAAAAGGGGATGTTTATGAAAAAAACTTGTAAAAAATAATATTGCAAAATAATTTTACAAAAAAAGGAAGGTTTTAAAAAATGAAAAGCTAAACGTTCTAAAATCATGTTTTCAAAACAACTTCAAATGACCAAAATATACGTACAAAAAGATTAATGAAAAAAATAAATTTAAATTAGTAAAAATATAAAAAGAAGGTTTAAATAAATCAAAATCATGTTTAAAAAGTATATGAAAGGGTAATGTTTAAAAGAAACTCGTAAAATATAGTATTACAAAAATATGTTTAAAAAAAGTAAGGCTTTAAAAAATAAACAAGTAAACTGTTAAAAAATGATGTTTCAAAATAAGTTTAAATGAACAACATATAAGTAAAAACAAACTAATCTGAAAATAGATTTAAATGAGTAGTAAAGATATAAAAATGAAGTGATGTTTCAGGAAATATAATTTGAAAAATAATGATAAGGAAATAATTTTAAAAGATTAAATAATGAAAAAAAGTTTAGGTATAAAAAATTTTCAATTAATAAAATTATTTAAAACCATGCTTAAAATGTTTAAAAAAGGGGATGTTTATGAAAAAAACTTGTAAAAAATAATATTGCAAAATAATTTTACAAAAAAAGGAAGGATTTAAAAAATGAAAAGCTAAACGTTCTAAAATCATGTTTTCAAAACAACTTTAAATGACCAAAATATACGTACAAAAAGATTAATGAAAAAAATAAATTTAAATTAGTAAAAATATAAAAAGAAGGTTTAAATAATTCAAAATCATGTTTAAAAAGTATATGAAAGGATAATCTTTAAAAAAACTCGTAAAATATAGTATTACAAAAATATGTTTAAAAAAAGTAAGGCTTTAAAAAATAAACAAGTAAACTGTTAAAAAATGATGTTTCAAAATAAGTTTAAATGAACAACATATAAGTAAAAAGAAACTAATATGAAAATAGATTTAAATGAGTAGTAAAGATATAAAAATGAAGTGATGTTTCAGGAAATATAATATGAAAAATAATGATAAGGAAATAATTTTAAAAGATTAGATAATGAAAAAAAGTTTAGGTATAAAAAATTTTCAATGCATAAAATTATTTAAAATCATGCTTAAAAAGTATATGAAAGGGTAATGTTTAAAAAAAACTCGTAAAATATAGTATTACAAAAATATGTTGAAAAAAAAGTAAGGTTTTAAAAAATAAACAAGTAAATTGTTCAAAAATGATGTTTCAAAATAAGTTTAAATGAACAAAATATAAGCAAAAAGAAACTAATCTGAAAAATAATGATAAGGAAATAATTTTAAAAGATTAAATAATGAAAAAAAGTTTAGGTATAAAAAATTTTCAATGCATAAAATTATTTAAAACCATGCTTAAAATGTATAAAAAAGGGGATGTTTATGAAAAAAACTTGTAAAAAATAATATTGCAAAATAATTTTACAAAAAAAGGAAGGATTTAAAAAATGAAAAGCTAAACGTTCTAAAATCATGTTTTCAAAACAACTTTAAATGACCAAAATATACGTACAAAAAGATTAATGAAAAAAATAAATTTAAATTAGTAAAAATATAAAAAGAAGGTTTAAATAAATCAAAATCATGTTTAAAAAGTATATGAAAGGGTAATGTTTAAAAGAAACTCGTAAAATATAGTATTACAAAAATATGTTTAAAAAAAGTAAGGCTTTAAAAAATAAACAAGTAAACTGTTAAAAAATGATGTTTCAAAATAAGTTTAAATGAACAACATATAAGTAAAAACAAACTAATCTGAAAATAGATTTAAATGAGTAGTAAAGATATAAAAATGAAGTGATGTTTCAGGAAATATAATTTGAAAAATAATGATAAGGAAATAATTTTAAAAGATTAAATAATGAAAAAAAGTTTAGGTATAAAAAATTTTCAATGCATAAAATTATTTAAAACCATGCTTAAAATGTATAAAAAAGGGGATGTTTATGAAAACAACTTGTAAAAAATAATATTGCAAAATAATTTTACAAAAAAAGGAAGGATTTAAAAAATGAAAAGCTAAACGTTCTAAAATCATGTTTTCAAAACAACTTCAAATGACCAAAATATACGTACAAAAAGATTAATGAAAAAAATAAATTTAAATTAGTAAAAATATAAAAAGAAGGTTTAAATAAATCAAAATCATGTTTAAAAAGTATATGAAAGGGTAATGTTTAAAAGAAACTCGTAAAATATAGTATTACAAAAATATGTTTAAAAAAAGTAAGGCTTTAAAAAATAAACAAGTAAACTGTTAAAAAATGATGTTTCAAAATAAGTTTAAATGAACAACATATAAGTAAAAACAAACTAATCTGAAAATAGATTTAAATGAGTAGTAAAGATATAAAAATGAAGTGATGTTTCAGGAAATATAATTTGAAAAATAATGATAAGGAAATAATTTTAAAAGATTAAATAATGAAAAAAAGTTTAGGTATAAAAAATTTTCAATGCATAAAATTATTTAAAACCATGCTTAAAATGTATAAAAAAGGGGATGTTTATGAAAAAAACTTGTAAAAAATAATATTGCAAAATAATTTTACAAAAAAAGGAAGGATTTAAAAAATGAAAAGCTAAACGTTCTAAAATCATGTTTTCAAAACAACTTCAAATGACCAAAATATACGTACAAAAAGATTAATGAAAAAAATAAATTTAAATTAGTAAAAATATAAAAAGAAGGTTTAAATAAATCAAAATCATGTTTAAAAAGTATATGAAAGGGTAATGTTTAAAAGAAACTCGTAAAATATAGTATTACAAAAATATGTTTAAAAAAAGTAAGGCTTTAAAAAATAAACAAGTAAACTGTTAAAAAATGATGTTTCAAAATAAGTTTAAATGAACAACATATAAGTAAAAACAAACTAATCTGAAAATAGATTTAAATGAGTAGTAAAGATATAAAAATGAAGTGATGTTTCAGGAAATATAATTTGAAAAATAATGATAAGGAAATAATTTTAAAAGATTAAATAATGAAAAAAAGTTTAGGTATAAAAAATTTTCAATGCATAAAATTATTTAAAACCATGCTTAAAATGTATAAAAAAGGGGATGTTTATGAAAAAAACTTGTAAAAAATAATATTGCAAAATAATTTTACAAAAAAAGGAAGGATTTAAAAAATGAAAAGCTAAACGTTCTAAAATCATGTTTTCAAAACAACTTCAAATGACCAAAATATACGTACAAAAAGATTAATGAAAAAAATAAATTTAAATTAGTAAAAATATAAAAAGAAGGTTTAAATAAATCAAAATCATGTTTAAAAAGTATATGAAAGGGTAATGTTTAAAAGAAACTCGTAAAATATAGTATTACAAAAATATGTTTAAAAAAAGTAAGGCTTTAAAAAATAAACAAGTAAACTGTTAAAAAATGATGTTTCAAAATAAGTTTAAATGAACAACATATAAGTAAAAACAAACTAATCTGAAAATAGATTTAAATGAGTAGTAAAGATATAAAAATGAAGTGATGTTTCAGGAAATATAATTTGAAAAATAATGATAAGGAAATAATTTTAAAAGATTAAATAATGAAAAAAAGTTTAGGTATAAAAAATTTTCAATGCATAAAATTATTTAAAACCATGCTTAAAATGTATAAAAAAGGGGATGTTTATGAAAAAAACTTGTAAAAAATAATATTGCAAAATAATTTTACAAAAAAAGGAAGGATTTAAAAAATGAAAAGCTAAACGTTCTAAAATCATGTTTTCAAAACAACTTTAAATGACCAAAATATACGTACAAAAAGATTAATGAAAAAAATAAATTTAAATTAGTAAAAATATAAAAAGAAGGTTTAAATAAATCAAAATCATGTTTAAAAAGTATATGAAAGGGTAATGTTTAAAAGAAACTCGTAAAATATAGTATTACAAAAATATGTTTAAAAAAAGTAAGGCTTTAAAAAATAAACAAGTAAACTGTTAAAAAATGATGTTTCAAAATAAGTTTAAATGAACAACATATAAGTAAAAACAAACTAATCTGAAAATAGATTTAAATGAGTAGTAAAGATATAAAAATGAAGTGATGTTTCAGGAAATATAATTTGAAAAATAATGATAAGGAAATAATTTTAAAAGATTAAATAATGAAAAAAAGTTTAGGTATAAAAAATTTTCAATGCATAAAATTATTTAAAACCATGCTTAAAATGTATAAAAAAGGGGATGTTTATGAAAAAAACTTGTAAAAAATAATATTGCAAAATAATTTTACAAAAAAAGGAAGGATTTAAAAAATGAAAAGCTAAACGTTCTAAAATCATGTTTTCAAAACAACTTTAAATGACCAAAATATACGTACAAAAAGATTAATGAAAAAAATAAATTTAAATTAGTAAAAATATAAAAAGAAGGTTTAAATAAATCAAAATCATGTTTAAAAAGTATATGAAAGGGTAATGTTTAAAAGAAACTCGTAAAATATAGTATTACAAAAATATGTTTAAAAAAAGTAAGGCTTTAAAAAATAAACAAGTAAACTGTTAAAAAATGATGTTTCAAAATAAGTTTAAATGAACAACATATAAGTAAAAACAAACTAATCTGAAAATAGATTTAAATGAGTAGTAAAGATATAAAAATGAAGTGATGTTTCAGGAAATATAATTTGAAAAATAATGATAAGGAAATAATTTTAAAAGATTAAATAATGAAAAAAAGTTTAGGTATAAAAAATTTTCAATGCATAAAATTATTTAAAACCATGCTTAAAATGTATAAAAAAGGGGATGTTTATGAAAAAAACTTGTAAAAAATAATATTGCAAAATAATTTTACAAAAAAAGGAAGGATTTAAAAAATGAAAAGCTAAACGTTCTAAAATCATGTTTTCAAAACAACTTCAAATGACCAAAATATACGTACAAAAAGATTAATGAAAAAAATAAATTTAAATTAGTAAAAATATAAAAAGAAGGTTTAAATAAATCAAAATCATGTTTAAAAAGTATATGAAAGGGTAATGTTTAAAAGAAACTCGTAAAATATAGTATTACAAAAATATGTTTAAAAAAAGTAAGGCTTTAAAAAATAAACAAGTAAACTGTTAAAAAATGATGTTTCAAAATAAGTTTAAATGAACAACATATAAGTAAAAACAAACTAATCTGAAAATAGATTTAAATGAGTAGTAAAGATATAAAAATGAAGTGATGTTTCAGGAAATATAATTTGAAAAATAATGATAAGGAAATAATTTTAAAAGATTAAATAATGAAAAAAAGTTTAGGTATAAAAAATTTTCAATGCATAAAATTATTTAAAACCATGCTTAAAATGTATAAAAAAGGGGATGTTTATGAAAAAAACTTGTAAAAAATAATATTGCAAAATAATTTTACAAAAAAAGGAAGGATTTAAAAAATGAAAAGCTAAACGTTCTAAAATCATGTTTTCAAAACAACTTTAAATGACCAAAATATACGTACAAAAAGATTAATGAAAAAAATAAATTTAAATTAGTAAAAATATAAAAAGAAGGTTTAAATAAATCAAAATCATGTTTAAAAAGTATATGAAAGGGTAATGTTTAAAAGAAACTCGTAAAATATAGTATTACAAAAATATGTTTAAAAAAAGTAAGGCTTTAAAAAATAAACAAGTAAACTGTTAAAAAATGATGTTTCAAAATAAGTTTAAATGAACAACATATAAGTAAAAACAAACTAATCTGAAAATAGATTTAAATGAGTAGTAAAGATATAAAAATGAAGTGATGTTTCAGGAAATATAATTTGAAAAATAATGATAAGGAAATAATTTTAAAAGATTAAATAATGAAAAAAAGTTTAGGTATAAAAAATTTTCAATGCATAAAATTATTTAAAACCATGCTTAAAATGTATAAAAAAGGGGATGTTTATGAAAAAAACTTGTAAAAAATAATATTGCAAAATAATTTTACAAAAAAAGGAAGGATTTAAAAAATGAAAAGCTAAACGTTCTAAAATCATGTTTTCAAAACAACTTTAAATGACCAAAATATACGTACAAAAAGATTAATGAAAAAAATAAATTTAAATTAGTAAAAATATAAAAAGAAGGTTTAAATAAATCAAAATCATGTTTAAAAAGTATATGAAAGGGTAATGTTTAAAAGAAACTCGTAAAATATAGTATTACAAAAATATGTTTAAAAAAAGTAAGGCTTTAAAAAATAAACAAGTAAACTGTTAAAAAATGATGTTTCAAAATAAGTTTAAATGAACAACATATAAGTAAAAACAAACTAATCTGAAAATAGATTTAAATGAGTAGTAAAGATATAAAAATGAAGTGATGTTTCAGGAAATATAATTTGAAAAATAATGATAAGGAAATAATTTTAAAAGATTAAATAAGGAAAAAAAGTTTAGGTATAAAAAATTTTCAATGCATAAAATTATTTAAAACCATGCTTAAAATGTATAAAAAAGGGGATGTTTATGAAAAAAACTTGTAAAAAATAATATTGCAAAATAATTTTACAAAAAAAGGAAGGATTTAAAAAATGAAAAGCTAAACGTTCTAAAATCATGTTTTCAAAACAACTTTAAATGACCAAAATATACGTACAAAAAGATTAATGAAAAAAATAAATTTAAATTAGTAAAAATATAAAAAGAAGGTTTAAATAAATCAAAATCATGTTTAAAAAGTATATGAAAGGGTAATGTTTAAAAGAAACTCGTAAAATATAGTATTACAAAAATATGTTTAAAAAAAGTAAGGCTTTAAAAAATAAACAAGTAAACTGTTAAAAAATGATGTTTCAAAATAAGTTTAAATGAACAACATATAAGTAAAAACAAACTAATCTGAAAATAGATTTAAGTGAGTAGTAAAGATATAAAAATGAAGTGATGTTTCAGGAAATATAATTTGAAAAATAATGATAAGGAAATAATTTTAAAAGATTAAATAATGAAAAAAAGTTTAGGTATAAAAAATTTTCAATGCATAAAATTATTTAAAACCATGCTTAAAATGTATAAAAAAGGGGATGTTTATGAAAAAAACTTGTAAAAAATAATATTGCAAAATAATTTTACAAAAAAAGGAAGGATTTAAAAAATGAAAAGCTAAACGTTCTAAAATCATGTTTTCAAAACAACTTTAAATGACCAAAATATACGTACAAAAAGATTAATGAAAAAAATAAATTTAAATTAGTAAAAATATAAAAAGAAGGTTTAAATAAATCAAAATCATGTTTAAAAAGTATATGAAAGGGTAATGTTTAAAAGAAACTCGTAAAATATAGTATTACAAAAATATGTTTAAAAAAAGTAAGGCTTTAAAAAATAAACAAGTAAACTGTTAAAAAATGATGTTTCAAAATAAGTTTAAATGAACAACATATAAGTAAAAACAAACTAATCTGAAAATAGATTTAAATGAGTAGTAAAGATATAAAAATGAAGTGATGTTTCAGGAAATATAATTTGAAAAATAATGATAAGGAAATAATTTTAAAAGATTAAATAATGAAAAAAAGTTTAGGTATAAAAAATTTTCAATGCATAAAATTATTTAAAACCATGCTTAAAATGTATAAAAAAGGGGATGTTTATGCAAAAAACTTGTAAAAAATAATATTGCAAAATAATTTTACAAAAAAAGGAAGGATTTAAAAAATGAAAAGCTAAACGTTCTAAAATCATGTTTTCAAAACAACTTTAAATGACCAAAATATACGTACAAAAAGATTAATGAAAAAAATAAATTTAAATTAGTAAAAATATAAAAAGAAGGTTTAAATAAATCAAAATCATGTTTAAAAAGTATATGAAAGGGTAATGTTTAAAAGAAACTCGTAAAATATAGTATTACAAAAATATGTTTAAAAAAAGTAAGGCTTTAAAAAATAAACAAGTAAACTGTTAAAAAATGATGTTTCAAAATAAGTTTAAATGAACAACATATAAGTAAAAACAAACTAATCTGAAAATAGATTTAAATGAGTAGTAAAGATATAAAAATGAAGTGATGTTTCAGGAAATATAATTTGAAAAATAATGATAAGGAAATAATTTTAAAAGATTAAATAATGAAAAAAAGTTTAGGTATAAAAAATTTTCAATGCATAAAATTATTTAAAACCATGCTTAAAATGTTTAAAAAAGGGGATGTTTATGAAAAAAACTTGTAAAAAATAATATTGCAAAATAATTTTACAAAAAAAGGAAGGTTTTAAAAAATGAAAAGCTAAACGTTCTAAAATCATGTTTTCAAAACAACTTCAAATGACCAAAATATACGTACAAAAAGATTAATGAAAAAAATAAATTTAAATTAGTAAAAATATAAAAAGAAGGTTTAAATAAATCAAAATCATGTTTAAAAAGTATATGAAAGGGTAATGTTTAAAAGAAACTCGTAAAATATAGTATTACAAAAATATGTTTAAAAAAAGTAAGGCTTTAAAAAATAAACAAGTAAACTGTTAAAAAATGATGTTTCAAAATAAGTTTAAATGAACAACATATAAGTAAAAACAAACTAATCTGAAAATAGATTTAAATGAGTAGTAAAGATATAAAAATGAAGTGATGTTTCAGGAAATATAATTTGAAAAATAATGATAAGGAAATAATTTTAAAAGATTAAATAATGAAAAAAAGTTTAGGTATAAAAAATTTTCAATGCATAAAATTATTTAAAACCATGCTTAAAATGTATAAAAAAGGGGATGTTTATGAAAAAAACTTGTAAAAAATAATATTGCAAAATAATTTTACAAAAAAAGGAAGGATTTAAAAAATGAAAAGCTAAACGTTCTAAAATCATGTTTTCAAAACAACTTCAAATGACCAAAATATACGTACAAAAAGATTAATGAAAAAAATAAATTTAAATTAGTAAAAATATAAAAAGAAGGTTTAAATAAATCAAAATCATGTTTAAAAAGTATATGAAAGGGTAATGTTTAAAAGAAACTCGTAAAATATAGTATTACAAAAATATGTTTAAAAAAAGTAAGGCTTTAAAAAATAAACAAGTAAACTGTTAAAAAATGATGTTTCAAAATAAGTTTAAATGAACAACATATAAGTAAAAACAAACTAATCTGAAAATAGATTTAAATGAGTAGTAAAGATATAAAAATGAAGTGATGTTTCAGGGAATATAATTTGAAAAATAATGATAAGGAAATAATTTTAAAAGATTAAATAATGAAAAAAAGTTTAGGTATAAAAAATTTTCAATGCATAAAATTATTTAAAACCATGCTTAAAATGTATAAAAAAGGGGATGTTTATGAAAAAAACTTGTAAAAAATAATATTGCAAAATAATTTTACAAAAAAAGGAAGGATTTAAAAAATGAAAAGCTAAACGTTCTAAAATCATGTTTTCAAAACAACTTCAAATGACCAAAATATACGTACAAAAAGATTAATGAAAAAAATAAATTTAAATTAGTAAAAATATAAAAAGAAGGTTTAAATAAATCAAAATCATGTTTAAAAAGTATATGAAAGGGTAATGTTTAAAAGAAACTCGTAAAATATAGTATTACAAAAATATGTTTAAAAAAAGTAAGGCTTTAAAAAATAAACAAGTAAACTGTTAAAAAATGATGTTTCAAAATAAGTTTAAATGAACAACATATAAGTAAAAACAAACTAATCTGAAAATAGATTTAAATGAGTAGTAAAGATATAAAAATGAAGTGATGTTTCAGGAAATATAATTTGAAAAATAATGATAAGGAAATAATTTTAAAAGATTAAATAATGAAAAAAAGTTTAGGTATAAAAAATTTTCAATGCATAAAATTATTTAAAACCATGCTTAAAATGTATAAAAAAGGGGATGTTTATGAAAAAAACTTGTAAAAAATAATATTGCAAAATAATTTTACAAAAAAAGGAAGGATTTAAAAAATGAAAAGCTAAACGTTCTAAAATCATGTTTTCAAAACAACTTCAAATGACCAAAATATACGTACAAAAAGATTAATGAAAAAAATAAATTTAAATTAGTAAAAATATAAAAAGAAGGTTTAAATAAATCAAAATCATGTTTAAAAAGTATATGAAAGGGTAATGTTTAAAAGAAACTCGTAAAATATAGTATTACAAAAATATGTTTAAAAAAAGTAAGGCTTTAAAAAATAAACAAGTAAACTGTTAAAAAATGATGTTTCAAAATAAGTTTAAATGAACAACATATAAGTAAAAACAAACTAATCTGAAAATAGATTTAAATGAGTAGTAAAGATATAAAAATGAAGTGATGTTTCAGGAAATATAATTTGAAAAATAATGATAAGGAAATAATTTTAAAAGATTAAATAATGAAAAAAAGTTTAGGTATAAAAAATTTTCAATGCATAAAATTATTTAAAACCATGCTTAAAATGTATAAAAAAGGGGATGTTTATGAAAAAAACTTGTAAAAAATAATATTGCAAAATAATTTTACAAAAAAAGGAAGGATTTAAAAAATGAAAAGCTAAACGTTCTAAAATCATGTTTTCAAAACAACTTGAAATGACCAAAATATACGTACAAAAAGATTAATGAAAAAAATAAATTTAAATTAGTAAAAATATAAAAAGAAGGTTTAAATAAATCAAAATCATGTTTAAAAAGTATATGAAAGGGTAATGTTTAAAAGAAACTCGTAAAATATAGTATTACAAAAATATGTTTAAAAAAAGTAAGGCTTTAAAAAATAAACAAGTAAACTGTTAAAAAATGATGTTTCAAAATAAGTTTAAATGAACAACATATAAGTAAAAACAAACTAATCTGAAAATAGATTTAAATGAGTAGTAAAGATATAAAAATGAAGTGATGTTTCAGGAAATATAATTTGAAAAATAATGATAAGGAAATAATTTTAAAAGATTAAATAATGAAAAAAAGTTTAGGTATAAAAAATTTTCAATTAATAAAATTATTTAAAACCATGCTTAAAATGTATAAAAAAGGGGATGTTTATGAAAAAAACTTGTAAAAAATAATATTGCAAAATAATTTTACAAAAAAAGGAAGGATTTAAAAAATGAAAAGCTAAACGTTCTAAAATCATGTTTTCAAAACAACTTTAAATGACCAAAATATACGTACAAAAAGATTAATGAAAAAAATAAATTTAAATTAGTAAAAATATAAAAAGAAGGTTTAAATAAATCAAAATCATGTTTAAAAAGTATATGAAAGGGTAATGTTTAAAAGAAACTCGTAAAATATAGTATTACAAAAATATGTTTAAAAAAAGTAAGGCTTTAAAAAATAAACAAGTAAACTGTTAAAAAATGATGTTTCAAAATAAGTTTAAATGAACAACATATAAGTAAAAACAAACTAATCTGAAAATAGATTTAAATGAGTAGTAAAGATATAAAAATGAAGTGATGTTTCAGGAAATATAATTTGAAAAATAATGATAAGGAAATAATTTTAAAAGATTAAATAATGAAAAAAAGTTTAGGTATAAAAAATTTTCAATGCATAAAATTATTTAAAATCATGCTTAAAATGTATAAAAAAGGGGATGTTTATGAAAAAAACTTGTAAAAAATAATATTGCAAAATAATTTTACAAAAAAAGGAAGGATTTAAAAAATGAAAAGCTAAACGTTCTAAAATCATGTTTTCAAAACAACTTTAAATGACCAAAATATACGTACAAAAAGATTAAAGAAAAAAATAAATTTAAATTAGTAAAAATATAAAAAGAAGGTTTAAATAATTCAAAATCATGTTTAAAAAGTATATGAAAGGGTAATGTTTAAAAGAAACTCGTAAAATATAGTATTACAAAAATATGTTTAAAAAAAGTAAGGCTTTAAAAAATAAACAAGTAAACTGTTAAAAAATGATGTTTCAAAATAAGTTTAAATGAACAACATATAAGTAAAAACAAACTAATCTGAAAATAGATTTAAATGAGTAGTAAAGATATAAAAATGAAGTGATGTTTCAGGAAATATAATTTGAAAAATAATGATAAGGAAATAATTTTAAAAGATTAAATAATGAAAAAAAGTTTAGGTATAAAAAATTTTCAATGCATAAAATTATTTAAAACCATGCTTAAAATGTATAAAAAAGGGGATGTTTATGAAAAAAACTTGTAAAAAATAATATTGCAAAATAATTTTACAAAAAAAGGAAGGATTTAAAAAATGAAAAGCTAAACGTTCTAAAATCATGTTTTCAAAACAACTTTAAATGACCAAAATATACGTACAAAAAGATTAATGAAAAAAATAAATTTAAATTAGTAAAAATATAAAAAGAAGGTTTAAATAAATCAAAATCATGTTTAAAAAGTATATGAAAGGGTAATGTTTAAAAGAAACTCGTAAAATATAGTATTACAAAAATATGTTTAAAAAAAGTAAGGCTTTAAAAAATAAACAAGTAAACTGTTAAAAAATGATGTTTCAAAATAAGTTTAAATGAACAACATATAAGTAAAAACAAACTAATCTGAAAATAGATTTAAATGAGTAGTAAAGATATAAAAATGAAGTGATGTTTCAGGAAATATAATTTGAAAAATAATGATAAGGAAATAATTTTAAAAGATTAAATAAGGAAAAAAAGTTTAGGTATAAAAAATTTTCAATGCATAAAATTATTTAAAACCATGCTTAAAATGTATAAAAAAGGGGATGTTTATGAAAAAAACTTGTAAAAAATAATATTGCAAAATAATTTTACAAAAAAAGGAAGGATTTAAAAAATGAAAAGCTAAACGTTCTAAAATCATGTTTTCAAAACAACTTCAAATGACCAAAATATACGTACAAAAAGATTAATGAAAAAAATAAATTTAAATTAGTAAAAATATAAAAAGAAGGTTTAAATAAATCAAAATCATGTTTAAAAAGTATATGAAAGGGCAATGTTTAAAAGAAACTCGTAAAATATAGTATTAAAAAAATATGTTTAAAAAAAGTAAGGCTTTAAAAAATAAACAAGTAAACTGTTAAAAAATGATGTTTCAAAATAAGTTTAAATGAACAACATATAAGTAAAAACAAACTAATCTGAAAATAGATTTAAGTGAGTAGTAAAGATATAAAAATGAAGTGATGTTTCAGGAAATATAATTTGAAAAATAATGATAAGGAAATAATTTTAAAAGATTAAATAATGAAAAAAAGTTTAGGTATAAAAAATTTTCAATGCATAAAATTATTTAAAACCATGCTTAAAATGTATAAAAAAGGGGATGTTTATGAAAAAAACTTGTAAAAAATAATATTGCAAAATAATTTTACAAAAAAAGGAAGGATTTAAAAAATGAAAAGCTAAACGTTCTAAAATCATGTTTTCAAAACAACTTTAAATGACCAAAATATACGTACAAAAAGATTAATGAAAAAAATAAATTTAAATTAGTAAAAATATAAAAAGAAGGTTTAAATAAATCAAAATCATGTTTAAAAAGTATATGAAAGGGTAATGTTTAAAAGAAACTCGTAAAATATAGTATTACAAAAATATGTTTAAAAAAAGTAAGGCTTTAAAAAATAAACAAGTAAACTGTTAAAAAATGATGTTTCAAAATAAGTTTAAATGAACAACATATAAGTAAAAACAAACTAATCTGAAAATAGATTTAAATGAGTAGTAAAGATATAAAAATGAAGTGATGTTTCAGGAAATATAATTTGAAAAATAATGATAAGGAAATAATTTTAAAAGATTAAATAATGAAAAAAAGTTTAGGTATAAAAAATTTTCAATGCATAAAATTATTTAAAACCATGCTTAAAATGTATAAAAAAGGGGATGTTTATGAAAAAAACTTGTAAAAAATAATATTGCAAAATAATTTTACAAAAAAAGGAAGGATTTAAAAAATGAAAAGCTAAACGTTCTAAAATCATGTTTTCAAAACAACTTTAAATGACCAAAATATACGTACAAAAAGATTAATGAAAAAAATAAATTTAAATTAGTAAAAATATAAAAAGAAGGTTTAAATAAATCAAAATCATGTTTAAAAAGTATATGAAAGGATAATGTTTAAAAGAAACTCGTAAAATATAGTATTACAAAAATATGTTTAAAAAAAGTAAGGCTTTAAAAAATAAACAAGTAAACTGTTAAAAAATGATGTTTCAAAATAAGTTTAAATGAACAACATATAAGTAAAAACAAACTAATCTGAAAATAGATTTAAATGAGTAGTAAAGATATAAAAATGAAGTGATGTTTCAGGAAATATAATTTGAAAAATAATGATAAGGAAATAATTTTAAAAGATTAAATAATGAAAAAAAGTTTAGGTATAAAAAATTTTCAATGCATAAAATTATTTAAAACCATGCTTAAAATGTATAAAAAAGGGGATGTTTATGAAAAAAACTTGTAAAAAATAATATTGCAAAATAATTTTACAAAAAAAGGAAGGATTTAAAAAATGAAAAGCTAAACGTTCTAAAATCATGTTTTCAAAACAACTTTAAATGACCAAAATATACGTACAAAAAGATTAATGAAAAAAATAAATTTAAATTAGTAAAAATATAAAAAGAAGGTTTAAATAAATCAAAATCATGTTTAAAAAGTATATGAAAGGGTAATGTTTAAAAGAAACTCGTAAAATATAGTATTACAAAAATATGTTTAAAAAAAGTAAGGCTTTAAAAAATAAACAAGTAAACTGTTAAAAAATGATGTTTCAAAATAAGTTTAAATGAACAACATATAAGTAAAAACAAACTAATCTAAAAATAGATTTAAATGAGTAGTAAAGATATAAAAATGAAGTGATGTTTCAGGGAATATAATTTGAAAAATAATGATAAGGAAATAATTTTAAAAGATTAAATAATGAAAAAAAGTTTAGGTATAAAAAATTTTCAATGCATAAAATTATTTAAAACCATGCTTAAAATGTATAAAAAAGGGGATGTTTATGAAAAAAACTTGTAAAAAATAATATTGCAAAATAATTTTACAAAAAAAGGAAGGATTTAAAAAATGAAAAGCTAAACGTTCTAAAATCATGTTTTCAAAACAACTTTAAATGACCAAAATATACGTACAAAAAGATTAATGAAAAAAATAAATTTAAATTAGTAAAAATATAAA
This sequence comes from Psophocarpus tetragonolobus, assembly GCA_037954015.1. Lineage (NCBI taxonomy): Eukaryota > Viridiplantae > Streptophyta > Magnoliopsida > Fabales > Fabaceae > Psophocarpus > Psophocarpus tetragonolobus. The sequence goes on along the minus strand of JAYMYS010000016.1, from coordinate 1,766,973 downwards.
AAGAAGGTTTAAATAAATCAAAATCATGTTTAAAAAGTATATGAAAGGGTAATGTTTAAAAGAAACTCGTAAAATATAGTATTACAAAAATATGTTTAAAAAAAGTAAGGCTTTAAAAAATAAACAAGTAAACTGTTAAAAAATGATGTTTCAAAATAAGTTTAAATGAACAACATATAAGTAAAAACAAACTAATCTGAAAATAGATTTAAATGAGTAGTAAAGATATAAAAATGAAGTGATGTTTCAGGGAATATAATTTGAAAAATAATGATAAGGAAATAATTTTAAAAGATTAAATAATGAAAAAAAGTTTAGGTATAAAAAATTTTCAATGCATAAAATTATTTAAAACCATGCTTAAAATGTATAAAAAAGGGGATGTTTATGAAAAAAACTTGTAAAAAATAATATTGCAAAATAATTTTACAAAAAAAGGAAGGATTTAAAAAATGAAAAGCTAAACGTTCTAAAATCATGTTTTCAAAACAACTTTAAATGACCAAAATATACGTACAAAAAGATTAATGAAAAAAATAAATTTAAATTAGTAAAAATATAAAAAGAAGGTTTAAATAAATCAAAATCATGTTTAAAAAGTATATGAAAGGGTAATGTTTAAAAGAAACTCGTAAAATATAGTATTACAAAAATATGTTTAAAAAAAGTAAGGCTTTAAAAAATAAACAAGTAAACTGTTAAAAAATGATGTTTCAAAATAAGTTTAAATGAACAACATATAAGTAAAAACAAACTAATCTGAAAATAGATTTAAATGAGTAGTAAAGATATAAAAATGAAGTGATGTTTCAGGGAATATAATTTGAAAAATAATGATAAGGAAATAATTTTAAAAGATTAAATAATGAAAAAAAGTTTAGGTATAAAAAATTTTCAATGCATAAAATTATTTAAAACCATGCTTAAAATGTATAAAAAAGGGGATGTTTATGAAAAAAACTTGTAAAAAATAATATTGCAAAATAATTTTACAAAAAAAGGAAGGATTTAAAAAATGAAAAGCTAAACGTTCTAAAATCATGTTTTCAAAACAACTTCAAATGACCAAAATATACGTACAAAAAGATTAATGAAAAAAATAAATTTAAATTAGTAAAAATATAAAAAGAAGGTTTAAATAAATCAAAATCATGTTTAAAAAGTATATGAAAGGGTAATGTTTAAAAGAAACTCGTAAAATATAGTATTACAAAAATATGTTTAAAAAAAGTAAGGCTTTAAAAAATAAACAAGTAAACTGTTAAAAAATGATGTTTCAAAATAAGTTTAAATGAACAACATATAAGTAAAAACAAACTAATCTGAAAATAGATTTAAATGAGTAGTAAAGATATAAAAATGAAGTGATGTTTCAGGAAATATAATTTGAAAAATAATGATAAGGAAATAATTTTAAAAGATTAAATAATGAAAAAAAGTTTAGGTATAAAAAATTTTCAATTAATAAAATTATTTAAAACCATGCTTAAAATGTATAAAAAAGGGGATGTTTATGAAAAAAACTTGTAAAAAATAATATTGCAAAATAATTTTACAAAAAAAGGAAGGTTTTAAAAAATGAAAAGCTAAACGTTCTAAAATCATGTTTTCAAAACAACTTGAAATGACCAAAATATACGTACAAAAAGATTAATGAAAAAAATAAATTTAAATTAGTAAAAATATAAAAAGAAGGTTTAAATAAATCAAAATCATGTTTAAAAAGTATATGAAAGGGTAATGTTTAAAAGAAACTCGTAAAATATAGTATTACAAAAATATGTTTAAAAAAAGTAAGGCTTTAAAAAATAAACAAGTAAACTGTTAAAAAATGATGTTTCAAAATAAGTTTAAATGAACAACATATAAGTAAAAACAAACTAATCTGAAAATAGATTTAAATGAGTAGTAAAGATATAAAAATGAAGTGATGTTTCAGGAAATATAATTTGAAAAATAATGATAAGGAAACAATTTTAAAAGATTAAATAATGAAAAAAAGTTTAGGTATAAAAAATTTTCAATTAATAAAATTATTTAAAACCATGCTTAAAATGTTTAAAAAAGGGGATGTTTATGAAAAAAACTTGTAAAAAATAATATTGCAAAATAATTTTACAAAAAAAGGAAGGATTTAAAAAATGAAAAGCTAAACGTTCTAAAATCATGTTTTCAAAACAACTTTAAATGACCAAAATATACGTACAAAAAGATTAATGAAAAAAATAAATTTAAATTAGTAAAAATATAAAAAGAAGGTTTAAATAAATCAAAATCATGTTTAAAAAGTATATGAAAGGGTAATGTTTAAAAGAAACTCGTAAAATATAGTATTACAAAAATATGTTTAAAAAAAGTAAGGCTTTAAAAAATAAACAAGTAAACTGTTAAAAAATGATGTTTCAAAATAAGTTTAAATGAACAACATATAAGTAAAAACAAACTAATCTGAAAATAGATTTAAATGAGTAGTAAAGATATAAAAATGAAGTGATGTTTCAGGAAATATAATTTGAAAAATAATGATAAGGAAATAATTTTAAAAGATTAAATAATGAAAAAAAGTTTAGGTATAAAAAATTTTCAATGCATAAAATTATTTAAAACCATGCTTAAAATGTATAAAAAAGGGGATGTTTATGAAAAAAACTTGTAAAAAATAATATTGCAAAATAATTTTACAAAAAAAGGAAGGATTTAAAAAATGAAAAGCTAAACGTTCTAAAATCATGTTTTCAAAACAACTTCAAATGACCAAAATATACGTACAAAAAGATTAATGAAAAAAATAAATTTAAATTAGTAAAAATATAAAAAGAAGGTTTAAATAAATCAAAATCATGTTTAAAAAGTATATGAAAGGGTAATGTTTAAAAGAAACTCGTAAAATATAGTATTACAAAAATATGTTTAAAAAAAGTAAGGCTTTAAAAAATAAACAAGTAAACTGTTAAAAAATGATGTTTCAAAATAAGTTTAAATGAACAACATATAAGTAAAAACAAACTAATCTGAAAAGAGATTTAAATGAGTAGTAAAGATATAAAAATGAAGTGATGTTTCAGGAAATATAATTTGAAAAATAATGATAAGGAAATAATTTTAAAAGATTAAATAATGAAAAAAAGTTTAGGTATAAAAAATTTTCAATGCATAAAATTATTTAAAACCATGCTTAAAATGTTTAAAAAAGGGGATGTTTATGAAAAAAACTTGTAAAAAATAATATTGCAAAATAATTTTACAAAAAAAGGAAGGTTTTAAAAAATGAAAAGCTAAACGTTCTAAAATCATGTTTTCAAAACAACTTCAAATGACCAAAATATACGTACAAAAAGATTAATGAAAAAAATAAATTTAAATTAGTAAAAATATAAAAAGAAGGTTTAAATAAATCAAAATCATGTTTAAAAAGTATATGAAAGGGTAATGTTTAAAAGAAACTCGTAAAATATAGTATTACAAAAATATGTTTAAAAAAAGTAAGGCTTTAAAAAATAAACAAGTAAACTGTTAAAAAATGATGTTTCAAAATAAGTTTAAATGAACAACATATAAGTAAAAACAAACTAATCTGAAAATAGATTTAAATGAGTAGTAAAGATATAAAAATGAAGTGATGTTTCAGGAAATATAATTTGAAAAATAATGATAAGGAAATAATTTTAAAAGATTAAATAATGAAAAAAAGTTTAGGTATAAAAAATTTTCAATTAATAAAATTATTTAAAACCATGCTTAAAATGTTTAAAAAAGGGGATGTTTATGAAAAAAACTTGTAAAAAATAATATTGCAAAATAATTTTACAAAAAAAGGAAGGATTTAAAAAATGAAAAGCTAAACGTTCTAAAATCATGTTTTCAAAACAACTTTAAATGACCAAAATATACGTACAAAAAGATTAATGAAAAAAATAAATTTAAATTAGTAAAAATATAAAAAGAAGGTTTAAATAAATCAAAATCATGTTTAAAAAGTATATGAAAGGGTAATGTTTAAAAGAAACTCGTAAAATATAGTATTACAAAAATATGTTTAAAAAAAGTAAGGCTTTAAAAAATAAACAAGTAAACTGTTAAAAAATGATGTTTCAAAATAAGTTTAAATGAACAACATATAAGTAAAAACAAACTAATCTGAAAATAGATTTAAATGAGTAGTAAAGATATAAAAATGAAGTGATGTTTCAGGAAATATAATTTGAAAAATAATGATAAGGAAATAATTTTAAAAGATTAAATAATGAAAAAAAGTTTAGGTATAAAAAATTTTCAATGCATAAAATTATTTAAAACCATGCTTAAAATGTATAAAAAAGGGGATGTTTATGAAAAAAACTTGTAAAAAATAATATTGCAAAATAATTTTACAAAAAAATGAAGGATTTAAAAAATGAAAAGCTAAACGTTCTAAAATCATGTTTTCAAAACAACTTCAAATGACCAAAATATACGTACAAAAAGATTAATGAAAAAAATAAATTTAAATTAGTAAAAATATAAAAAGAAGGTTTAAATAAATCAAAATCATGTTTAAAAAGTATATGAAAGGGTAATGTTTAAAAGAAACTCGTAAAATATAGTATTACAAAAATATGTTTAAAAAAAGTAAGGCTTTAAAAAATAAACAAGTAAACTGTTAAAAAATGATGTTTCAAAATAAGTTTAAATGAACAACATATAAGTAAAAACAAACTAATCTGAAAAGAGATTTAAATGAGTAGTAAAGATATAAAAATGAAGTGATGTTTCAGGAAATATAATTTGAAAAATAATGATAAGGAAATAATTTTAAAAGATTAAATAATGAAAAAAAGTTTAGGTATAAAAAATTTTCAATGCATAAAATTATTTAAAACCATGCTTAAAATGTTTAAAAAAGGGGATGTTTATGAAAAAAACTTGTAAAAAATAATATTGCAAAATAATTTTACAAAAAAAGGAAGGATTTAAAAAATGAAAAGCTAAACGTTCTAAAATCATGTTTTCAAAACAACTTTAAATGACCAAAATATACGTACAAAAAGATTAATGAAAAAAATAAATTTAAATTAGTAAAAATATAAAAAGAAGGTTTAAATAAATCAAAATCATGTTTAAAAAGTATATGAAAGGGTAATGTTTAAAAGAAACTCGTAAAATATAGTATTACAAAAATATGTTTAAAAAAAGTAAGGCTTTAAAAAATAAACAAGTAAACTGTTAAAAAATGATGTTTCAAAATAAGTTTAAATGAACAACATATAAGTAAAAACAAACTAATCTGAAAATAGATTTAAATGAGTAGTAAAGATATAAAAATGAAGTGATGTTTCAGGAAATATAATTTGAAAAATAATGATAAGGAAATAATTTTAAAAGATTAAATAATGAAAAAAAGTTTAGGTATAAAAAATTTTCAATGCATAAAATTATTTAAAACCATGCTTAAAATGTATAAAAAAGGGGATGTTTATGAAAAAAACTTGTAAAAAATAATATTGCAAAATAATTTTACAAAAAAAGGAAGGATTTAAAAAATGAAAAGCTAAACGTTCTAAAATCATGTTTTCAAAACAACTTCAAATGACCAAAATATACGTACAAAAAGATTAATGAAAAAAATAAATTTAAATTAGTAAAAATATAAAAAGAAGGTTTAAATAAATCAAAATCATGTTTAAAAAGTATATGAAAGGGTAATGTTTAAAAGAAACTCGTAAAATATAGTATTACAAAAATATGTTTAAAAAAAGTAAGGCTTTAAAAAATAAACAAGTAAACTGTTAAAAAATGATGTTTCAAAATAAGTTTAAATGAACAACATATAAGTAAAAACAAACTAATCTGAAAATAGATTTAAATGAGTAGTAAAGATATAAAAATGAAGTGATGTTTCAGGAAATATAATTTGAAAAATAATGATAAGGAAATAATTTTAAAAGATTAAATAATGAAAAAAAGTTTAGGTATAAAAAATTTTCAATGCATAAAATTATTTAAAACCATGCTTAAAATGTATAAAAAAGGGGATGTTTATGAAAAAAACTTGTAAAAAATAATATTGCAAAATAATTTTACAAAAAAAGGAAGGATTTAAAAAATGAAAAGCTAAACGTTCTAAAATCATGTTTTCAAAACAACTTCAAATGACCAAAATATACGTACAAAAAGATTAATGAAAAAAATAAATTTAAATTAGTAAAAATATAAAAAGAAGGTTTAAATAAATCAAAATCATGTTTAAAAAGTATATGAAAGGGTAATGTTTAAAAGAAACTCGTAAAATATAGTATTACAAAAATATGTTTAAAAAAAGTAAGGCTTTAAAAAATAAACAAGTAAACTGTTAAAAAATGATGTTTCAAAATAAGTTTAAATGAACAACATATAAGTAAAAACAAACTAATCTGAAAATAGATTTAAATGAGTAGTAAAGATATAAAAATGAAGTGATGTTTCAGGAAATATAATTTGAAAAATAATGATAAGGAAATAATTTTAAAAGATTAAATAATGAAAAAAAGTTTAGGTATAAAAAATTTTCAATGCATAAAATTATTTAAAACCATGCTTAAAATGTATAAAAAAGGGGATGTTTATGAAAAAAACTTGTAAAAAATAATATTGCAAAATAATTTTACAAAAAAAGGAAGGATTTAAAAAATGAAAAGCTAAACGTTCTAAAATCATGTTTTCAAAACAACTTCAAATGACCAAAATATACGTACAAAAAGATTAATGAAAAAAATAAATTTAAATTAGTAAAAATATAAAAAGAAGGTTTAAATAAATCAAAATCATGTTTAAAAAGTATATGAAAGGGTAATGTTTAAAAGAAACTCGTAAAATATAGTATTACAAAAATATGTTTAAAAAAAGTAAGGCTTTAAAAAATAAACAAGTAAACTGTTAAAAAATGATGTTTCAAAATAAGTTTAAATGAACAACATATAAGTAAAAACAAACTAATCTGAAAATAGATTTAAATGAGTAGTAAAGATATAAAAATGAAGTGATGTTTCAGGAAATATAATTTGAAAAATAATGATAAGGAAATAATTTTAAAAGATTAAATAATGAAAAAAAGTTTAGGTATAAAAAATTTTCAATGCATAAAATTATTTAAAACCATGCTTAAAATGTATAAAAAAGGGGATGCTTATGAAAAAAACTTGTAAAAAATAATATTGCAAAATAATTTTACAAAAAAAGGAAGGATTTAAAAAATGAAAAGCTAAACGTTCTAAAATCATGTTTTCAAAACAACTTTAAATGACCAAAATATACGTACAAAAAGATTAATGAAAAAAATAAATTTAAATTAGTAAAAATATAAAAAGAAGGTTTAAATAAATCAAAATCATGTTTAAAAAGTATATGAAAGGGTAATGTTTAAAAGAAACTCGTAAAATATAGTATTACAAAAATATGTTTAAAAAAAGTAAGGCTTTAAAAAATAAACAAGTAAACTGTTAAAAAATGATGTTTCAAAATAAGTTTAAATGAACAACATATAAGTAAAAACAAACTAATCTGAAAATAGATTTAAATGAGTAGTAAAGATATAAAAATGAAGTGATGTTTCAGGAAATATAATTTGAAAAATAATGATAAGGAAATAATTTTAAAAGATTAAATAATGAAAAAAAGTTTAGGTATAAAAAATTTTCAATTAATAAAATTATTTAAAACCATGCTTAAAATGTATAAAAAAGGGGATGTTTATGAAAAAAACTTGTAAAAAATAATATTGCAAAATAATTTTACAAAAAAAGGAAGGATTTAAAAAATGAAAAGCTAAACGTTCTAAAATCATGTTTTCAAAACATTTTTAAATGACCAAAATATACGTACAAAAAGATTAATGAAAAAAATAAATTTAAATTAGTAAAAATATAAAAAGAAGGTTTAAATAAATCAAAATCATGTTTAAAAAGTATATGAAAGGGTAATGTTTAAAAGAAACTCGTAAAATATAGTATTACAAAAATATGTTTAAAAAAAGTAAGGCTTTAAAAAATAAACAAGTAAACTGTTAAAAAATGATGTTTCAAAATAAGTTTAAATGAACAACATATAAGTAAAAACAAACTAATCTGAAAATAGATTTAAATGAGTAGTAAAGATATAAAAATGAAGTGATGTTTCAGGAAATATAATTTGAAAAATAATGATAAGGAAATAATTTTAAAAGATTAAATAATGAAAAAAAGTTTAGGTATAAAAAATTTTCAATGCATAAAATTATTTAAAATCATGCTTAAAAAGAATATGAAAGGGTAATGTTTAAAAAAAACTCGTAAAATATAGTATTACAAAAATATGTTGAAAAAAAAGTAAGGTTTTAAAAAATAAAAAAGTAAATTGTTCAAAAATGATGTTTCAAAATAAGTTTAAATGAACAAAATATAAGCAAAAAGAAACTAATCTGAAAAATAATGTTAAAGAAATAATTTTAAAAGTTTAAATAATGAAAAAAAGTTTAGGTATAAAAAACTTTCAATGCATAAAATTATTTAAAATCATGCTTAAAATGTATAAAAAAGGGGATGTTTATGAAAAAAACTTGTAAAAAATAATATTGCAAAATAATTTTACAAAAAAAGGAAGGATTTAAAAAATGAAAAGCTAAACGTTCTAAAATCATGTTTTCAAAACATTTTTAAATGACCAAAATATACGTACAAAAAGATTAATGAAAAAAATAAATTTAAATTAGTAAAAATATAAAAAGAAGGTTTAAATAAATCAAAATCATGTTTAAAAAGTATATGAAAGGGTAATGTTTAAAAGAAACTCGTAAAATAGAGTATTACAAAAATATGTTTAAAAAAAGTAAGGCTTTAAAAAATAAACAAGTAAACTGTTAAAAAATGATGTTTCAAAATAAGTTTAAATGAACAACATATAAGTAAAAACAAACTAATCTGAAAATAGATTTAAATGAGTAGTAAAGATATAAAAATGAAGTGATGTTTCAGGAAATATAATTTGAAAAATAATGATAAGGAAATAATTTTAAAAGATTAAATAATGAAAAAAAGTTTAGGTATAAAAAATTTTCAATGCATAAAATTATTTAAAATCATGCTTAAAAAGAATATGAAAGGGTAATGTTTAAAAAAAACTCGTAAAATATAGTATTACAAAAATATGTTGAAAAAAAAGTAAGGTTTTAAAAAATAAAAAAGTAAATTGTTCAAAAATGATGTTTCAAAATAAGTTTAAATGAACAAAATATAAGCAAAAAGAAACTAATCTGAAAAATAATGTTAAAGAAATAATTTTAAAAGATTAAATAATGAAAAAAAGTTTAGGTATAAAAAATTTTCAATGCATAAAATTATTTAAAACCATGCTTAAAATGTATAAAAAAGGGGATGTTTATGAAAAAAACTTGTAAAAAATAATATTGCAAAATAATTTTACAAAAAAAGGAAGGATTTAAAAAATGAAAAGCTAAACGTTCTAAAATCATGTTTTCAAAACATTTTTAAATGACCAAAATATACGTACAAAAAGATTAATGAAAAAAATAAATTTAAATTAGTAAAAATATAAAAAGAAGGTTTAAATAAATCAAAATCATGTTTAAAAAGTATATGAAAGGGTAATGTTTAAAAGAAACTCGTAAAATATAGTATTACAAAAATATGTTTAAAAAAAGTAAGGCTTTAAAAAATAAACAAGTAAACTGTTAAAAAATGATGTTTCAAAATAAGTTTAAATGAACAACATATAAGTAAAAACAAACTAATCTGAAAATAGATTTAAATGAGTAGTAAAGATATGAAAATGAAGTGATGTTTCAGGAAATATAATTTGAAAAACAATGATAAGGAAATAATTTTAAAAGATTAAATAATGAAAAAAAGTTTAGGTATAAAAAATTTTCAATGCATAAAATTATTTAAAATCATGCTTAAAAAGTATATGAAAGGGTAATGTTTAAAAAAAACTCGTAAAATATAGTATTACAAAAATATGTTGAAAAAAAAGTAAGGTTTTAAAAAATAAACAAGTAAATTGTTCAAAAATGATGTTTCAAAATAAGTTTAAATGAACAACATATAAGTAAAAAGAAACTAATCTGAAAATAGATTTAAATGAGTAGTAAACATATAAAAATGAAGTGATGTTTCAGGAAATATAATATGAAAAATAATGATAAGGAAATAATTTTAAAAGATTAAATAATGAAAAAAAGTTTAGGTATAAAAAATTTTCAATGCATAAAATTATTTAAAATCATGCTTAAAATGTATAAAAAAGGGGATGTTTATGAAAAAAACTTGTAAAAAATAATATTTCAAAATAATTTTACAAAAAAAAGGAAGGATTTAAAAAATGAAAAGCTAAACGTTCTAAAATCATGTTTTGAAAACAAGTTTAAATGACCAAAATATACGTACAAAAAGATTAATGAAAAAAATAAATTTAAATTAGTAAAAATATAAAAAGAAGGTTTAAATAATTCAAAATCATGTTTAAAAAGTATATGAAAGGGTAATGTTTAAAAGAAACTCGTAAAATATAGTATTACAAAAATATGATTAAAAAAAGTAAGGCTTTAAAAAATAAACAAGTAAACTGTTAAAAAATGATGTTTCAAAATAAGTTTAAATGAACAAAATATAAGTAAAAAGAAACTAATCTGAAAATAGATTTAAATGAGTAGTAAAGATATGAAAATGAAGTGATGTTTCAGGAAATACAATTTGAAAAATAATGATAAGGAAATAATTTTAAAATATTAAATAATGAAAAAAAGTTTACCTATAAAAAATTTTCAATGCATAAAATTATTTAAAATCATGCTTAAAAATTATATGAAAGGGTAATGTTTAAAAAAAACTCGTAAAATATAGTATTACAAAAATATGTTGAAAAAAAAGTAAGGTTTTAAAAAATAAAAAGTAAATTGTTCAAAAATGATGTTTCAAAATAAGTTTAAATGAACAAAATATAAGCAAAAAGAAACCAATATGAAAAATAATGTTAAAGAAATAATTTTAAAAGTTTAAATAATGAAAAAAAGTTTAGGTATAAAAAACTTTCAATGCATAAAATTATTTAATATCATGCTTAAAATGTATAAAAAAGGGGATGTTTATGAAAAAAACTTGTAAAAAAATAATATTGCAAAATAATTTTACAAAAAAAGGAAGGATTTAAAAAATGAAAAGCTAAACGTTCTAAAATCATGTTTTCAAAACAACTTCAAATGACCAAAATATACGTACAAAAAGATTAATGAAAAAAATAAATTTAAATTAGTAAAAATATAAAAAGAAGGTTTAAATAAATCAAAATCATGTTTAAAAAGTATATGAAAGGGTAATGTTTAAAAGAAACTCGTAAAATATAGTATTACAAAAATATGTTTAAAAAAAGTAAGGCTTTAAAAAATAAACAAGTAAACTGTTAAAAAATGATGTTTCAAAATAAGTTTAAATGAACAACATATAAGTAAAAACAAACTAATCTGAAAATAGATTTAAATGAGTAGTAAAGATATAAAAATGAAGTGATGTTTCAGGAAATATAATTTGAAAAATAATGATAAGGAAATAATTTTAAAAGATTAAATAATGAAAAAAAGTTTAGGTATAAAAAATTTTCAATGCATAAAATTATTTAAAACCATGCTTAAAATGTATAAAAAAGGGGATGTTTATGAAAAAAACTTGTAAAAAATAATATTGCAAAATAATTTTACAAAAAAAGGAAGGATTTAAAAAATGAAAAGCTAAACGTTCTAAAATCATGTTTTCAAAACAACTTCAAATGACCAAAATATACGTACAAAAAGATTAATGAAAAAAATAAATTTAAATTAGTAAAAATATAAAAAGAAGGTTTAAATAAATCAAAATCATGTTTAAAAAGTATATGAAAGGGTAATGTTTAAAAGAAACTCGTAAAATATAGTATTACAAAAATATGTTTAAAAAAAGTAAGGCTTTAAAAAATAAACAAGTAAACTGTTAAAAAATGATGTTTCAAAATAAGTTTAAATGAACAACATATAAGTAAAAACAAACTAATCTGAAAATAGATTTAAATGAGTAGTAAAGATATAAAAATGAAGTGATGTTTCAGGAAATATAATTTGAAAAATAATGATAAGGAAATAATTTTAAAAGATTAAATAATGAAAAAAAGTTTAGGTATAAAAAATTTTCAATGCATAAAATTATTTAAAACCATGCTTAAAATGTATAAAAAAGGGGATGTTTATGAAAAAAACTTGTAAAAAATAATATTGCAAAATAATTTTACAAAAAAAGGAAGGATTTAAAAAATGAAAAGCTAAACGTTCTAAAATCATGTTTTCAAAACAACTTTAAATGACCAAAATATACGTACAAAAAGATTAATGAAAAAAATAAATTTAAATTAGTAAAAATATAAAAAGAAGGTTTAAATAAATCAAAATCATGTTTAAAAAGTATATGAAAGGGTAATGTTTAAAAGAAACTCGTAAAATATAGTATTACAAAAATATGTTTAAAAAAAGTAAGGCTTTAAAAAATAAACAAGTAAACTGTTAAAAAATGATGTTTCAAAATAAGTTTAAATGAACAACATATAAGTAAAAACAAACTAATCTGAAAAGAGATTTAAATGAGTAGTAAAGATATAAAAATGAAGTGATGTTTCAGGAAATATAATTTGAAAAATAATGATAAGGAAATAATTTTAAAAGATTAAATAATGAAAAAAAGTTTAGGTATAAAAAATTTTCAATTAATAAAATTATTTAAAACCATGCTTAAAATGTTTAAAAAAGGGGATGTTTATGAAAAAAACTTGTAAAAAATAATATTGCAAAATAATTTTACAAAAAAAGGAAGGTTTTAAAAAATGAAAAGCTAAACGTTCTAAAATCATGTTTTCAAAACAACTTCAAATGACCAAAATATACGTACAAAAAGATTAATGAAAAAAATAAATTTAAATTAGTAAAAATATAAAAAGAAGGTTTAAATAAATCAAAATCATGTTTAAAAAGTATATGAAAGGGTAATGTTTAAAAGAAACTCGTAAAATATAGTATTACAAAAATATGTTTAAAAAAAGTAAGGCTTTAAAAAATAAACAAGTAAACTGTTAAAAAATGATGTTTCAAAATAAGTTTAAATGAACAACATATAACTAAAAACAAACTAATCTGAAAATAGATTTAAATGAGTAGTAAAGATATAAAAATGAAGTGATGTTTCAGGAAATATAATTTGAAAAATAATGATAAGGAAATAATTTTAAAAGATTAAATAATGAAAAAAAGTTTAGGTATAAAAAATTTCCAATTAATAAAATTATTTAAAACCATGCTTAAAATGTTTAAAAAAGGGGATGTTTATGAAAAAAACTTGTAAAAAATAATATTGCAAAATAATTTTACAAAAAAAGGAAGGTTTTAAAAAATGAAAAGCTAAATGTTCTAAAATCATGTTTTCAAAACAACTTCAAATGACCAAAATATACGTACAAAAAGATTAATGAAAAAAATAAATTTAAATTAGTAAAAATATAAAAAGAAGGTTTAAATAAATCAAAATCATATTTAAAAAGTATATGAAAGGGTAATGTTTAAAAGAAACTCGTAAAATATAGTATTACAAAAATATGTTTAAAAAAAGTAAGGCTTTAAAAAATAAACAAGTAAACTGTTAAAAAATGATGTTTCAAAATAAGTTTAAATGAACAACATATAACTAAAAACAAACTAATCTGAAAATAGATTTAAATGAGTAGTAAAGATATAAAAATGAAGTGATGTTTCAGGAAATATAATTTGAAATATAATGATAAGGAAATAATTTTAAAAGATTAAATAATGAAAAAAAGTTTAGGTATAAAAAATTTTCAATGCATAAAATTATTTAAAACCATGCTTAAAATGTATAAAAAAGGGGATGTTTATGAAAAAAACTTGTAAAAAATAATATTGCAAAATAATTTTACAAAAAAAGGAAGGATTTAAAAAATGAAAAGCTAAACGTTCTAAAATCATGTTTTCAAAACAACTTTAAATGACCAAAATATACGTACAAAAAGATTAATGAAAAAAATAAATTTAAATTAGTAAAAATATAAAAAGAAGGTTTAAATAAATCAAAATCATGTTTAAAAAGTATATGAAAGGGTAATGTTTAAAAGAAACTCGTAAAATATAGTATTACAAAAATATGTTTAAAAAAAGTAAGGCTTTAAAAAATAAACAAGTAAACTGTTAAAAAATGATGTTTCAAAATAAGTTTAAATGAACAACATATAAGTAAAAAGAAACTAATCTGAAAATAGATTTAAATGAGTAGTAAAGATATAAAAATGAAGTGATGTTTCAGGAAATATAATTTGAAAAATAATGATAAGGAAATAATTTTAAAAGATTAAATAATGAAAAAAAGTTTAGGTATAAAAAATTTTCAATGCATAAAATTATTTAAAATCATGCTTAAAATGTATAAAAAAGGGGATGTTTATGAAAAAAACTTGTAAAAAATAATATTGCAAAATAATTTTACAAAAAAAGGAAGGATTTAAAAAATGAAAAGCTAAACGTTCTAAAATCATGTTTTCAAAACAACTTTAAATGACCAAAATATACGTACAAAAAGATTAAAGAAAAAAATAAATTTAAATTAGTAAAAATATAAAAAGAAGGTTTAAATAATTCAAAATCATGTTTAAAAAGTATATGAAAGGGTAATGTTTAAAAGAAACTCGTAAAATTTAGTATTACAAAAATATGTTTAAAAAAAGTAAGGCTTTAAAAAATAAACAAGTAAACTGTTAAAAAATCATGTTTCAAAATAAGTTTAAGTGAACAAAATATAAGTAAAAAGAAACTAATCTGAAAATAGATTTAAATGAGTAGTAAAGATATGAAAATGAAGTGATGTTTCAGGAAATATAATTTGAAAAACAATGATAAGGAAATAATTTTAAAAGATTAAATAATGAAAAAAAGTTTAGGTATAAAAAATTTTCAATGCATAAAATTATTTAAAATCATGCTTAAAAAGTATATGAAAGGGTAATGTTTAAAAAAAACTCGTAAAATATAGTATTACAAAAATATGTTGAAAAAAAAGTAAGGTTTTAAAAAATAAACAAGTAAATTGTTCAAAAATGATGTTTCAAAATAAGTTTAAATGAACAACATATAAGTAAAAAGAAACTAATCTGAAAATAGATTTAAATGAGTAGTAAACATATAAAAATGAAGTGATGTTTCAGGAAATATAATATGAAAAATAATGATAAGGAAATAATTTTAAAAGATTAAATAATGAAAAAAAGTTTAGGTATAAAAAATTTTCAATGCATAAAATTATTTAAAATCATGCTTAAAATGTATAAAAAAGGGGATGTTTATGAAAAAAACTTGTAAAAAATAATATTTCAAAATAATTTTACAAAAAAAAGGAAGGATTTAAAAAATGAAAAGCTAAACGTTCTAAAATCATGTTTTGAAAACAAGTTTAAATGACCAAAATATACGTACAAAAAGATTAATGAAAAAAATAAATTTAAATTAGTAAAAATATAAAAAGAAGGTTTAAATAATTCAAAATCATGTTTAAAAAGTATATGAAAGGGTAATGTTTAAAAGAAACTCGTAAAATATAGTATTACAAAAATATGATTAAAAAAAGTAAGGCTTTAAAAAATAAACAAGTAAACTGTTAAAAAATGATGTTTCAAAATAAGTTTAAATGAACAAAATATAAGTAAAAAGAAACTAATCTGAAAATAGATTTAAATGAGTAGTAAAGATATGAAAATGAAGTGATGTTTCAGGAAATACAATTTGAAAAATAATGATAAGGAAATAATTTTAAAATATTAAATAATGAAAAAAAGTTTACCTATAAAAAATTTTCAATGCATAAAATTATTTAAAATCATGCTTAAAAATTATATGAAAGGGTAATGTTTAAAAAAAACTCGTAAAATATAGTATTACAAAAATATGTTGAAAAAAAAGTAAGGTTTTAAAAAATAAAAAGTAAATTGTTCAAAAATGATGTTTCAAAATAAGTTTAAATGAACAAAATATAAGCAAAAAGAAACCAATATGAAAAATAATGTTAAAGAAATAATTTTAAAAGTTTAAATAATGAAAAAAAGTTTAGGTATAAAAAACTTTCAATGCATAAAATTATTTAATATCATGCTTAAAATGTATAAAAAAGGGGATGTTTATGAAAAAAACTTGTAAAAAAATAATATTGCAAAATAATTTTACAAAAAAAGGAAGGATTTAAAAAATGAAAAGCTAAACGTTCTAAAATCATGTTTTCAAAACAACTTTAAATGACCAAAATATACGTACAAAAAGATTAATGAAAAAAATAAATTCAAATTAGTAAAAATATAAAAAGAAGGTTTAAATAATTCAAAATCATGTTTAAAAAGTATATGAAAGGGTAATGTTTAAAAAAAACTCGTAAAATATAGTATTACAAAAATATGTTTAAAAAAAGTAAGGCTTTAAAAAATAAACAAGTAAACTGTTAAAAAATGATGTTTCAAAATAAGTTTAAATGAACAACATATAAGTAAAAAGAAACTAATATGAAAATATATTTAAATGAGTAGTAAAGATATAAAAATGAAGTGATGTTTTAGGAAATATAATTTCAAAAATAATGATAACGAAATAATTTTAAAAGATTAGATAATGAAAAAAAGTTTAGGTATAAAAAATTTCAATGCATAAAATTATTTAAAATCATGCTTAAAAAGTATATGAAAGGGTAATGTTTAAAAAAAACTCGTAAAATATAGTATTACAAAAATATGTTGAAAAAAAATTAAGGTTTTAAAAAATAAACAAGTAAATTGTTCAAAAATGATGTTTCAAAATAAGTTTAAATGAACAAAATATAAGCAAAAAGAAACTAATCTGAAAAATAATGTTAAAGAAATAATTTTAAAAGTTTAAATAATGAAAAAAAGTTTAGGTATAAAAAACTTTCAATGCATAAAATTATTTAAAATCATGCTTAAAATGAATGTATAAAAAAGGGGATGTTTATGAAAAAAACTTGTAAAAAAATAATATTGCAAAATAATTTTACAAAAAAAGGAAGGATTTAAAAAATGAAAAGCTAAACTTTCTAAAATCATGTTTTCAAAACAAGTTTAAATGACCAAAATATAAGTACAAAAAGATTAATGAAAAAAATAAATTTAAATTACTAAAAATATAAAAAGAAGGTTTAAATAATTCAAAATCATGTTTAAAAAGTATATGAAAGGGTAATGTTTAAAAAAAACTCGTAAAATATAGTATTACAAAAATATGTTTAAAAAAGTAAGGCTTTAAAAAATAAACAAGTAAACTGTTAAAAAATGATGTTTCAAAATAAGTTTAAATGAACAACATATAACTAAAAAGAAACTAATCTGAAAATATATTTAAATGAGTAGTAAAGATATAAAAATGAAGTGATGTTTCAGGAAATATAATTTGAAAATAATGATAAGGAAATAATTTTAAAAGATTAGATAATGAAAAAAAGTTTAGGTATAAAAAATTTTCAATGCATAAAATCATTTAAAATCATGCTTAAAAAGTATATGAAAGGGTAATGTTTAAAAAAAACTCGTAAAATATAGTATTACAAAAATATGTTGAAAAAAAAGTAAGGTTTTAAAAAATAAACAAGTAAATTGTTCAAAAATGATGTTTCAAAATAAGTTTAAATGAACAAAATATAAGCAAAAAGAAACTAATCTGAAAAATAATGTTAAAGAAATAATTTTAAAAGTTTAAATAATGAAAAAAAGTTTAGGTATAAAAAACTTTCAATGCATAAAATTATTTAAAATCATGCTTAAAATGTATAAAAAAGGGGATGTTTATGAAAAAAACTTGTAAAAAAATAATATTGCAAAATAATTTTACAAAAAAAGGAAGGATTTAAAAAATGAAAAGCTAAACGTTCTAAAATCATGTTTTCAAAACAAGTTTAAATGACCAAAATATAAGTACAAAAAGATTAATGAAAAAAATAAATTTAAATTACTAAAAATATAAAAAGAAGGTTTAAATAATTCAAAATCATGTTTAAAAAGTATATGAAAGGGTAATGTTTAAAAAAAACTCGTAAAATATAGTATTACAAAAATATGTTTAAAAAAGTAAGGCTTTAAAAAATAAACAAGTAAACTGTTAAAAAATGATGTTTCAAAATAAGTTTAAATGAACAACATATAACTAAAAAGAAACTAATCTGAAAATATATTTAAATGAGTAGTAAAGATATAAAAATGAAGTGATGTTTGAGGAAATATAATTTGAAAAATAATGATAAGGAAATAATTTTAAGAGATTAAATAATGAAAAAAAGTTTAGGTATAAAAAATTTCAGTGCATAAAATTATTTAAAATCATGCTTAAAAAGTATATGAAAGGGTAATGTTTAAAAAAAACTCGTAAAATATAGTATTACAAAAATATGTTGAAAAAAAAGTAAGGTTTTAAAAAATAAACAAGTAAATTGTTCAAAAATGATGTTTCAAAATAAGTTTAAATGAACAAAATATAAGCAAAAAGAAACTAATCTGAAAAATAATGTTAAAGAAGTAATTTTAAAAGTTTAAATAATGAAAAAAAGTTTAGGTATAAAAAACTTTCAATGCATAAAATTATTTAAAATCATGCTTAAAATGTATAAACAAGGGGATGTTTATGAAAAAAACTTGTAAAAAAATAATATTGCAAAATAATTTTACAAAAAAAGGAAGGATTTAAAAAATGAAAAGCTAAACGTTCTAAAATCATGTTTTCAAAACAAGTTTAAATGGCCAAAATATACGTACAAAAAGATTAATGAAAAAAATAAATTTAAATTAGTAAAAATATAAAAAGAAGGTTTAAATAATTCAAAATCATGTTTAAAAAGTATATGAAAGGGTAATGTTTAAAAAAAACTCGTAAAATATAGTATT
The DNA here is from genome assembly GCA_037954015.1 of Psophocarpus tetragonolobus. Taxonomy (NCBI): domain Eukaryota; kingdom Viridiplantae; phylum Streptophyta; class Magnoliopsida; order Fabales; family Fabaceae; genus Psophocarpus; species Psophocarpus tetragonolobus. The sequence continues at coordinate 1,748,019 of JAYMYS010000016.1, read as the reverse complement.
ACAAAAATATGTTTAAAAAAAGTAAGGCTTTAAAAAATAAACAAGTAAACTGTTAAAAAATGATGTTTCAAAATAAGTTTAAATGAACAACATATAAGTAAAAAGAAACTAATCTGAAAATAGATTTAAATGAGTAGTAAAGATATAAAAATGAAGTGATGTTTGAGGAAATATAATTTGAAAAATAATGATAAGGAAATAATTTTAAGAGATTAAATAATGAAAAAAAGTTTAGGTATAAAAAATTTCAGTGCATAAAATTATTTAAAATCATGCTTAAAAAGTATATGAAAGGGTAATGTTTAAAAAAAACTCGTAAAATATAGTATTACAAAAATATGTTGAAAAAAAAGTAAGGTTTTAAAAAATAAACAAGTAAATTGTTCAAAAATGATGTTTCAAAATAAGTTTAAATTAACAAAATATAAGCAAAAAGAAACTAATCTGAAAAATAATGTTAAAGAAATAATTTTAAAAGTTAAATAATGAAAAAAAGTTTACTTATAAAAACCTTCAATGCATAAAATTATTTAAAATCATGCTTGAAATGTATAAAAAATGGGATGTTTATGAAAAAACTTGTAAAAAAATAATATTGCAAAATAATTTTACAAAAAAAGGAAGGATTTAAAAAATGAAAAGCTAAACGTTCTAAAATCATGTTTTCAAAACAACTTTAAATGACCAACATATACGTACAAAAAGATTAATGAAAAAAATAAATTTAAATTAGTAAGAATATAAAAAGAAGGTTTAAATAATTCAAAATCATGTTTAAAAAGTATATGAAAGGGTAATGTTTAAAAAAAACTCGTAAAATATAGTATTACAAAAATATGTTTAAAAAAAGTAAGGCTTTAAAAAATAAACAAGTAAACTGTTAAAAAATGATGTTTCAAAATAAGTTTAAATGAACAACATATAAGTAAAAAGAAACTAATCTGAAAATAGATTTAAATGAGTAGTAAAGATATAAAAATGAAGTGATGTTTGAGGAAATATAATTTGAAAAATAATGATAAGGAAATAATTTTAAGAGATTAAATAATGAAAAAAAGTTTAGGTATAAAAAATTTCAGTGCATAAAATTATTTAAAATCATGCTTAAAAAGTATATGAAAGGGTAATGTTTAAAAAAAACTCGTAAAATATAGTATTACAAAAATATGTTGAAAAAAAAGTAAGATTTTAAAAAATAAACAAGTAAATTGTTCAAAAATGATGTTTCAAAATAAGTTTAAATGAACAAAATATAAGCAAAAAGAAACTAATCTGAAAAATAATGTTAAAGAAATAATTTTAAAAGTTAAATAATGAAAAAAAGTTTACGTATAAAAAACCTTCAATGCATAAAATTATTTAAAATCATGCTTGAAATGTATAAAAAATGGGATGTTTATGAAAAAACTTGTAAAAAAATAATATTGCAAAATAATTTTACAAAAAAAGGAAGGATTTAAAAAATGAAAAGCTAAACGTTCTAAAATCATGTTTTCAAAACAACTTTAAATGACCAACATATACGTACAAAAAGATTAATGAAAAAAATAAATTTAAATTAGTAAAAATATAAAAAGAAGGTTTAAATAATTCAAAATCATGTTTAAAAAGTATATGAAAGGGTAATGTTTAAAAAAAACTCGTAAAATATAGTATTACAAAAATATGTTTAAAAAAAGTAAGGCTTTAAAAAATAAACAAGTAAACTGTTAAAAAATGATGTTTCAAAATAAGTTTAAATGAACAACATATAAGTAAAAAGAAACTAATCTGAAAATAGATTTAAATGAGTAGTAAAGATATAAAAATGAAGTGATGTTTGAGGAAATATAATTTGAAAAATAATGATAAGGAAATAATGTTAAGAGATTAAATAATGAAAAAAAGTTTAGGTATAAAAAATTTTCAATGCATAAAATTATTTAAAATCATGCTTAAAATGTATAAAAAAGGGGATGTTTATGAAAAAAACTTGTAAAAAATAATATTGCAAAATAATTTTACAAAAAAAGGAAGGATTTAAAAAATGAAAAGCTAAACGTTCTAAAATCATGTTTTCAAAACAAGTTTAAATGACCAAAATATACGTACAAAAAGATTAATGAAAAAAATAAATTTAAATTAGTAAAAATATAAAAAGAAGGTTTAAATAATTCAAAATCATGTTTAAAAAGTATATGAAAGGGTAATGCTTAAAAAAACTCGTAAAATATAGTATGACAAAAATATGTTTAAAAAAGTAAGGCTTTAAAAAATAAACAAGTAAACTGTTAAAAAATGATGTTTCAAAATAAGTTTAAATGAACAACATATAAGTAAAAAGAAACTAATCTGAAAATATATTTAAATGAGTAGTAAAGATATAAAAATGAAGTGATGTTTCAGGAAATATAATTTCAAAAATAATGATAACGAAATAATTTTAAAAGATTAGATAATGAAAAAAAGTTTAGGTATTAAAAATTTAAATGCATAAAATTATTTAAAATCATGCTTAAAAAGTATATGAAAGGGTAATGTTTAAAAAAAACTCGTAAAATATAGTATTACAAAAATATGTTGAAAAAAAAGTAAGGTTTTAAAAAATAAACAAGTAAATTGTTCAAAAATGATGTTTCAAAATAAGTTTAAATGAACAAAATATAAGCAAAAAGAAACTAATCTGAAAAATCATGTTAAAGAAATAATTTTAAAAGTTTAAATAATGAAAAAAAGTTTAGGTATAAAAAACTTTCAATGCATAAAATTATTTAAAATCATGCTTAAAATGTATAAAAAAGGGGATGTTTATGAAAAAAACTTGTAAAAAAATAATATTGCAAAATAATTTTACAAAAAAAGGAAGGATTTAAAAAATGAAAAGCTAAACGTTCTAAAATCATGTTTTCAAAACAAGTTTAAATGACCAAAATATACGTACAAAAAGATTAATGAAAAAAATAAATTTAAATTACTAAAAATATAAAAAGAAGGTTTAAATAATTCAAAATCATGTTTAAAAAGTATATGAAAGGGTAATGTTTAAAAAAAACTCGTAAAATATAGTATTACAAAAATATGTTTAAAAAAAGTAAGGCTTTAAAAAATAAACAAGTAAACTGTTAAAAAATGATGTTTCAAAATAAGTTTAAATGAACAACATATAAGTAAAAAGAAACTAATCTGAAAATATATTTAAATGAGTAGTAAAGATATAAAAATGAAGTGATGTTTCAGGAAATATAATTTCAAAAATAATGATAACGAAATAATTTTAAAAGATTACATAATGAAAAAAAGTTTACGTATAAAAAATTTTCAATGCGTAAAATTATTTTGAATCATGCTTAAAAATTATATGAAAGGGTAATGTTTAAAAAAAACTCGTAAAATATAGTATTACAAAAATATGTTGAAAAAAAAGTAAGGTTTTAAAAAATAAAAAAGTAAATTGTTCAAAAATGATGTTTCAAAATAAGTTTAAATGAACAAAATATAAGCAAAAAGAAACTAATCTGAAAAATAATGTTAAAGAAATAATTTTAAAAGTTTAAATAATGAAAAAAAGTTTAGGTATAAAAAACTTTCAATGCATAAAATTATTTAAAATCATGCTTAAAATGTATAAAAAAGGGGATGTTTATGAAAAAAACTTGTAAAAAAATAATATTGCAAAATAATTTTACAAAAAAAGGAAGGATTTAAAAAATGAAAAGCTAAACGTTCTAAAATCATGTTTTCAAAACAAGTTTAAATGACCAAAATATACGTACAAAAAGATTAATGAAAAAAATAAATTTAAATTAGTAAAAATATAAAAAGAAGGTTTAAATAATTCAAAATCATGTTTAAAAAGTATCTGAAAGGGTAATGCTTAAAAAAAACTCGTAAAATATAGTATGACAAAAATATGTTTAAAAAAGTAAGGCTTTAAAAAATAAACAAGTAAACTGTTAAAAAATGATGTTTCAAAATAAGTTTAAATGAACAACATATAAGTAAAAAGAAACTAATCTGAAAATATATTTAAATGAGTAGTAAAGATATAAAAATAAAGTGATGTTTCAGGAAATATAATTTCAAAAATAATGATAACGAAATAATTTTAAAAGATTAGATAATGAAAAAAAGTTTAGGTATAAAAAATTTCAATGCAAAAAATTATTTAAAATCATGCTTAAAAAGTATATGAAAGGGTAATGTTTAAAAAAAACTCGTAAAATATAGTATTACAAAAATATGTTTAAAAAAGTAAGGCTTTAAAAAATAAACAAGTAAACTGTTAAAAAATGATGTTTCAAAATAAGTTTAAATGAACAACATATAAGTAAAAAGAAACTAATCTGAAAATATATTTAAATGAGTAGTAAAGATATAAAAATGAAGTGATGTTTCAGGAAATATAATTTGAAAAATGATGATAAGGAAATAATTTTAAAAGATTAGATAATGAAAAAAAGTTTAGGTATAAAAAATTTCAATGCATAAAATTATTCAAAATCATGCTTAAAAAGTATATGAAAGGGTAATGTTTAAAAAAAACTCGTAAAATATAGTATTACAAAAATATGATGAAAAAAAAGTAAGGTTTTAAAAAATAAACAAGTAAATTGTTCAAAAATGATGTTTCAAAATAAGTTTAAATGAACAAAATATAAGCAAAAAGAAACTATTCTGAAAAATAATGTTAAAGAAATAATTTTAAAAGTTTAAATAATGAAAAAAAGTTTAGGTATAAAAAACTTTCAATGCATAAAATTATTTAAAATCATGCTTAAAATGTATAAAAAAGGGGATGTTTATGAAAAAAACTTGTAAAAAAATAATATTGCAAAATAATTTTACAAAAAAAGGAAGGATTTAAAAAATGAAAAGCTAAACGTTCTAAAATCATGTTTTCAAAACAAGTTTAAATGACCAAAATATACGTACAAAAACATTAATGAAAAAAATAAATTTAAATTACTAAAAATATAAAAAGAAGGTTTAAATAATTCAAAATCATGTTTAAAAAGTATATGAAAGGGTAATGCTTAAAAAAAACTCGTAAAATATAGTATTATAAAAATATGTTTAAAAAAAGTAAGGCTTTATAAAATAAACAAGTAAACTGTTAAAAAATGATGTTTCAAAATAAGTTTAAATGAACAAAATATAAGTAAAAAGAAACTAATCTGAAAATAGATTTAAATGAGTAGTAAAGATATGAAAATGAAGTGATGTTTGAGGAAATATAATTTGAAAAATAATGATAAGGAAATAATTTTAAAAGATTAAATAATGAAAAAAAGTTTAGGTATAAAAAATTTTCAATGCATAAAATTATTTAAAATCATGCTTAAAATGTATAAAAAGGGGATGTTTATGAAAAAAACTTGTAAAAAAATAATATTGCAAAATAATTTTACAAAAAAAGGAAGAATTTAAAAAATGAAAAGCTAAACGTTCTAAAATCACGTTTTCAAAACAAGTTTAAATGACCAAAATATACGTACAAAAAGATTAATGAAAAAAATAAATTTAAATTAGTGAAAATATAAAAAGAAGGTTTAAATAATTCAAAATCATGTTTAAAAAGTATATGAAAGGGTAATGTTTAAAAGAAACTCATAAAATTTAGTATTACAAAAATATGTTTAAAAAAAGTAAGGCTTTAAAAAATAAACAAGTAAACTGTTAAAAAATGATGTTTCAAAATAAGTTTAAATGAACAACATATAAGTAAAAAGAAACTAATCTGGAAATATATTTAAATGAGTAGTAAAGATATAAAAATGAAGTGATGTTTCAGGAAATATAATTTGAAAAATAATGATAAGGAAATAATTTTAAAAGATTAGATAATGAAAAAAAGTTTAGGTATAAAAAATTTCAATGCATAAAATTATTTAAAATCATGCTTAAAAAGTATATGAAAGGGTAATGTTTAAAAAAAACTCGTAAAATATAGTATTACAAAAATATGTTGAAAAAAAAGTAAGGTTTTAAAAAATAAACAAGTAAATTGTTCAAAAATGATGTTTCAAAATAAGTTTAAATGAACAAAATATAAGCAAAAAGAAACTATTCTGAAAAATAATGTTAAAGAAATAATTTTAAAAGTTTAAATAATGAAAAAAAGTTTAGGTATAAAAAACTTTCAATGCATAAAATTATTTAAAATCATGCTTAAAATGTATAAAAAAGGGGATGTTTATGAAAAAAACTTGTAAAAAAATAATATTGCAAAATAATTTTACAAAAAAAGGAAGGATTTAAAAAATGAAAAGCTAAACGTTCTAAAATCATGTTTTCAAAACAAGTTTAAATGACCAAAATATACGTACAAAAAGATTAATGAAAAAAATAAATTTAAATTAGTAAAAATATAAAAAGAAGGTTTAAATAATTCAAAATCATGTTTAAAAAGTATATGAAAGGGTAATGCTTAAAAAAAACTCGTAAAATATAGTATTATAAAAATATGTTTAAAAAAAGTAAGGCTTTATAAAATAAACAAGTAAACTGTTAAAAAATGATATTTCAAAATAAGTTTAAATGAACAAAATATAAGTAAAAAGAAACTAATCTGAAAATAGATTTAAATGAGTAGTAAAGATATGAAAATGAAGTGATGTTTGAGGAAATATAATTTGAAAAATAATGATAAGGAAATAATTTTAAAAGATTAAATAATGAAAAAAAGTTTAGGTATAAAAAATTTTCAATGCATAAAATTATTTGAAATCATGCTTAAAATGTATAAAAAGGGGATGTTTATGAAAAAAACTTGTAAAAAAATAATATTGCAAAATAATTTTACAAAAAAAGGAAGAATTTAAAAAATGAAAAGCTAAACGTTCTAAAATCACGTTTTCAAAACAAGTTTAAATGACCAAAATATATGTACAAAAAGATTAATGAAAAAAATAAATTTAAATTAGTGAAAATATAAAAAGAAGGTTTAAATAATTCAAAATCATGTTTAAAAAGTATATGAAAGGGTAATGTTTAAAAGAAACTCATAAAATTTAGTATTACAAAAATATGTTTAAAAAAAGTAAGGCTTTAAAAAATAAACAAGTAAACTGTTAAAAAATGATGTTTCAAAATAAGTTTAAATGAACAACATATAAGTAAAAAGAAACTAATCTGAAAATATATTTAAATGAGTAGTAAAGATATAAAAATGAAGTGATGTTTCAGGAAATATAATTTGAAAAATAATGATAAGGAAATAATTTTAAAAGATTAGATAATGAAAAAAAGTTTAGGTATAAAAAATTTCAATGCATAAAATTATTTAAAATCATGCTTAAAAAGTATATGAAAGGGTAATGTTTAAAAAAAACTCGTAAAATATAGTATTACAAAAATATGTTGAAAAAAAAGTAAGGTTTTAAAAAATAAACAAGTAAATTGTTCAAAAATGATGTTTCAAAATAAGTTTAAATGAACAAAATATAAGCAAAAAGAAACTATTCTGAAAAATAATGTTAAAGAAATAATTTTAAAAGTTTAAATAATGAAAAAAAGTTTAGGTATAAAAAACTTTCAATGCATAAAATTATTTAAAATCATGCTTAAAATGTATAAAAAAGGGGATGTTTATGAAAAAAACTTGTAAAAAAATAATATTGCAAAATAATTTTACAAAAAAAGGAAGGATTTAAAAAATGAAAAGCTAAACGTTCTAAAATCATGTTTTCAAAACAAGTTTAAATGACCAAAATATACGTACAAAAAGATTAATGAAAAAAATAAATTTAAATTAGTGAAAATATAAAAAGAAGGTTTAAATAATTCAAAATCATGTTTAAAAAGTATATGAAAGGGTAATGTTTAAAAGAAACTCATAAAATTTAGTATTACAAAAATATGTTTAAAAAAAGTAAGGCTTTAAAAAATAAACAAGTAAATTGTTCAAAAATGATGTTTCAAAATAAGTTTAAATGAACAAAATATAAGTAAAAAGAAACTAATATGAAAAATAGATTTAAATGAGTAGTAAATATATAAAAATGAAGTGATGTGTCAAGAAATATAATCTGAAAAATAATGATAAAGAAATAACTTTAAAAGTTTAGATAACGAAAAAAGTTAAGGTATAAAAAAGATTCAACGCATAAAATTATTTAAAATCATGCTTAAAAAGTATAAAAAAGGGAATGTTTATGAAAAAGAATTCGTAAAAAAATAATATTGCAAAATAATTTTACAAAAAAAGGAAGGATTTAAAAAATCAAAAGCTAAATGTTCAAAAATGATGTTTTCAAAACAAGTTTAAATGACCAAAATATAAGTACAAAAAGATTAATGAAAAAAATAAATTGAAATTAGTAAAAATATAAAAAGAAGGTTTAAATAATTCAAAATCATATTTAAAAAGTATATGAAAGGGTAATGTTTAAAAAAAACTGGTAAAATATAGTATTACAAAAATATGTTTAAAAAAAGTAAGGCTTTAAAAAATAAACAATTAAACTGTTCAAAAATAATGTTTCAAAATAAGTTTAAATGAACAAAATATAAGTAAAAAGAAACTAATCTGAAAAATAGATTTAAATTAGTAGTAACGATATAAAAATGAAGTGATGTTTCAAGAAATATAATCTGAAAAATAATGATAAAGAAATAATTTTAAAAGTTTAGATAATGAAAACAAGTTAAGGTATAAAAAACATTCAATGCATAAAATTATTTAAAATCATGCTTAAAAAGAATAAAAAAGGGAATTTTTATGAAAAAAACTCTTAAAAAATTAGTATTGCAAAATAATTTGACAAAATAAGGAAGGATTTAAAAAATAAAAAGCTAAATGTTCAAAAATGATGTTTTCAAACCAAGTTTAAATGACCAAAATATACGTACAAAAAGATTAATGAAAAAAATAAATTTAAATAGTAAAAATATAAAAAGAAGGTTTAAATAATTCAAAATCATGTTTAAAAAGTATATGAAAGGGTAATGTTTAAAAAAAACTGGTAAAATATAGTATTATAAAAATATGTTTAAAAAAAGTAAGGCTTTAAAAAATAAACAAGTAAACTGTTCAAAAATAATGTTTCAAAATAAGTTTAAATGAACAAAATATAAGTAAAAAGAAACTAATATGAAAAATAGATTTAAATGAGTAGTAAATATATAAAAATGAAGTGATGGTTCAAGAAATATAATCTGAAAAATAATGATAAAGAAATAATTTTAAAAGTTTAGATAATGAAAAAAAGTTAAGGTATAAAAAACATTCAACGCATAAAATTATTTAAAATCATGCTTAAAAAGTATAAAAAAGGGAATTTTTATGAAAAAAAACTTGTAAAAAATAATATTGCAAAATAATTTTACAAAAAAAGGAAGGATTTAAATAATGAAAAGCTAAATGTTCAAAAATGATGTTTTCAAAACAAGTTTAAATGACCAAAATATAAGTACAAAAAGATTAATGAAAAAAATAAATTTAAATTAGTAAAAATATAAAAAGAATGTTTAAATAATTCAAAATCATGTTTAAAATGTATATGAAAGGGTAATGTTTAAAAAAAACTGGTAAAATATAGTATTACAAAAATATGTTTAAAAAAAGTAAGGCTTTAAAAAATAAACAAGTAAACTGTTCAAAAATTATGTTTCAAAATAAGTTTAAATGAACAAAATATAAGTAAAAAGAAACTAATCTGAAAAATATATTTAAATTAGTAGTAAAGATATAAAAATGAAGTGATGTTTCAAGAAATATAATTTGAAAAATAATGATAAAGAAATAATTTTAAAAGTTTAGATAATGAAAAAAGTTAAGGTATAAAAAACTTTCAATGCATAAAATTATTTAAAATCATGCTTAAGGAGTATAAAAAAGGGAATGTTTATGAAAAAAAACTCGTAAAAAAATAATATTACAAAATAATTTTATAACAAAAGGAAGGTTAGAAATTATCAATGTAAAAAAATTAGTAAAAATATAAAGATGAAGGTTAGAAATTATCAATGTAAAAAAATTATATTTTAAACTAAAAATTGGAATGAGAAAAAATAATTTTAAGCAAATAGTTTTAAAAGTTTAGATAATAAAAAAAATGTAAGGTATAAAAATTTGTCAATGTGAAAAAAAATTCAAAATCATGTTTGGATAATGAAAAAAAATATAAGGTATAAAAAAATTTCAATGGAAAAAAATAATTCAAAACCATGTTTAGAAAGTATAAAAATGGGTAATATTTTCAAAAAAGTTCGTAAAAAAATAATATTGCAAAATAAATTTATAAGAAAGGTATAGATTTAAAAAAAAAGTTAAATAGTGAAGAATGATGTTTCAAAATAAGTATAAATGAACAAAATATAAGTAAAAAAATTATTGTGAAAAATAATTTTAAATGTGTAGTACAAATATAAATATGAACGTTTAAAATCTTGAATGTGAAAAAAAGTAATGTTTTTGAGAAACTATGATGTGACAAAATAAAGATAAATAAGTAATTTTAAAACTTTAGGTAATGAAAAAAATGTCAGGTATAAAAATTTTCAATGGCAAAACATAATTCAAAACATGTTTAAAAAGGATAATGTTTATAAAAAAAACTCGTAAAAAATTAATATTTCAAAATAAGTTTATAAAACAAAAGTAAAGATTTAAAAAATAAAAAAGTTAAATGTTAATAAATGATGTTTCAAAATAAGTTTAAATGAACAAAATATAGGTAAAAAAATTAATGTAAAACATAAATTTAAATGAGTATTAAAAATATAAAAATGAATATTTAAAAAACTTCAATGTGAAAAAATAATATTAAAAAAATAATTTTAAGCCTTTAGACAATGAAACAAATTTAATGTATAAAAAAAATTCAATACAAAAAAAAATTCAAAATTATGTCTGAAAAGTATATAAAAGGGTAATATTCATAAAAAAACGCAAAAAATAATGTTGAAAAATATGTTTATAAAAAATAAAAAGCTTTAGTGTTAAAAAATTATGTTTCAAAATAAGTTTAAATCAACAAAATGTAAGTAAAAAGAAACTAATGTGAAAAATAAATGTAAATGAGTAGTAAAGATATAAAAATGTAAGTTTAAAAATCTTCAATGTGAAAAAATGATGTTTTAAAAAATTAATGTGAAAAAATAATGTTAAAGAAATAATTTTAAAACTTTAGTGACGAAAAAATTTAAGGTATAAAAATTTTCAATACAAAAAAATAATTCAAAATCATGATTAAAAGGTATAAAAAGGGTAATGTTTACAAAAAAGTAAGAAATAAAGGAAAATAAGTTGAATGCAAAAAAGTAATGTTAAAAAGTAACTTCTAACGTGTAAAATACAAATAAAAAAAGTTTAGATAATATTTGAGAACAAATGTTTAAAAAAATGTGAAAACTTCTGTAAAAAATATTTTTTTTAAATATATGTTGAAATGAATAAAAAGTAATCTAGAAAGCTTTAGATATTGCAAAAAAAAAGTAATGTTTAAAATATTAAAAAATTTAAATGCAAAATTCTAATGTGAAAAAAGAAGTTTAAACAAAAAAAAAGTAAATAAATTTTTTTGGATAATGCAACAAAAGTAATGTTTTGAAATTTTAAAATTTTCATTGTAAAAATAATATAAAAAAAGATATTTAAATGAGTAATAAAATAGATTAAAATTTTAGATGTTGAATGTAAAAAAATAATGTTGAAAATAAATTCTAATGTGTAAAATATAAATAAAATAATTTAGATAATGCAAAAATGGTAGCTTAAAAAATGTTGCAATTCAACATGAAAAAATGTTGAAGAAAAAGTTCAATGCAAAAAACTAATGTTAAAAAAAGAAGTTTAAATGAGTAAAAAAATAATTTAAATTTTTTTTATTAATGCTACAAAAGTATGTTGTGCTAGATGTGTGTGAAGTTATTGTAAGTATTAGGCGAGGGTTTCAAAGATGATGTTTCAAAACAGGTTTAAATGACCAAAATATACGTACAAAAAGATTAATGAAAAAGATAAATTTAAATTACTAAAAATATAAAAAGAAGGTTTAAATAATTCAAAATCATGTTTAAAAAGTATATGAAAGGGTAATGTTTAAAAAAAACTCGTAAAATATAGTATTACAAAAATATGTTTAAAAAAGTAAGGCTTTAAAAAATAAACAAGTAAACTGTTAAAAAATGATGTTTCAAAATAAGTTTAAGTGAACAACATATAACTAAAAAGAAACTAATCTGAAAATATATTTAAATGAGTAGTAAAGATATAAAAATGAAGTGATGTTTCAGGAAATATAATTTGAAAAATAATGATAAGGAAATAATTTTAAAAGATTAGATAACGAAAAAAAGTTTAGGTATAAAAAATTTTCAATGCATAAAATCATTTAAAATCATGCTTAAAAAGTATATGAAAGGGTAATGTTTAAAAAAAACTCGTAAAATATAGTATTACAAAAATATGTTGAAAAAAAAGTAAGGTTTTAAAAAATAAACAAGTAAATTGTTCAAAAATGATGTTTCAAAATAAGTTTAAATGAACAAAATATAAGCAAAAAGAAACTAATCTGAAAAATAATGTTAAAGAAATAATTTTAAAAGTTTAAATAATGAAAAAAAGTTTAGGTATAAAAAACTTTCAATGCATAAAATTATTTAAAATCATGCTTAAAATGTATAAAAAAGGGGATGTTTATGAAAAAAACTTGTAAAAAAATAACATCGCAAAATAATTTTACAAAAAAAGGAAGGATTTAAAAAATGAAAAGCTAAATGTTCAAAAATGATGTTTTCAAAACAAGTTTAAATGATCAAAATATACGTACAAAAAGATTAATGAAAAAATAAATTTGAATTAGTAAAAATATAAAAACAAGGTTTAAATAATTCAAAATCATGTTTAAAAAGTATATGAAAGGTTAATGTTTAAAAAAAACTCGTAAAATATAGTACTACAAAAATATGTTTAAAAAAAGTAAGGCTTTAAAAAATAAACAAGTAAACTATTAAAATATGATGTTTAAAAATAAGTTTAAATGAACAAAATATAAGCAAAAAGAAACTAATCTGAAAATAGATTTAAATGAGTAGTAAAGATATAAAAATGAAGTGATGTTTCAGGAAATATAATTTGAAAAATAATGATAAAGAAATAATTTTAAAAGTTTAGATAATGAAAAAAAGTTTAGGTATAAAAAACCTTCAATGCATAAAATTATTTAAAATCATGCTTAAAAAGTATAAAAAAGGGAATGTTTATGAAAAAAACTCGTAAAAAAATAATATTGCAAAATAATTTTACAAAAAAAAGGAAGGATTTGAAAAATGAAAAACTAAATGTTCAAAAATGATGTTTCAAAACAGGTTTAAATGACCAAAATATACGTACAAAAAGATTAATGAAAAAGATAAATTTAAATTAGTAAAAATATAAAAAAAAGGTTTAAATAATTCAAAATCATGTTTAAAAAGTATATGAAAGGGTAATGTTTAAAAAAAACTCGTAAAATATAGTATTACAAAACTATGTTTAAAAAAAGTAAGGCTTTAAAAAATAAACAAGTAAACTGTTAAAAAATGATGTTTCAAAATAAGTTTAAATGAACAAAATATAAGTAAAAAGAAACTAATCTGAAAATAGATTTAAATGTGCAGTAAAGATATAAAAATGAAGTGATGTTTCAGGAAATATAATTTGAAAAATAGTAATAAGGAAATAATTTTAAAAGATTAGATAATGAAAAAAAGTTTAGGTATAAAAAATTTTCAATGCATGAAATTATTTAAAATCATGCTTAAAAAGTATATGAAAGGGTAATGTTTAAAAAAAACTCGTAAAATATAGTATTACAAAACTAGGTTGAAAAAAAAGTAAGGTTTTAAAAAATAAACAAGTAAATTGTTCAAAAATGATGTTTCAAAATAAGTTTAAATGAACAAAATATAAGCAAAAAGAAACTAATCTGAAAAATAATCTTAAAGAAATAATTTGAAAAGTTTAAATAATCAAAAAAAGTTTAGGTATAAAAAACTTTCAATGCATAAAATTATTTAAAATCATGCTTAAAATGTATAAAAAAGGGGATGTTTATGAAAAAAACTTGTAAAAAAATAATATTGCAAAATAATTTTACAAAAAAAGGAAGGATTTAAAAAATGAAAAGCTAAACGTTCTAAAATCATGTTTTCAAAACAAGTTTAAATGACCAAAATATACGTACAAAAAGATTAATGAAAAAAATAAATTTAAACTAGTAAAAATATAAAAAGAAGGTTTAAATAATTCAAAATCATGTTTAAAAAGTATATGAAAGGGTAATGTTTAAAAGAAACTCGTAAAATTTAGTATTACAAAAATATGTTTAAAAAAAGTAAGGCTTTAAAAAATAAACAAGTAAACTGTTAAAAAATGATGTTTCAAAATAAGTTTAAATGAACAAAATATAAGTAAAAAGAAACTAATCTGAAAATAGATTTAAATGAGTAGTAAAGATAAGAAAATGAAGTGATGTTTCAGGAAATATAATTTGAAAAATAAGGATAAAGAAATAATTTTAAAAGATTAAATAATGAAAAAAAGTTTACGTATAAAAAATTTTCAATGCGTAAAATTATTTAGAATCATGCTTAAAAATTATATGAAAGGGTAATGTTTAAAAAAAACTCGTAAAATATAGTATTACAAAAATATGTTGAAAAAAAAGTAAGGTTTTAAAAAATAAACAAGTAAATTGTTCAAAAATGATGTTTCAAAATAAGTTTAAATGAACAAAATATAAGCAAAAAGAAACTAATCTGAAAAATAATGTTAAAGAAATAATTTTAAAAGTTTAAATAATGAAAAAAAGTTTAGGTATAAAAAACTTTCAATGCATAAAATTATTTAAAATCATGCTTAAAATGTATAAAAAAGGGGATGTTTATGAAAAAAACTTGTAAAAAAATAACATCGCAAAATAATTTTACAAAAAAAGGAAGGATTTAAAAAATGAAAAGCTAAATGTTCAAAAATGATGTTTTCAAAACAAGTTTAAATGATCAAAATATACGTACAAAAAGATTAATGAAAAAATAAATTTGAATTAGTAAAAATATAAAAAAAAGGTTTAAATAATTCAAAATCATGTTTAAAAAGTATATGAAAGGTTAATGTTTAAAAAAAACTCGTAAAATATAGTACTACAAAAATATGTTTAAAAAAAGTAAGGCTTTAAAAAATAAACAAGTAAACTATTAAAATATGATGTTTAAAAATAAGTTTAAATGAACAAAATATAAGCAAAAAGAAACTAATCTGAAAATAGATTTAAATGAGTAGTAAAGATATAAAAATGAAGTGATGTTTCAGGAAATATAATTTGAAAAATAATGATAAAGAAATAATTTTAAAAGTTTAGATAATGAAAAAAAGTTTAGGTATAAAAAACCTTCAATGCATAAAATTATTTAAAATCATGCTTAAAAAGTATAAAAAAGGGAATGTTTATGAAAAAAACTCGTAAAAAAATAATATTGCAAAATAATTTTACAAAAAAAAGGAAGGATTTGAAAAATGAAAAACTAAATGTTCAAAAATGATGTTTCAAAACAGGTTTAAATGACCAAAATATACGTACAAAAAGATTAATGAAAAAGATAAATTTAAATTAGTAAAAATATAAAAAAAAGGTTTAAATAATTCAAAATCATGTTTAAAAAGTATATGAAAGGGTAATGTTTAAAAAAAACTCGTAAAATATAGTATTACAAAACTATGTTTAAAAAAAGTAAGGCTTTAAAAAATAAACAAGTAAACTGTTAAAAAATGATGTTTCAAAATAAGTTTAAATGAACAAAATATAAGTAAAAAGAAACTAATCTGAAAATAGATTTAAATGAGCAGTAAAGATATAAAAATGAAGTGATGTTTCAGGAAATATAATTTGAAAAATAGTAATAAGGAAATAATTTTAAAAGATTAGATAATGAAAAAAAGTTTAGGTATAAAAAATTTTCAATGCATGAAATTATTTAAAATCATGCTTAAAAAGTATATGAAAGGGTAATGTTTAAAAAAAACTCGTAAAATATAGTATTACAAAACTAGGTTGAAAAAAAAGTAAGGTTTTAAAAAATAAACAAGTAAATTGTTCAAAAATGATGTTTCAAAATAAGTTTAAATGAACAAAATATAAGCAAAAAGAAACTAATCTGAAAAATAATCTTAAAGAAATAATTTGAAAAGTTTAAATAATCAAAAAAAGTTTAGGTATAAAAAACTTTCAATGCATAAAATTATTTAAAATCATGCTTAAAATGTATAAAAAAGGGGATGTTTATGAAAAAAACTTGTAAAAAAATAATATTGCAAAATAATTTTACAAAAAAAGGAAGGATTTAAAAAATGAAAAGCTAAACGTTCTAAAATCATGTTTTCAAAACAAGTTTAAATGACCAAAATATACGTACAAAAAGATTAATGAAAAAAATAAATTTAAACTAGTAAAAATATAAAAAGAAGGTTTAAATAATTCAAAATCATGTTTAAAAAGTATATGAAAGGGTAATGTTTAAAAGAAACTCGTAAAATTTAGTATTACAAAAATATGTTTAAAAAAAGTAAGGCTTTAAAAAATAAACAAGTAAACTGTTAAAAAATGATGTTTCAAAATAAGTTTAAATGAACAAAATATAAGTAAAAAGAAACTAATCTGAAAATAGATTTAAATGAGTAGTAAAGATAAGAAAATGAAGTGATGTTTCAGGAAATATAATTTGAAAAATAAGGATAAAGAAATAATTTTAAAAGATTAAATAATGAAAAAAAGTTTACGTATAAAAAATTTTCAATGCGTAAAATTATTTAGAATCATGCTTAAAAATTATATGAAAGGGTAATGTTTAAAAAAAACTCGTAAAATATAGTATTACAAAAATATGTTGAAAAAAAAGTAAGGTTTTAAAAAATAAACAAGTAAATTGTTCAAAACTGATGTTTCAAAATAAGTTTAAATGAACAAAATATAAGCAAAAAGAAACTAATCTGAAAAATAATGTTAAAGAAATAATTTTAAAAGTTTAAATAATGAAAAAAAGTTTAGGTATAAAAAACTTTCAATGCATAAAATTATTTAAAATCATGCTTAAAATGTATAAAAAAGGGGATGTTTATGAAAAAAACTTGTAAAAAAATAATATTGCAAAATAATTTTACAAAAAAAGGAAGGATTTAAAAAATGAAAAGCTAAACGTTCTAAAATCATGTTTTCAAAACAAGTTTAAATGACCAAAATATACGTACAAAAAAATTAATGAAAAAAATAAATTTAAATTACTAAAAATATAAAAAGAAGGTTTAAATAATTCAAAATCATGTTTAAAAAGTATATGAAAGGGTAATGTTTAAAAAAAACTCGTAAAATATAGTATTACAAAAATATGTTTAAAAAAGTAAGGCTTTAAAAAATAAACAAGTAAACTGTTAAAAAATGATGTCTCAAAATAAGTTTAAGTGAACAACATATAACTAAAAAGAAACTAATATGAAAATATATTTAAATGAGTAGTAAAGATATAAAAATGAAGTGATGTTTCAGGAAATATAATTTGAAAAATAATGATAAGGAAATAATTTTAAAAGATTAGATAACGAAAAAAAGTTTAGGTATAAAAAATTTTCAATGCATAAAATCATTTAAAATCAAGCTTAAAATGTATAAAAAAGGGGATGTTTATGAAAAAAACTTGTAAAAAAATAATATTGCAAAATAATTTTACAAAAAAAGGAAGGATTTAAAAAATGAAAAGCTAAATGTTCAAAAATGATGTTTTCAAAACAAGTTTAAATGACCAAAATATACGTACAAAAAGATTAATGAAAAAATAAATTTAAATTAGTAAAAATATAAAAAAAAGGTTTAAATAATTCAAAATCATGTTTAAAAAGTATATGAAAGGGTAATGTTTAAAAAAAACTCGTAAAATATAGTATTACAAAACTATGTTTAAAAAAAGTAAGGCTTTAAAAAATAAACAAGTAAACTGTTAAAAAATGATGTTTCAAAATAAGTTCAAATGAACAAAATAGAAGTAAAAATAAACTAATCTGAAAAATAGATTTAAATGAGTAGTAAAGATATAAAAAAGAAGTGATGTTTCAAAAAATATAATTTGAAAAATAATGATAAGGAAATCATTTTAAAAGTTTAGATAATGAAAAAAAGTTTAGGTATAAAATACTTTCAATGCATAAAATTATTTAAAATCATGCTTAAAAAGTATATGAAAGGATAATGTTTAAAAAAAACTCGTAAAATATAGTATAACAAAATATGTTTAAAAAAGTAAGGCTTTAAAAAATAAACAAATAAACTGTTAAAAAATGATGTTTCAAAATAAGTTTAAATGAACCAAATATAAGAAAAAAGAAACTAATCTGAAAAATAGATTTAAATGAGTAGTAAAGATATAAAAATGAAGTGATGTTTCAAGAAATATAATTTCAAAAATAATGATAAGGAAATAATTTTAAAAGTTTAGATAATGAAAAAAAGTTTAGGTATAAAAAACTTTCAATGCATAAAATGATTTAAAATCATGCTTAAAAAGTATATGAAAGGGTAATGTTTAAAAAAAACTAGTAAAATATAGTATTACAAAAATATGTTTTAAAAAAGTAAGGCTTTAAAAAATAAACAAGTAAACTGTTAAAAAATGATGTTTCAAAATAAGTTTAAATGAATAAAATATAAGTAAAAAGAAACTAATCTGAAAAATAGATTTAAATGAGTAGTAAAGATATAAAAATGAAGTGATGTTTCAAGAAATACAATCTGAAAAATAATGATAAAGAAATAATTTTAAAAGTTTAGATAATGAAAACAACTTAAGGTATAAAAAACATTCAATGCATAAAATTATTTAAAATGATGCTTAAAAAGAATAAAAAAGGGAATGTTTACGAAAAAAACTCGTAAAATATTAATATTGCAAAATAATTTGACAAAAAAAGGAAGGATTTAAAAAATAAAAAGCTAAATGTTCGAAAATGATGTTTTCAAACCAAGTTTAAATGACCAAAATATACGTACAAAAAGATTAATAAAAAAAATAAATTTAAATAGTAAAAATATAAAAAGAAGGTTTAAATAATTCAAAATCATGTTTAAAAAGTATATAAAAGCATAATGTTTAAAAAAAAAACTCGTAAAATATAGTATTACAAAATATGTTTAAAAAAGTAAGGCTTTAAAAAATAAACAAGTAAACTGTTAAAAAATGATGTTTCAAAATAAGTTTAAACGAACAAAATATTAGTAAAAAGAAACTAATCTGAAAAATAGATTTAAATGAGTAGTAAAGATATAAAAATGAAGTGATGTTTCAAGAAATATAATTTGAAAAATAATGATAAGGAAATAATGTTAAAAGTTTAGATAATGAAAAAAAGTTTAGGTATAAAAAACATTCAATGCATAAAATTATTTAAAATCATGCTTAAAAAGTATAAAAAGGGAATGTTTATGAAAAAAACTCGTAAAAAATTAATATTGCAAAATAATTTCACAAAAAAAGGAAGGATTTAAAAAATGAAAAGCTAAATGTTAAAAAATGATGTTTTCAAACCAAGTTTAAATGACCAAAATATACGTACAAAAAGATTAATGAAAAAAATAAATTTAAATTAGTAAAAATATAAAAAGAAGGTTTAAATAATTCAAAATCATGTTTAAAAAGTATATGAAAGGGTAATGTTTAAAAAAAACTCGTAAAATATAGTATTACAAAACTATGTTTAAAAAAAGTAAGGCTTTAAAAAATAAACAAGTAAACTGTTAAAAAATGATGTTTCAAAATAAGTTTAAATGAACAAAATATAAGTAAAAAGAAACTAATCTGAAAATAGATTTAAATGTGCAGTAAAGATATAAAAATGAAGTGATGTTTCAGGAAATATAATTTGAAAAATAGTAATAAGGAAATAATTTTAAAAGATTAGATAATGAAAAAAAGTTTAGGTATAAAAAATTTTCAATGCATGAAATTATTTAAAATCATGCTTAAAAAGTATATGAAAGGGTAATGTTTAAAATAACTGGTAAAATATAGTATTACAAAAATATGTTTAAAAAAAGTAAGGCTTTAAAAAATAAACAAGTAAACGGTTCAAAAATGATGTTTCAAAATAAGTTTAAATGAACAAAATATAAGTAAAAAGAAACTAATCTGAAAAATAGATTTAAATTAGTAGTAAAGATATAAAAATGAAGTGATGTTTCAAGAAATATAATTTGAAAAATAATGATAAAGAAATAATTTTAAAAGTTTAGATAATGAAAAAAATTAAGGTATAAAAAACTTTCAATGCATAAAATTATTTAAAATCATGCTTAAAGAGTATAAAAAAGGGAATGTTTATGAAAAAAAACTCGTAAAAAAATAATATTACAAAATAATTTTATAACAAAAGGTAGGTTAGAAATTATCAATGTAAAAAAATTAGTAAAAATATAAAGATGAAGGTTAGAAATTATCAATGTAAAAAAATTATATTTTAAACTAAAAATTGGAATGAGAAAAGATAATTTTAAGCAAATAGTTTTAAAAGTTTAGATAATAAAAAAAATTTAAGGTATAAAAATTTGTCAATGTGAAAAAAAATTCAAAATCATGTTTGGATAATGAAAAAAAATATAAGGTATAAAAAAATTTCAATGGAAAAAAATAATTCAAAACCATGTTTAGAAAGTATAAAAATGGGTAATATTTTCAAAAAAGTTCGTAAAAAAATAATATTGCAAAATAAATTTATAAGAAAGGTATAGATTTAAAAAAAAAGTTAAATAGTGAAGAATGATGTTTCAAAATAAGTATAAATGAACAAAATATAAGTAAAAAAATTATTGTGAAAAATAATTTTAAATGTGTAGTACAAATATAAATATGAACGTTTAAAATCTTGAATGTGAAAAAAAGTAATGTTTTTGAGAAACTATGATGTGACAAAATAAAGATAAATAAGTAATTTTAAAACTTTAGGTAATGAAAAAAATGTAAGGTATAAAAATTTTCAATGGCAAAACATAATTCAAAACATGTTTAAAAAGGATAATGTTTATAAAAAAAACTCGTAAAAAATTAATATTTCAAAATAAGTTTATAAAACAAAAGTAAAGATTTAAAAAATAAAAAAGTTAAATGTTAATAAATGATGTTTCAAAATAAGTTTAAATGAACAAAATATAGGTAAAAAAATTAATGTAAAACATAAATTTAAATGAGTAGTAAAAATATAAAAATGAATATTTAAAAAACTTCAATGTGAAAAAATAATATTAAAAAAATAATTTTAAACCTTTAGACAATGAAACAAATTTAATGTATAAAAAAAATTCAATACAAAAAAAAATTCAAAATTATGTCTGAAAAGTATATAAAAGGGTAATATTCATAAAAAAACGCAAAAAATAATGTTGAAAAATATGTTTATAAAAAATAAAAAACTTTAGTGTTAAAAAATTATGTTTCAAAATAAGTTTAAATCAACAAAATGTAAGTAAAAAGAAACTAATGTGAAAAATAAATGTAAATCAGTAGTAAAGATATAAAAATGTAAGTTTAAAAATCTTTAATGTGAAAAAATGATGTTTTAAAAAATGTAATGCGAAAAAATAATGTTAAAGAAATAATTTTAAAACTTTAGTGATGAAAAAATTTAAGGTATAAAAATTTTCAATACAAAAAAATAATTCAAAATCATGATTAAAAGGTATAAAAAGGGTAATGTTTACAAAAAAGTAAGAAATAAAGGAAAATAAGTTGAATGCAAAAAAGTAATGTTAAAAAGTAACTTCTAATGTGTAAAATACAAATAAAAAAAGTTTAGATAATATTTGAGAACAAATGTTTAAAAAAATGTGAAAACTTCTGTAAAAAATATTTTTTTTAAATATATGTTGAAATGAATAAAAAGTAATCTAGAAAGCTTTAGATATTGCAAAAAAAAAAAAGTAATGTTTAAAATATTAAAAAATTTAAATGCAAAATTCTAATGTGAAAAAAGAAGTTTAAAAAAAAAAGTAAATAAATTTTTTTGGATAATGCAACAAAAGTAATGTTTTGAAATTTTAAAATTTTCATTGTAAAAATAATATAAAAAAAGATATTTAAATGAGTAATAAAATAGATTAAAATTTTAGATGTTGAATGTAAAAAAATAATGTTGAAAATAAATTCTAATGTGTAAAATATAAATAAAATAATTTAGATAATGCAAAAATGGTAGCTTAAAAAATGTTGTAATTCAACATGAAAAAATGTTGAAGAAAAAGTTCAATGCAAAAAACTAATGTTAAAAAAAGAAGTTTAAATGAGTAAAAAAGTAATTTAATTGTTTTTCTATTAATGCTAAAAAAGTATGTTGTGCTAGATGTGTGTGAAGTTATTGCAAGTATTAGGCGGGGGGAACCTAAGAGCACACTCTTCGACAAGCAAAAAAATAAAAGCAAGTGTAGGGGACTAAGGACGTGCTCCTAACATGTGAAGGATGGTGTACCACTTCCTTCCTTCACACAAAAAACGAGAAACTAAGAACTATTACAAACAAAAGAGATGACCCTTATGGGCATTCAACACCTCTAAAAAGGCCTTTAAATTACAAGGAATTTAAAAATAAAAACTAGCTGGTGAAGCCTCATATCTAAGTGTTTCCTATCCAAGACTCCTTTATTCTCCTCTTGAAGTAAACATTCCTTAGACTTTTCAATCAACTTTGGGTTCATCCTGCATAAAGGTAGTTTAAAATTTAAAAAAATTCAATAAAAAAACTCATAAAGAAACAAGGTTAAATGAGTAAAAATATAACGTTTAAAAAATTTTATATTTTTCATTGAGAAAAAATAATTTTAAAAAAAGTTATACAAAAAAATAATTTAAAAACTTAGATAAGTTCTTTTCGATTTTTTCAGTATATAAAATTTTTTTGTAAATAGAAAATAACACAACTTAAGCAACTGTGCATCTAAATAAAAAATGACATTCGGTTTGAATAAGTCCAGATTAAAATTATGTTTGTGTTTATTGATTTTACACTCAGCATCAACATCAATATATATGAAGAAATGGATATAGATCACGAACTAAACTTTCATTGGGAAAATGAAACCCTACAACTACTTATTACTTCCATCACGCGTGCAGGCTCATACATAATAATGGTTCGACGTGGATATGTCATATGAGCTTTGTTCAGTCAACTCAATTATAAAGGATAGTTAGATTCCTTATGTTG
This sequence comes from Psophocarpus tetragonolobus, assembly GCA_037954015.1. NCBI lineage: Eukaryota > Viridiplantae > Streptophyta > Magnoliopsida > Fabales > Fabaceae > Psophocarpus > Psophocarpus tetragonolobus. Next base: position 1,724,825 of record JAYMYS010000016.1, on the reverse strand, counting down.
ATATAAAAGAAATTATGATAATGAAGTCACACAAACAAAAAATATATGATAAGTAAGAGGTTCACGAAAGAAATATGTCAAAATCACCATGAAGAAGTACACAAATTTAAGTTATGAAGCTACAAAAGAAATCTGTAAAATCTCACAAATCTACCCGCCCTGAAACCAAATTCAAATGCACAAATAGATTATTCATTTTTCAAGGAAGAATTTTTCTTCCTCTCATAAGAACTGAAGTTACTTGATGTCTTTGTCAAAATATAAAGTCTTCAATGCTTAAGCTTCACTTTGTATCAATGGTTGAAGGTCATGAAGTCCAGATTGGCAGGTAAATAAATAACCATGCGTTCAAGGTAACAAACCAGTTCTTCAGGATCCTAATAATTCCACCTAACAAGTCATCATCACTAATATCGGACAAAGTTACTTTGTTTATTTCGTTTTTTTTATGTTACTTGGAATATATTACATTTTATATTTTTAGGTATAATTAATCTATTACCTGAACTTTTATCCAATAACAATAACCCCACTGCTCTGAATTATTCAATTTTCACTAGCCTCATGCTAAGTAAAACAAGCCCGTCACACAAAATTAAACTAAGACATTACAGTTTAAAAATGCAAAGGAAATTCAACATATGCATAATAACCCGAGACCAAAACAAATCCACTAAAAAAAACAGAGACTTTATCACTTTAGCCATGAAAGAGTGAACAAAGATTCACTGGAATTCCATGAAACAACACAGCACCACTCACAAAAACAAAAGCAGACCCATAAAAAAGTCCAAAAAAAAATAATAGTAAATTTCTTGAAATTTCACTCTGGTTTCTTACCCCTGCCATTCTAAGATCCATATAGACCCCTTAATTTTTTGAAACACACACTAGGTACCCCAGTAAGAAAGCAACTTTCAGGCGCTAAAAAAGACAGTAACAAGTAAATTTTCAAGAAACCACGATCTGTAACCATGTAATTAGCCCAAACTGGCGTTCTCTACTGGAAAAGTAAGAATACAAAAACAATGGTAAGCTTTTACAGTGTAATATAATAAGTTACAAATATTTTTAAAGATTTTTTTTCTAAATTTAACATCCAATAACAAAGGAAATATTCTTGGTTCCACACAATTCAACACACGAATGCCAAAACTAAATCACACCCGATACAGAAAACAGAAACTTTAGACAATCAAGAGAAGAAAAAGTGGATCAAGGTAAGAAAGGGTTTGCGAGGTCAGCACAACTCAACATTTCGACATAAAAGAAAGAATGACTCACTGGGCTTGCGGAGAAGGCCACTGAAAGTGAAGGACTGATGACGATCATCCATTTGGTTTGACATTTGAAACTCCTTCACTTGAAGTCTCCATCAGACTTCTTCAGCAATCACTTCTTCTTCTTCTTCTCGTGGCAGTGCCCTACGCCGCTCTCCGCCATGCTACTGGGTTGAACATCACTAGGAAAGAACTCAAAGAGATTAAAGCTTTGGTGTTTTGAAGCAAAATGGTTCCAAATTTAATTCAGATTGCCAAAGAAAAAAGGATTTAAAGAAGTAACAAGAAAGAAAAAAGCCTTCAAAGAACCTCAAAACTGCTCCCAACAAACAACAAGGATTTTGATCAATCCTTGAAGCTGTAATATTTGCCATCTGCACCCAACAATAAACTCAAGATTCATCTTGACAAAGCAAGTAGTAACAAGAATGAAAACAGAAAAAGATTCTTACCCAGTAGTTTCTTGGCCTCCTCCTTGAGTCTCTGAATGTTGAGGGCAGAACGCAGTGCCTCGTTGCCTCTTTAATGGATAAAAGAGAGAATATGTTGGAGAAGGTTTTGAAAAACAGAAGGTAAGTGTCAGTGGCTATGTGCTTCTCTTCAGTCCCTGAGGTGAGGGTAGAAGCTGTGACACAGAGGGAGCATTTTTCTTCCCTCCGTTCAATCCCTGAGGTGAGTCTGATAAGTGATTCTTATATAGTAGTTCCTTGGTTTGTTTTCGCTTTTTCTTTTTCTAATTTTATTGTAAAGATTTATTAATAACTTTTTTAATATTTAATTATTTAAAAAATAGTAAATACTAGAAGTGGATATACATCTTTTAAAAATTATATTTCAAAACTAATTTTAAAGAAATGTTTAAAATTTAATTAGAAGTAAAATTTAAATAATAAAAAATTATAAAGAATATAAGTTTAAAAAATATACAAAAAATAGTATATAATTTGTTTTAAAAATAACTAAATCAAAATTATTTTTGCTTAAGACGTTTTTATTTTAAAAATAAATTTTAAAACCAAAAGGTAAAATCTCAAAATCATCCCAAATAAAACCTAAGATGTTAAAGTAACAAAAATAGTATTTATGCTAAAGAAGATAGTTTCTTTTTTTTCATGAAAAATAGTACAATTTTATATCACCTATATTAACTATTCTTGACTAGACTTATTTTAAAAGCATTTTTTTCACGTTTTAATTAATTATTAGATATAAAATATGTTTTATTTCTAAAGAAATCGAATTATTAAGTCTAAACTTTTATATTTTATATTTAAATCTTAAATATTTTTTATAAAATTATTTATTTTTTTAAAATTTTTAAAAATGTCAAGAACTAAACTGAAAAAAAAACCTTTAAAAGCTAAAATAGAAAAAACATAAACTTGTAGGATATTTTCATATTTAAGCCAATAAAAATAAGAATATAAAGATAATAAATTAAAATAAATATTTGATTAAGAAAATAAAATATATAGATAAAAATAAAATAATATTAACTTTTTAGGAAAGAAAAAATAATATTGATGGTCTACACTAGCTACACTATAAAAAAAACTATGCAAACTATTTCTTCAACTACTAGAAAATATTGATTGATTTTTTTTAATTACACTAAAAAAAATGGTTAAGTACATGTTTGCACTTTTTAAATGTTGAATATACCTTTCAATATTTACTTGTTTTAATGTATTGTTAGAAGAACAGTTTAATTTTGAAGAGAAACATGTTTTTTTATCTACTCAAGTCTTGATACCACTCGTAATATTCTCAAATTTTCAATAAAATATATAATTTTAAATTTTATATACTTAGTAAATTGAATGAATCTAAATAATATCTAATTATATTATCTTGATGTCTTAAAGTTTTAGTTGAAATATTTTAAAACATATAGATGTCATATTTTAAATTTTTAGTACAATATTACATTATTAGTATTAAATGTAAAAAAATTCATATTTAATTTTGAATTTATAGAATATATTGTATAAGTATAATAGAAATGAATTTATAATAAATTTGAATCTTTAAAATTTATAAGTAAATACTACAAATAAATACTTTAAAACTACCTATTAAATATATAGTATATGATATAAATTTTTTTAATTTTTAGTTACAAATACTTAAGTTAAAGTTTTTTTAATTTTTCATGAATAATTTTTAAGTTATTATAAATTATATTAGGGATAATAAACATAAGAAAACTAATATAATATATGTAATAATAAAAAAAATGTAAATATCACAACAACGTAAGTGAAGAAAATCTAAGGAAAAGGAGATAAATGCCAAGCATAGTACGGAAGTCTATCAAAATCCAACAAAACTTATCTATAACTAATGAGGAATAAAGTAACTAGTAACTAGGATAAAAAAAGTAATCATTATCTTGAGCCTATAAATAGGCTGATGGTGAAGGCTGAATCGTGGAAAAAAATTAGTATGAAGTTCGATAGTGAAGTACGTGCTCAGAGAAAAAAAAAATTCTAACTCTTATATTGCCCCAATTATTAAGGTAAGAGGATGAGACATTTCTCACTTTTAAATATTATACTTACTTGTTTATTTTATGTTACTTTTAGTTATAATTATTTAGTGAGTACCTCTAACCTTGCTTTATTTATTATATTATATTACTTTTATTTATATTATTTAGTGAGGTGTCTCTAACCTTGCTTTATTTATTATTTTATGTTGCCTTTAGTTATAATTATTTAGTGAGATGTCCCTAACCTCGCTTATTTATTATTTTATGTTACTTTTAGTAATACTTATTTAGTAAGGTGTCTCTAACCTTGTCTATTTTGTATTACTTTTAATTATAATTATTTAATTTGTTGTTCATAATCTTATTTGGTTTGTTAAATTAGTTGTTTTTAAACTATTAGTTAATCATTTTATTTTAAATGTAATGGTAATTTTTTTCTTATATATAAATATAAAAAATTATAATAAAAGTTTTAATCCTTAAATAAAGGTTTGAATTAATTTGTAGTTGGAGGTTTGACCTTGAGGATTTAGATGGGTAAATATTTAAGGTAAAATATCTTTGTATTTTTTAAAATTCATGGTAAAAAAACTCATTTATCCTCACTAGTCACTACAAAATAATTCAAATTTCTCTAAATAATCAAAAATATAAATAAAATATTATAAAAAAATATGTATATATATAGATAGATTATACCATTTTTATATAAATAATTGTATTTCTAAATATATATATATATATATATATATTCTTTCTCTTTTATTATTTAAATTATTTACATGATATTTGTTCTTACTCTTTTATTTTTCTTGTCTCTTATATATTAATATATATATATATATATGGAAATGCAAATTTAAAAAGATGGTGCATCCAATTACCCAAACTCTTTTTCAATAGTGTTTCCAGACACCAGTTGGATTACTAATGTGATTGAAAACTCAGTTATGTTTAGGGGGATTGACAACTCCACTCTAGTGTTTGTTAGCGATAAAGGAGGACATCTAGTAATAGAAGGAATTTTGGTCATCATGTTCTATCTTTCGCCTACTAATTACACAAATCCATTTGTAACATCCAATTTTATTTTTTTTTTGAAAAATGAAATATTAATAAAAATGTGTAATTTTATATTAATTGACTTAAATTAATTTAATATTTTTATTTATTAGAATAAATAAGAATTTATTTTATAAAATAAATAAATAAAATAAATGTTTGTGTAGATAGTAAAATAACCTAGGGTTATTCAGAGGGGTTAAGGGAAGACACTTGAGTTTCCGTGTTTTCTGATTCTGGACGTTAAAGAGGAAAGTTGCAAAGAGAACCTTGTTGAGTAAGATTGAGGAGCCCAACATTGGGGGAACTTGAAGACAAATTATTTGCATCCAAGGTCGCCATTCGAGGTAAGGGGGAATGAGATTAACTTATACATAGGCATATATAAGAAATAGGGTAGTGGAAGCAAACCCTAAACCTCTGTAGGGATCAAGTTTTATGCAACTGACTTATTCATTTGTTGCTATGAATGAACGTTATGAATGATTAAAGATGAATAACTCTAAATATGTGATCGATTCATGTTATGTTGAGAATCCCTATGTTATTTGAATTGCTTTATAAACATAGGATTATAGGTGGTTATGGGTTTTCTTCCATTGAGGAGATCAATGGAAAAATTGATTATTATTAATGTGATTGCAAGATGTGATGATAATTAAGTATTATAGATAGAGAATTAGAAGTTTGAGAGTTTAAAGTCAGAATTATATGTTGAGAACCTTATATAAGTTGAATTTTTGCTATCCGGAAATTTTCGTATAACATAGCTTAGCGTTTCTATCACATCTTTCTGTGTGATTAACCAAATTGAGTTAAGTTTTTAGAAACTAGACATTTGGGGCTACATTTTAGACTCAAGAATAATGTAAATATATTGAGAATAGACTGAGTTATATGAGTTGGAAGTTGAGTCCCCCATCCAGTGTGCGAAACAAAATTAGTGTGTTGTGAGCCTTTCTAGGTAACCTAGATGGCCTTATTAGGCTTCGTGTTCTTCTTAAAAGTTTTAGCTCTTGATGATAGATTTCCAACAGAGTTGAAATCAATAAAAAAATATGCATATAACTCAAGTTATGATAAAATTAGTAACTAAAGGTTGAACTGCTAGAATTAGGCGTATTACAATCAGCGTTCACAATTTTTGGACGAAAAAAGAGATAGGAAAATTATATAGTTTGAGAAAGTGATGTTCATAAAAGTTGTAGCCCTAGATATTATCTAACTAATTTTGTTGGTTTCACCCCAAAAAAGATACCTAGAACTCAAGTTATGATAAAATTAGTAACTAAAGGTTAAACTGCTAGGATTAGGCGTATTACAATCCGTGTTCATGATTTTCTGATGAGAAAATCGATAGGAAAAAGATGTAATTTGATAAAGTTTTATTCACAAAAGTTGTATTCCTAGATGATGTTATATAACTAATTACGTTATTTTCACCCCAAAACGATACCTAGAACTCAAGTTATGATTAGATTAGTAATTGAAAGTCAAACTGTTAGGATTAAGTGATAGATTTATGTTTCTTCCAATTTTTAAAATAGTAAAAATTTGTTTCAACTCTTGAGGTAAACATAACAGTTGTAGATAAATGTCTTAGATTGTAAACTAGATAAGATACAATATCATAGGATTAATAAACATTTAGATATCATGTTTATCCTCGACAAATGTCATAGAGACTATCAGAAAGGAGTGAAGAAATCTCCAAAACTTTATAAAATATTGTGGTGAATTATGAATGTAATAATCCTATGTGTATATGTGAGAAAATTGATATATTCAATATTATAAAGGATATTTTGTGCATAAGAATATGTGTTTTGGATAATTTGTGTTGCAGAACTTATTTGTGCTAAGAGTTAAGTCATGTGTGAATTTTGAATTGTTTGATCATTCGTGAAGGTTGGACTTTGTTTAGCAATGCTTAAGTCTTTTTTGTATAGCCATATATCTATAGATGTGTGGTGTATCTTATGATTCTGAGTGTTGGAGATGATTGAATGTTTGAAAGTTATTTGCGTTGTTTGAATTTGGGGGTTTGTTTCAATGTGTGATATTGATATTGATTATAATTAAATGCATGTTGTGTTGATGATGATGGTCAAAGTGTGCCTGACGAGGTGCCATCCAACTGCAGTTGGGGTGAATTGTTATGACATAATTAATTATTGATATTGTGAGTTGTGTTACATGACATGATGCATGAATATGGTAGTCTAAAAAGTTTGTAAGGATCACCCATTGTGAGACACTCTATAGCAAGTGTCTTAGGTTGTGTTGCATTTCACAGTTGTACCTACGTGTTATTGGCGTAGAAGAGGATCCACTTCAGGTGAACCTATGCTGAGATGCTTGTACCTACAAGTTACTCATGTAGGAGAGAACCGCCTCAGGCGCTTACCTGAGAGAGCATGCATGAGTGTGACAATTGGAGAATTTTGTAAGGATCACCCATTGTATGGTGCTCTGGACCAAATCTTCTTTATTTGTTTTGCATTGCACAATTGTACCTTCATGTTACTAGCATGAAAGATGATTCACTTCAGCTGGACCTATGGTGAGATGGTTGTACCTACGTGTTACTGGCATAGAATAAGACCGCTTCGGACGTGTACCTGAGAGAGCATGCATGAGCATCATTAGCATGAATAAATTTATGTATGTGGATCGATAATTTTTGTTATAGGAATGGGATGAATTTATATGTTTATTTGTTGTACTTTAGTTGACTATTCATTCTTTTTATATGTGCCTTAAGATGCGTGAGATGTATTCTCACCCCATTGTTGCATTTTGTATGGGCTAAACTCCACTTTCAGGTGAGCAAGATCTTGATGATATCATGGGTGATGAAGCTTTGACTTTTCTTTACCTCTTTCTGTTGGGTTGTTCTGATTAGATGTGACATTGATAGTTTTTTGTCATGTATACGAATCATTCAAAGTTTCAGTATGAGTTGTAGTAGTTAAAAATCTTGTAAAAACAATTTTTTAAAGTTTAAGGTGTCTACTTATATCTCTATGTTTTATAATATCATAGTTTGGAAAATAAGTGTATATTGAGTGATGTGAATCCTTTTACCTAAATGTTAAGTCTAAGATTTAAATAAAAAAAAAATTCTATATTATTTCGTAATTAAAGAATAAAGTGTTTTGAGGTAGAAGGGTGTCACACTATTAATAAACATATTTTCACTAGTCATGTGAATATAGTAGTAGGAAAAAGTAAAGGGAAGATTTGTACATAAATAAAAATTTTCCTATATTTTTATATGAAATAGAAATATGTAATAGTGAAAATATGGTTTGTGTATATATATAAATATGGTTTTGTTTATGATTTTTTTTCATTTAAGTTAAATAAATAATTGAAAAAAATGATTATATATTGAAATGAGATAAAAACCAACTAAGTAAATAATTTACTTTCTTGTAATAAATAATAGGTTAAAAAAATTTGATCATAGAAATGGGTTATATTAAATATCGTTACACCATTATTGAGTAAACTCTTCTTCTAACTATTCAATGCACTTGCATATCTATAACTCCAACTGAGTCAAGCTACAACAACTTCTTGACATTTAATCCACATCCTCAGTGGTAAGATAAAAACAATCTACATCTATCACATAATTTTTTATTAATTTACAATCTAATCAATATTATTTAAAATATAAATTTGTCATTGTACACACTTGAAGACCCACATTGTTTCGGAATTGAGGTCAAAGGTTGTTTATAAACATCTTCCTCACCCAAGATGCCTTTTCAAGTCAAAATTGTGACAAAGTCACAACCTCCAAAGCAAACAATATTTAGGGCAAGTGACCCTAATGATGTTTGGGACTAGTGGTAAGAACATTGGTGTCATCTATAGGGAGCGTGCCACGCTCTCACGCCCCTCAGCCATGACTAGGAGGCTTGTTCCAGTACACACTCGAAGTACCACATCACTTAGGAATCGAGATCAAAGGTCGTTTATAAACACACTCCTCTATTAACCCTCTGATGCGTCTTTTTAGGGTAAAACCGTGAGGAAGCCACAACCTCCAAAACGAACAATACCTTAAACGGATAACCCTAACGATGTCTAGGACTGCGATATGAGTAAAATCAATGCAATATTTTTATATAAAATCATATTTCATAAAATAGTATAAGATATTTCATAAAAAATATAAGTTATCAAAATATATATAAGGAAATTCTATGGTATTTGTGTTAATGTGAGAGGTTTTGATACTATTATATTTTTTACCAATAAAAATTTTTCTCCATGTCATCACTCTAATAAATTTAAATAAATTTTAATCCTTAATTCATGGTACTGCCCTTTCTAATGAAATCATGTTGTCCTCCATTGTATGTTGACAATAATCCTCAAATTCTCATCCTTTGCACATAGTATTACAATCACAAGTGTAATAACCTAACATTTTATAAAATAAGAATTCAAATATGTTTAGCTTTATTTTTTGACTTAGTAAAGTTTGATACCTTCATTAACTAAAATGTGTTGGGAGTAAATTATTATTATTATTATTATTATAATAATAATAACAATAATAATAATAATAATAATAATAACAATAATAATAATAATAATAATAATAACAACAATAATAATAATAGAGTGGGTTAAAAAAAGTTAGGACTGTGACACCTTTTTATCCCAAACACTTTATTTTTTAATTACAAAGCAATATAGAAATTTGTCCATTTAAATACTAGACTTGACATTTAGGTAAAAGGATTCACATTGCTCAATATACACTTATTTTCTAAAATAATGGTATAAACGTAGACATATAAGTAAATATGTTAGGCTTTAAAAATTGTCTTTACAAGATTTTCAATTAATGAAATTCATAGTAAAACTCTAAATGATTCGTATACATGATGAAAAACTATTAATTAATCCTCTTTAGTCCGATATCACACCTAATCAGAGCAACCTAACATAAAGATGTAAAGAAAAACCAAAGTTTCATCATCCATGATATTACTAGATCTTGCTCACTTGAAAGTGGCATTTAGCTTAAACAAAATACAACAACATTCAACAAGGGGTGAGAATATGTCTAATGCATGTTAAGACACATATAAAGAGAATGATCAATCAATTAAAGTACAACAAAGAAACATATAAACTCATTTCACACCCATGATAGAGATTATACATCTACACGCATAAATTTATTCATGCTAATGATGCTCATGCATGCTCTCTCAGGTACTCGTCTGAAGCGGTCCTCTTCTACGCTAGTAACACGTAGGTATAATTGTGCAATGCAAAACAATCCAAGAAGATTTGGTGCAGAGCACCACAAATGAGCGATCCTTAGAAAACTCCTATATAACATCCGAAATTTATAATACAGGACATACTAATAATATTCAACTATTTGCTCCCTCTACTTAAACGTATTTCATACAATCAAATTAGATGCACACATACTCCAAATTATAACACATTATTCATACATGACATTACTTGTCCTTCCATCATTGAAGCATGATTCATACATAACTCATACAAAATAGATACATAACATATCATTTCCCTATTAAAGCTTAGCTATTACACAACTCATACAAAACATAACCTCAACCATAAAATTAGTTATTCTTAGTAAGTCATATACATACTAAAGACATAACTACTAATTTTAGTCAAAACATACTTTTAGCATCCTCTAAAACCAAACTTATATACCTACACATACTCGGATACATAACTTAAACTATTTCTTACATAAAACAAGTAATTCCATAGTTGCATTTGGTCCTACATCAACCTTGCTAATGCTAATCTCCGCCATCAGCATTGGTATTTACTCCCTGCAATGCATGATCATAACTGTAATATAGAATATACAAACATTGAAAGGATAAGTATAATAACTTATAAAATTCACAATATAGATAACTCAAATATCACAAATACGTCAATGAAATCAAACACACTTATATTCCATCGAATACAAACTTTTGTAAAATCCATTTTTTTTGGAAAAATAAAATATTAATAAAAAGGTGTAATTTATATTTGATAGGCTTAAATTAATTTATATTTTTATTTATTAGGCTAAATTAAGATTTTATTTTATAAAATAAATAAATAAAATGTAGGTGTAAATAGTAAAATAGTCTAAAGGTTAAGTTTGGGTCTAGTGTTAAAAAAACTCAATCTAATTATTAACCTAGAGTAATTAAGAGAGGTTAGGTTATCGCACTTCAGTTTCACGTTTTTGACTTTGGAGGTTAGAAGGAAAGCTACAGAGAGAACCTTGTCAAGAAATATTGAGGAACACAACATTGAGAAACTTGAAGACATATCCTTTGCATCCAAGATCATCATTCGAGGTAAGGGGAGTGAGAAATTATCTCTCATGTGGCATGTGTAGGGAAAATAGGTAGTGAAGTGATCCCTAAGCTGACCATGCAAGGGATCGAAGAGGGAAAATGAGATAGAGAATGTACTACGATTGGAAGAAATTATAAAGAAGAAGAAATAAGAAAGTAAAGTGAAGAAGGAGTTTATATATATCACGGGGGTGTATAGTATTGCTAAATGCAAACCTTCTCCAATAACAAACTTTCCAAAAACTTCCCAAAATTCAACTAAATCCTTCCAAACCAAAAGAGTAATAAATATTTCTCATCTCTCCATCCTTCTACTATCAACTGAATATCACCAAAGCATTAACATCAATAATAAACTCATCACACCTCAATTCAATTAATAATTTAAGTAAAAACTTAAATTTAATTCCTTCACTATATTAAATTAAATATAACTAAATATTTAATTCTTAATAATATTTATTTTTCTTTCACGAATAACCTGTTAATCAAACTGGTCCTTACATCCTCCATTATCACACTCATGCATGCTTTTTTAGGTACACGCCCGAATCGGTCCTTTTCTACACTAGTAACACGTAGGTACAACCATCTCATCATAGGTACACTCGAAGTGAATCCTCTTCTATGCTAATAACATGTAGGTACAACTGTGTAATGCAAAACAACCCAAAAAAACCTATCCAGAGCACCACACAATGGGTGATCCTTACAAAACTTCTTCGATTACCATATTCATGCGTCATGTCATCCACAACATAAATCCTAATGCCAACATCGAATCATATCATCACACTTCACCCCCAATCGCAGTTGGGATGACACCTCGTTAGGCATACCCTTACCATCATCATCAACATAAATCATAACATCAATATCTTTCTAAGAACTAACTCTGGTTTGTAATTTTTAAAAATTGTAGATGATAAAAATAACTTTGGACATAAACATAAAAGTTTTAAGTAATTGTATTATCTTTCTAAGAAAATTTATACCACCCCTATATAATTAGTATAACTATATTGTATTGGACTATATGATGCAATAAAAGAGTAAGATAAGAAAAGATAGTGCGAGTTGTAATGGTGTTGATTGTTGTGGTGTGAAATATTGTGATGTATCTTATAATTATGAGTATAACATCCCAAATTTATATATAATATTTACACCATAAATTATTTTTTTAATTTAATTAAATTACTACATTCTATATTGAGATATAAAATTTTCATTACATTACACTCAATATTAAAGCATACATCACAACAATTTCAAAGTTTAATGTGAAGTATACAATGGTATATACAATCATAGCTCATACAATATATATATAACATGTCATCTTCCCATTAAAACTTATCTATTACACAACTCATAAAAAACATAATTCCAACCATAAAATTTAGTCATTCTTAGTAAATATTATACATACTTAGAACATAAGTACTAGTTTTAGTCAATCCATACATTTATCTTTCTCAAAGGCCTAATTTATAATATTGAATATATTCACTTTCTCACATATACCCATAGGATTATTGCATGCATAGCTCACCATAACATTTGCTAGATTTTGAACATTTTCTCACTCAGTTTTTAATGAGTCTCTATGACCTTTGTGGAGTATAAATGCGATATCTCGAGATTTATTAATCCTACGATATTTTTCTTATCTAGTTTAAAAGGTAGACATTTATCTACAACTCTTATGTTGACCTTAAGGGCTAAAATAAACGTTTACTATGTTAAAAATTGGAGGAAACATGAATTCATCATTTAATTCTGACAGTTCGTCACTAATATGATCATAATTGGAGTTTTAAGTATCTTTTTAGGGTGAAACCAATGTCATTAGTTAGATAGCATCTAGCGCTACAACTTTCATGAAGACCATATTCTAAAATTACATCACTTTCCTATTGGTTTTCTCATTCGAAAATCATGAATACTGATTGCCATATTCCTAATTCTAGCAGTTTGACCCTTAGTTACTAATCTTATTATAACTTGAGTTCTAAGTATCTTTTTTAGGGTGAAACCAATGACATTATTTAGATAACATCTAGTGATACAACTTTCATGATGATCACTTTCTCAAATTATATCGTTTTCCTATCGATTTTCTTATCCAAAGATTATGAACGTTGATAGCAAAATAAGTGTTATGATTTTTCATTGTTTCTCTCTCCTAAAGTTTGCTTAGTCCTTAAAAACACACTCTACATTATTAAATTAAAATCAAATTGTTCTCAATCAATTCTTCAGATAAAATAGGTATAAAACAATGATAAATCAATGACAACTTCATTCCAACTAATCACAAGAAACTGAAAAGGCACCACTCTAACTGCCCAAGGGATTACTATTAAAAAGAGAACATCTCAATGCCAAAGTAATTATTATACATAAACTATTTTATCCCATAATTCATGATCCTATAAAAACACATTGAATACACTAATAAGCTAACATATAAAACATAATTAATCAATAATAACTTTAAAGCCACAAATCCAAAAAAAATAATATAAACCTCCATTAGTTATATTCATGAACGCCAAATACCGAGGAGTTAGAAAAACCAAAGCATTCTTATTATTCAAATACAAAAATATAATGATAATTGAGACGAACAATATATTGACACAATCATACACAAAAAACATATTATCAACACTCACTGTGGGTATTCATAACCTTTCAATGACATACATAAACGATTAGGGATCACTTCACTACCCATTTCCTTACACAAGCCACATGTGAGATACTTTCCCACCTCCTTACCTCAATGAAGAAACAAGGATAAATGGAGATTTTTCTTTTCCAATCCGATGAATCCTTGCCAAAATAAAGCTTCTATTGCGCTACCATTTTCTCCTACACCAGGCCACCAAATGAAGATCCGAATGGTCAGAATGGAGATCCATATGCCAGCAATCTACTGTACAATTTCAAGTCCGATTCAACGGTTAACAAATTCGCAATGATGAAATTATAAAAACTCTAGGGTTTGAGTGGGAATAACTTTCTCTCTTATTTTTTTCTCTATGACTTCTCTTTTTCTTTTTCTTCCCTTCTCACATGGGCCTAGCGCATCCAACTCATTTACCTTCTCACTTAACCTCCTAACTTATAATATGCAAACACCTACTAATAATATAAATATACTTCTACTTATTATTATTGTTTCCAAAAATATTTATTTTATTCTTTTCTCTAATAACAATATATATATATACACACACACCACACTTTAGCCTCTTTGAAATAATTAACTATAATAAATGAATAAATTTATATTAACTAATTCAATTAGATTAAATAACTAAAATAGCCCATTTATGAAAATTGATTTGTTACAAAAAAAGTTAATATTTGAAAATGATGTTTCAAAATAAGTTTAAATGAATACAATATAAGTAAAAAAAAATTAATATGAAAAATAAATTAAAAAGGAGTAGTAGAAATATAAAAATGAAGGTATAAAAATCTTGTATGTGGAAAAAAAGTGATGCTTTTACAACTATAATGTGAAAAAATAATGTTAAATAAATAATTTAAACTTGAAAAAATAATGTTGAAGAAATAGTTTTAAAATTTTAGATAATTAAAAAAATCTAAGGTATAAAAAAATTTTCAATGCGAAACAAGAATTCAAAACCATGTTTAGAAAGTATAAAAAAGGGTAATATTTACAAAAAAAAGTTTGTAAAAAAAATAACATTAGAAAATAGATTTATAAAAAAGTTAAATGCTTGAAAATGATGTTTCAAAATAAGTTTAAATGAACAATATATAAGAAAAAATAATATGAACAATAAATTTAAATGAGTAGTAGAAATATAAAAAATGAAGGTTTAAAAATTATCCATGTGGGAAAAAAGTGATGTTTTTAAAATTGTAATGTTAAAAGTTTAGATAATGAAAAATATGTAAGGTAATTTTTTTTTTGCAAAAAAAAAATTGATAACCATATTCAAAAAGTATAAAAAGGGCAAAGTTTATAAAACAAGCTTGTAAAAAATTAATATTACAAAATAAGTTTATAAAAACAGGAAGAATTAAAAAAAATAAAAATTTAAATATTTGAAAGTGATGTTTTAAAATAAGCTTAAATGAACCAAATATAAGTAAAAGAATAATGTGAAAAATAAATTTAAATGAGTAGTAAAAATATAAAAATGAAGTTTAAAAATCTTCAATTTGAAAAAATAATGTTGAATAAATAATTTTAAAATTTTAGAAAATGAAAAAAAATGTAAGGTATAAAAAATTTTCAATGCAAAAAATTTGAAAACCATTGTTAAAAAGTATAAAAAGTGTAATATTTATACAAAAAGCTTGTAAAAAATAATATTGCAAAATAATATTATAAAAAAAGTAAGGATTTAAAAGATAAAAAAGTTAAATGTTAAAAAATGACGTTTCAAAATAAGTTTAACCTAAAAAAATATAAGTAAAAAAATTTAATGCGAAAAATGAATAGTAAAAATATAAAAATGAAGGTTTTAAAATGTTCAATATGTAAAAAAAAGTGATGTTTTTAATGTTGGTCTCAGTGGGAATCTAAAAGGTCAAAAAAAATTTTATTCAACAGTATCAAAGTATTCATATATGCCTTTTTTCATAAATTTCCAAAATCTACCTTGTTTAGCAAAAGTGGGTTTTTCAAGAATTCAACCCTTTTAATGTATTTGACAACAAACTTGATATATAGCATTTCCTTCAATAATGGTTTACAATAGTAAGAAGTGAAAATACAATATGAATTGCACCAACAAGTTTATTAAACACAATAAATAGTTAGATAAAGAATTGAATCAGATTTCTAACCCACAATTCTTGTCACAAGTACCCAAACCCAATATTAAAATAAAAGTATTATCAACTGTAATTCTTTGCAAGAAAACTACAGAAAAATGTTTCAGTTTCAAAAACCCAATCAATGGTTATGCAAGATCTCATAAAATTCAAAATTAAAGAGTATAGGGAAGAGAGAAATTGCACAGTGATTTATACTGGTTCGGTCAACTTGACCTACATTCATTTTTCAGACTTAGCATTCCGCTAATATGTTTTTCACTAAAATCTCAGTACATGCACACCACACATATAGATTTTAGAAAGATTCAAACCACACAAACAGAGACTTCCGTTTGCGCCTCACAGCCTCACAAGAGTTTGCTACATCGTGACACCCCGTTGCAAGATTTCTCAACAATTTCAAGAACACCTCAAGAGATTATGCAAAAACACAAAAAAGGGTATAGAATAACATAACCTGTAGTGATGAATACCCAACAAGATAGATCAAATATTAATGCAGTCTCTTCCTTGAATCTTGAATTTCTTCTACCTTTAAATCATAAAAAAATGAGTATAGTTCTTGGAGAGAATATGGGTAAAACAGTTAAGAGCATAAAACATTCAATGGACCTTTGAAAGTTAGTTAAAATCAGTTTTGAAAATGCTTTTATATGATTTTTGAATCAGGGTAATCGATTACCTGATATGCTGCTCAAAACTGTCTAGAACGCATATTCTCTTGATTACTACTGTAGGTAATCGATTACCATAAAGAGTAGTAATCTCGATACCCAAATTTCTCAAAGGGTAATCGATTACCATAATAAGGTAATTGATTACCTTATTAAAATTTTCACTTTTAAATATTTTTCATCACTTTCCAGCCTATGCAATCTATTTCTAAACTCTCTAAACACATTCTCATGCCTATCTAAACACACAATACAAGTATCACACCTATCAAACATGTTTTATACCATAAAATTAATTTGTGCAAAAACTAGAAATAAAAAACATCATACATCTTCAAAACCAAAACCTCAAAGGACTTGATGGCTTCTTCAAGCTTTCCAAGCCTTCAATTCCAACATTTAAAGTTGTAATGTGAAAAAATAATATTAAAGAAATAATTTTAAAAGTTTATATAATGAAAAATATGTAAGGTATAAAAAATTTTCAATGCAAAAAAAAAAAAAAATTCAACACCATTTTTAAAATGTATAAAAAAGGGTAATGCTTCCAAAAAAGCTTGTAAAAAATAATAATGTAAAATAATTTAAAAGAATTAGGATTTAAAAAATAAAAAAGTTAAATATTTAAAAATGATCCTTCAAAATAAGCCTAAATAAACAAAATTAAGTCAAAAAATTAATGTAAAAAATAAATATACATCAGTAGTAAAAATAGAAAAATGAATATTAAAGAAATAATTTTAAAAGTTTCAATAATGAAAAAATATAAGGTATAAAAAATTTTCAATGCAAAACGAAATTCAAAACCATGTTTAAAAAGTATAAAAATGGATAATGTAATAAAGCAAGATCGTAAACAAATAATATTGCACAATAAATTTATAAAAAAAAGTAAGGATTTAAAAAATAGAAAAGCTAAATGTTCGAAAATGATATTTCAAAATAATTTTAAATGAACAAAATATAAGTGCGACACCCTTTTACTATTTGCAAAATAATATAGAATTTTGTTAATTTAAATAATTATGCTTGACACTTAGGTAAAAGAATTCACATTGTGACACCACGAATTAGTTACTACTAAACAAGTTATGAAAGAGAAAATAATTTATCTCCACATTGAGTTAAAACATGATCAAAGGGATATAAACTACTAGTTTACATAGATCCATTAAACTGGGTTAACTTACAATTAAAGTTATGAGCATTATATAAATAGAAAATGAATTTTTCGGATTATGTAATACAACACTAAGAACCTTGTGGCACTTTTCTATCCCAAATAAATAAATATAACATGATTAAATATAAGTCTTTTAACTAGGTAAAAAGGTTCGCAAAAGTCCCGTAAACAAAATCTCATCTTTGATAAAATGATAAGTCTTTATAATTGAACACTTAAAATAAGGAAAAGAACTTGAGACATAATTGATATAATTTCTAAGATAAGGAAATAATTAGAACATCCTAATGTAGTTTCAAAGGTCCAATACCATATCTATCGGAGCATGGAATCCATATAAATTTCACCCAAGCAACACACACAAATAAGAGTAAGACATTTACTCATACATAATTGAGCGACATAAATAAGAAACATTACCACCCATAGTGTATCACATGAAACCATGCAATCATATTAAATTCAAATCATGTCAATGATGTTCATGCAATTTAACTCATGTATGCTCTCTCAGGTACACGCTCGAAGTGGTCATCTTCTATGCTAGTAACACATAGGTACAACCATCTCACATAGGTTCACCCAAAGTGAATCCTCTTCTATGCCATTAACACGTAAGTACAACCATGCAATGCAACACAACCTAAAACATTTGCTATAGAGCGTCTTGCAATGTGCGATCCTTATAAGCTTCTTAGATTGCCATATTCATGCATCATGTCATGTAACAACATAACTCACAATATCAATAATTAATTATGTCATCACAATCCACCCCCAACCGCAGCTAGGATAGCACCTCGTCAGGCACACCCTGACCATCATCATCAACACAACATGCATCCAATTATAATCAATATCAATATCACACATTGAAACAAACCCTCAAATTCACATACCTCAAATAACTTTTAAACATTCAATCATCCGTGACACTCAAAATTACAAGATACATCACACATATAAACATATGGCTATAAAAAAAAGACTTAAGCATTGCTAAACAAAGTCTAGAATTCCCAAATGATTAAGTGATTCAGAGTTCATACATTGATAAGCAACAACTTAGACTTAACTGTTAGCACAAATATGTCTTTCAACACCAATTATTCAAAATACATATTCTTATGGACAAAATATCATTTATAATATTGAATATATTAATTTTCTCACATATACACTTAAGATTATTATATTCATAGCTCACCACAACATTTTCTAAGTTTTTGAGATTTTCTCGCTCATTTTCTAATAAGTCTCTATGACCTTTGTCAAGTATAAACACAATGTCTAGATATTTATTAAACCTATTATATTATATATTATCTAGTTTAAAAGCTAGGAAATTTATCTACAACTCTTATTTTTACCTCAAGGGCTAAAATAAACGATTACTATTTTAAAAATTGGAGGAAACATGAGTCTATCACTTAATTCTTACAGTTTGACCTTCAGTCAGTAATCTTATCATAACTTGAACTCTAGGTATCTTTTTGTGGTGAAAATAATGTCATTAGATATATAACATCTAGGGCTACAACTTTTGAGAAGACAAATTTCTCAAATTACATCTTTTTCCTATCATTTTTCTCATCCAAAAATCATGAACGCTAATTGTAACATGCCTAATTCTAGTTGTTCGACCTTTAGTTACTAATTTTATCATAACTTGAGTTCTAGGTATCTTTTTAGGGTGAAATCAACGAAATAAGTTAGATAACATCTAGGGCTACAACTTTCATCCATATCACTTTTTCAAAATATATCATTTTCCTATCATTTTTCTCATCCAAAATCGTGAACGTTGATTGTAATATGCCTAATTCTAGCAGTTCAACCTTTAGTTACTAATTTTATCATAACTTGAGGTATAAACATCCATTTTTAGTGATTCAAACTCTATTGGAAAGCTACCATGGAAGGCTAAAAATTTTATGAAGAACATGAAGCCTTAGATAACATCTAGGGCTACAATTTTTAAAATATTTTAAAAGTTTAGATAATGAAAAAAAGTAAGGTATATAAAATTCTCAATGCAAAAAAACAATAATTCAAAATCAGGTTTAAAAAGTATAAAAATGGAAAATGTTTATAAAAAAACTCTTAAACAAATAATATTGCAAAATAATTTTATGAAATTTTAGATGATCAAAATAATTTTAGATGATTAAAATATAAGTAAAAAATTTAATGCAAAAAATAAATTTAAATGAGTAGTAAAAACGAAGGTTTTAAGATGTTCAAATATGAAAAAAAATCATGTTTTGAAAATTGTAATATGAAAAAAAAATGTTTGAGAAATAAGTTTAAAATTTTAGATGATGAAAAAAAAATGAAAGGCATAAAATAAAAAATTTTCAAAAAAAAGAATTCAAAACCTGGTTTAAAAAGTATAAAAACGGAAAATGTTTATAAAAAAAAGCTTGTAAACAAATAATATTGCAAAATAAATTTATGAAAAAATTAATGATTTATAAAATTAAAAAGTTAAATGTTTGAAAATAAAATTTCAAAATGAGCTTAAATGATCAAAATATAGGTAACAAAATTAATTTAAATGAGTGGGAAAGTATAAAAATGAAAGTTTTAAAATGTTCAATGTGAAAAAAGTGATGTTTTCAAAACTACATGTGAAAAAATAATATTAAAGAAATAATTTTAAAAGTATATGGTATAAAAAATTTTGAATGAAAAAAAAATTCAAAATCATGTTAAAAAGGTAACGATTTAACAAATAAAAAGGCTAAATGTTCGAAAGTAATGTTTCAAAATAACTTTAAATGATCAAAATATAAGTAAAAAAATTAAATATGAAAAATAAATTTAAATGAGTGGGAAAATATAAAAATGAATGTTTTAAAATGTTCAATATGAAAAAAAGTTATGTTTTCAAAACTGCATGTGAAAAAATAATATTAAAGAAATAATTTTAAAAGTTTAGATGATGAAAAAAGCGTAAGGTATATAAAATTTTTAATGTAAAAAAAAGAATTCAAAACCTTGTTTAAAAAATATAAAAATAGACAATGTTTATAAGAAAAGCTCGTAAAAAGAAAATATTGCAAAATAAGTTGTTAAAAAATTAAAGATTTAATGTGCAAAAATAAAATATCAAAATAAGTTTAAATGATAAAAATTTAACGTAAAAAATAAAGGTTTTAAAATGTTCAATGTGAAAAAAAGTGATGTTGTCAAACTTGTAATGTGAAAAAATAATATTGAAAAGTTTAAATGATAAAAAAATGTAAGGTATAAAAAATTTTCAATGAAAAATATAATTCAAAACCATGTTTAAAAATGGATAATGTTTATAAAAAAAACATGTAAAAAAATAATATTCCAAAATAAGTTTATAGAAAACTAACAATTTAACAAGTAGAAAAGTTAAATATTCGAAAATCATGCTTCAAAAGAACCTTATATTATCAAAATATAAGTTAAAAATGTTAATGCGAAAAATAAATTTAAATGAGTAGTAAAAATATAAGAATGAATATTTTACAATGTGAAAAAATAATGTTAATGAAATAATTTCAAAAGTTTAGATAATGAAAAAAAAAAATGTAAGGTATAGAAAACTTTCAATACAAAAAAATAATTTAAAATCATGTCTAAAAAGTATAAAATCTGATAATGTTTATAAAGAAAGCTCATAAAAAAAGAATATTGAAAAATAAGTTTATAAAACAAAGTAAGGATTTAAAAAATAGAAAGTTAAATGTTAGAAAGTGGTATTTCAAAATAAATTTAAATGATCAATATATAACTAAAAAAATTTAGTGCAAAAAATTAACTTAAATGAGTAGTAAAAATATAAAAATGAAGATTTTAAAATATTAATGTGAAAAAAGGTGATTTTTTCAAAACTCTAATGTGAAAAAATAATATTAAAGAAATAATTTTAAAAGTTCAGATGACGAAAAAAAAGTAAGGAATAAAAAATTTTCAATGCAAAAAAAAAATTGAAAACCATGTTTAAAAATGGATAATGTTTGTAGAAAGAACTCGCTTTTGAAAACCTTAAATGTTTCAATGCAAAAAAAATATTGAAAACCTTAAATGTTTGAAATTCATGTTTCAAAAGAACCTTAGATGATCAAAATATAGCTTAAAAATTTAATTCAAAAAATAAATTTAAATGAGTAGTAAAAATATAACAATGAAAATTTTAAAATATTTAATATGCAAAAAAGGTGATGTGTTCAAAATTTTAATGTAAAAAAATAGTGTTAAACAAATAATTTTAAAAGTTTAGATGATGAAAAAAATGTACTGTATAAAAAAAATTCTACGAAAAAAAATAATTCAAAACCATGTTTAAAAAAATAATATTGCAAAATAAGTTTATAAAAAAGTAATGATTTAAGAAATAGAAAAGCTATATGTTCGAAAATGATGTTTTATAATAAGTTTAAATAATCAAAATATAAGTAAAAAAATTAAGTGAAAAATAAATTTAAATGATTAGTAAAAATATAAAAAAGAAGTTTTTAAAATGCCTAATATAAAAAAAAGTGATGTTTTCAAAATTGTAATGTGAAAAAATAATGTTAGAGAAATAAGTTGAAAAGTTTTAGATAATGAAAACAAGGTATTGTGTAAAAAATATTCGATGAAAAAAATTCGTGAAAAATAATATTGCATAATAAGTCTATAAAAAAAAGTAACGATTTAGCAATAGAAAAGTTAAATGTTCAAAGATGATGTTTCAAAATAAGTTTAAATGATCAAAATATAAAAAAAAATTTAATACAAAAAATTTTTAAAATAAGTAGTAAAAATATAAAAATGATGGTTTTAAAATTCTCAATGTGAAAAAATAATTGTAAAAAAATAATTTATAAGTTTAAAAATATTTTTTAAGCTAAAAAATAACATTTAAAAAATTTTAGATAGTTTAAACTGATTTTCAAAAAGTTAAAAAGAGCAAATGTTTTAAAAATATTAATGTAAAAATCTAGTTTAAAAAATAATATAATTTTTTAGAATATAAGCTTAAAACATATTTTCAAAAAAAAGTTTAGAAGGTACTGGTGTTATTATCACAACCTTATAACTCCAATCGCGTATATTTTATGGTATGTTCTATGTCATCCCATCGTTTAAAGTGACGTAAAAAAAATAAGGTATAAAAATATTTAATGCAAGAAAATATTTCAAAACCATGTCCCAAAATGGATAATGTTTATAAAAAAAAGCTCATGAAAAATAATATTACATAATAAGTCTATAAAAAAAATAACGATTTAACAAATAGAAAAGCTAAATGTTCAAAAATGATGTTTCAAAATAAGTTTAAATGAGAAATATGTAAGTAAAAAAATTTAATGAGAAAAATAAATATAGTTTGACTAGTATAAAAATGAAAAGGAAGGTTTAAAAATGTTCAATGTAAAAAAAAAAGTGATGTTTTCAAAACTGTAATGTGAAAAAATAATGTTAAAGACATAATTTGAAAAGTTTAGATCATGAAAAAAAATGTAAGGTATAAAGAACTTTCAATGTAAAAAAAAATATCCAAAACCATGTTTAAAAAGTATAAAAATAATATTGCAAAATAAATTTAGAAAAAAAAATTAAGGATTTAAAAAAGAGAAAAGTTAAATGTTTGAAAATGATATTTCAAAATAAGTTTAAATGATCAAAACACAAGTAAAAATATTTAATGCAAAAAATAAATTTAAATCAATGGGAAAATATAAAAATAAAGGTTTTAAAATGTTGAATTTGAAAAAAAAGTGATTTTTTAAAAAATATAATATGAAAGAATAATGTTAAAAAAAAAATTTTAAAAGGTTACATGAGGAAAACAACGTAGCGTATAAAAAATTTTCAATGTAAAAAAAATAATTCAAAACCATTTTGTTTAAAAATGGATAAAGTTTATAAAAAAAGCTCGTAAAAATTAATATTGCAAAATAAGTTTATAAAAAATATGATTTAAGAAATAACAAATTTAAATTTTAGAAAATCATGTTTCAAAAGAACCTTAGAGTATCAAAATATAAGAATGAAGATTTTAAAATAAATTTAAATTAGTAGTATAAATATAAGAATGAAGATTTTAAAATATTCAATATGAAAAAACGTGATGTTTTCAAAATTATAATGTGAAAAAATAATGTTAAAAATAATTCAAAATTATGTTTAAAAAGTATAAAAATGGATAATATTTATAAAAAAGTTCATAAAAAAGAATATTGAAAAATAAGTTTATAAAAAAAGTAAGATTTAAAAAATAAAAAATTTAAATAAATGTTCAAAGATAATAATATTTCAAAATAAGTTTAACTGAGCAAAATATAAGCAAAAAGATTTAACGCAAAAAATAAATATAAATGAATAGTAAAAATATAAAAATGAAAGTTTTAAAATTTTTAACATGAAAAAAATGTGATGTTTTCAAAACTGTTATGTAATAAAATAATGTCACAAAAATATTTT
The DNA here is from genome assembly GCA_037954015.1 of Psophocarpus tetragonolobus. Taxonomy (NCBI): domain Eukaryota; kingdom Viridiplantae; phylum Streptophyta; class Magnoliopsida; order Fabales; family Fabaceae; genus Psophocarpus; species Psophocarpus tetragonolobus. The sequence goes on along the minus strand of JAYMYS010000016.1, from coordinate 1,700,490 downwards.
TAAAAGTTTAGATGATTAAATAAATGAAAGGTGTAAAATATTTTCAATAAAAAAAAATTCAAAATTATGTTTAAAAAGTATAAAAATGGATAATGTTTATAAAAAAAGCTCATACACAAATAATATTGCAAAATAGGTTTATAAAAAAAATAAAGATTTAAAAACAAAAAAGTTAAATGTTTGAAGATGATAATTCTAAATAAGTTTAAATGATCAAAATATAATTTAAAAAATTTAATGCAAAAAATAAACTTAAATGAGTAGTAAAAATATAAAAATGAAAAGTTTAAAATGTTCAATATGAAAAAAAAAAAGTGAGTTTTAAAACTGTAATGTAAGAAAAGTGTTTAACAAATCATTTTAAAGGTTTAGATGATGAGAAAAATTTATAAGGTATAAAAAAATTTTAGTGAAAAAAAAATTCAAAACCATATTAAAAAATGGATAATGTTTATAAAAAAAAGTTCATTAAAAATAATATTGCATAATATGTTTATAAAAAAAAGTAACGATTTAATAAATAAAAAAGTTAAATGTTCGAAAATGATGTTTCAAAATAATTTTAAATGATAAAAATATAAGTAAAAAAATTTAATGCGAAAAATAAATTTAAATGATTAATATAAATATGAAATGAAGGTTTTAAAATGTTCAATATGAAAAAAAGTGATGTTTCTGTAATGTGAAAAAATAATGTTAAGGAAATAATTTTAAAAGTTTAGATGATGAAAAAAATGTATGGTATATAAAATTTTCAAGTTAAAAAAATAATTCAAAACCATGTGTAAAAAGTATAAAAACAGATAATGTTTATAAAAAAACTCGAAAATAAATAATATTGCAAACTAAGTTTATAAAAAAATTAAGGATTTAAAAAATAAAAAAGTTAAATGTTTGAAAATGATATTTCAAAATAAGGTTAAAATGATCAAAATATAAGAAATCAAATTTAATGTGAAGATAAATTTAAATGAGTAGTAAAAATATAAATAAAGATTTTAAAATTTTCAATGTGAAAAAAGTGATGTTTTCAAAATTGTAATGTGAAAAAATAATTTTAAAAGTCTAGATGATAAAAAAAATGTAAGGTATAAAAATTTTCTATGCAAAAAATAATTCAAAACATGTTTGAAAAGGGATAATATTTATACAAAAAAGTCATAAATAAATAATAGTACCAAATAAGTTTATATACAAAAGTAATGATTTAAGAAATAGAAAAGTTAAAATGTTTGAATATGAAAATGAAGGTTTTAAAATGCTCAATATGAAAAAAAAAATTATGTTTTCAAAATTTTATTGTGAAAAAATAATGTTAGAGAATAAGTTTAAAAGTTTAGATAATGAAAAAAAATATAAGGTATAAAAAATTTTTAATGCAAAAAAAGAATTCAAAATCATGTTTAGAAAGTATAAAAATGGAAAATTTTTATAAAAAACTCACAAAAAAATAATATTACAAGATAGATTTATATAAAAATTAAAGATTTCAAAAATAAAAAAGTTAAATGCTTGAAAATAAAATTTCAAATAAGTTTAAATGATAAAAACATAAGTAAAAAAATCTAATGCAAAAAATAAATTTAAATTAGTTAGAAAATATAAAAATAAAGGTTTCAAAATGTTTAATGTGAAAAAAAGTGATGTTTTTAAATCTGTAATGTGAAAAAGTAATGTTAAGGAAATAATTTTAAAAGTTTATATAATGAAAAAAATGTAGGTTATAAAAAATTTTCAATGCAAAAACATAATTCAAAACGATTTTTAAAAATAATATTACAAAATAAGTTTATAAAAAAATAAAGATTTAACAAATCGAAAAGTTAAACGTTTGAAAATCATGTTTCAAAAGAACCTTCAATTATAAAAAATATAGTTAAATGAGTAGTAAAAATATGAAAATGAAGGTTTTAAAATGCTCAATGTGAAAAAGGTGGTATTTTGAGAACTGTAATGTGAAAAAAAAATTAATACGAAAAAGATTTAAATGAGTAGTAAAAATATAAAAATGAAGGTTTTAAAATGTTCAACTTGAAAAAAGGTGATGTTTTCATATCTGTTATGTTATAAAATAATATTAAAAAAATATTTTAAAAGTTTAGATCATATAAAAAATTTAAGGTATAAAAAAAATTTTAATGCAAAAAAAGATATTGAAAATCATGTTTAAAATGGATAATATTTACAAAAAAAGCTTGTGAAAATCAAATATTGTAAAATAGGTTAATTAGAAAAGTAAGATTTAAAAAGCTAGAAAATTTACATGTTCGAAGATGATATTTTAAATTAATTTTAAATGACCAAAATATAACTAAAAAATTTTAATGCAAAAAAAATTTAAATGAGTAGAAAAAATATAAAAATAAAAGTTTTAAAATGTTCAACGTGAAAAAAAAGGTGATGTTTTCGAATTTGTTATGTGATAAAATAATGTTAAATATAAAAAAAAAGCTATGCAAATCAATTTAAATAAGTGGGAAAATATTTATAAAAAAATAGGTTTTAAAATGTAAGTAAAAAATTTAATGTGAAAAATCAATTTAAATGTTTGAAGATGATATAAACTAAAAATATAATATTTTAAAATAGGTTAATTAGAAAAGTAAGATTTAAAAATTAAAAAAAAATTTAAATGTTTGAAGATGATATTTCAAATTAAGTTTAAATGAGAAAAATATAAGTAAAACATTTGAATGCAAAAATAATTTAAATGAGTAGTAAAAATATAAAAATGAAGATTTTAAAATGTTCAAAGTGAAAAAAAGGTGATGTTTTCAAAACTGTTATGTGATAAAATAATGTTAAAGAAATATTTTTAAAAGTTCAGATGATTAAAAAAAATAAAAAGTATAAAATATTTTCAATGCAAAAAAAATAAATTCAAAATCAAGTTTAAAAAGTATAAAAATGGATAATGTTTATAAAAAAACTGGTAAACAAATAATAATGCAAAATAAGTTTATAAAAAAAGTAAATATTGAAAAATAAAAAATTTAATGTTTGAAAATAAAATTTAAAATAACTTTAAATGATCAAAATATAAGTAAAAAATTTAATGTGAAAAATCAATTTAAATAAGTGGGAAAATATAAAAATCAAGGTTTTAAAATGTTCAATGTGAAAAAAAAACAGTGATGTTTTAAAAACTGTAATGTGAAATAATAATATTAAAGAAATCATTTTAAAATTTTAGATGATGAAAAAAATCTAAGGGATAAAAATTTTCAATGCAAAAAAAAAATTCAAAACCATGTCTAAAAATGGATAACGCTTATAAAAAAAGCTTGCAAAAAATAATATTCTAAAATAAGTTTATAAAAAAAATAACGATTTAAGAAATAGAAAATATAAATGATTGAAAATCTTGTTTCAAAATAACCTTAGATTATCAAAATATAAGTTAAAAAATTTAATGTGAAAAATAAATTTAAATGAGTAGTAAAAATATAAGAATGAAGATTTTAAAATGTTCAATATGAAAAAAAAGTGATGTTTTTAAAATTATAATGTGAAAAAATAATGTTAAAGAAATAATTTTAAAAGTTTAGATGATGAAACAATTTACAAAAAATTTTCAATACAAAAAAATAATTCAGAATCATGTGTAAAAAGTATAAAAACTTATAATGGTTATAAAAAAGGCTGGTAAAAAACGAATATTGCAAAATAAGTTTATAAAAAAAAGTAAGAATTTAAAAAATAGAAAATGATATTTCAAAATAAATTTAAATGATCAATATATAAGGAAAAAATCTAGTGTAAAAAAAAATCTTAATGAGTAATAAAAATATAAAGTGATGTTTCAAAACTCTAATGTGAAAAAATAATGTTAAATAAATAATTTTAGATGATAAAAAAAATGTAAGGTATAAAAAAATTTTGAATGAAAAAAAATTTTAAAATCATGTTTAGAAAGTATAAAAATAGATAATATTTATAAAAAAAGCTTGTAAAAAAAGAATATTGTAAAAAACGTTTATAAAAAAAGTAAGATTTAAAAAATAGAAAGTTTAAATGTTTGAAGATGATATTTCAAAATAATTTTAAATGAAAAAAATATAAGTAAAAAAGTTTAATGCAAAAAATAAATTTAAATGAGTAGTAAAAATATAAAAATGAAGGTTTTAAAATGTTCAATATGGAAAAAAAAAGTGATGTGTTCAAAACTATAATGTGAAAAAATAATGGTAAAGAAACAATTTTAAAAGTTTAGAAGATGAAAAAAATGTAAGGTATAAAAAAATTTTAATGCAAAAAAAATTCAAAACCATGTTTCAAAAGTAGAAAAATGGATAATGGTTATAGAAAAAGCTTATAAAGAAATAATATTGCAAAATAATCTTATAAAAAGAAGAAAGGATTTAAAAATAGAAAAGTTAAATATTAGAAAATGATATTTGAAAATAAGTTTAAATGATAAAAAAATTTAATGCGGAAAATAAATTTAAATGAGTAGTACAAATATAAAAATGGTTTTAAAATGCTCAATGTGAAAAAATAATTTAAAAGTTTAAAAATATTTTTTAAGTTAAAAAATAACATTTAAAAAATTTTAGATAGTAATAATAGTAAAGTGAAAAATGATTTTCAAAAAGTTCAAAAGAACAAATGTTTTAAAAATATTAATGTAAAAAAACTAGTTTTAAAAATAATAGAATTTTTTAAAATATAAGCAACTCCAATCGCGTTTAGTTTAGGGTATGTTCTATGTCATGCTATCCTTTGAAGCGGTGTTCTATCACAATCTTATAACTCTAATCGTGTTTGAAGTGATGTGTTTTTATTTAAAATGTATTGTATTTGTATAACGGCCTATATCATCCTATCGTCATTTTGTTATGTTTTTGCAAGAAAAGAAAGCTACACAAATAATGCATAAGAAAAGAAATTAGAGTTTCATACCTAGAGTGAAGAAGCTGCATCCTGCATTGTAGCAGCTTGTGCTGCTGTTTTTGTTATGCCTTAATGTTCATATTGTACCATCTCAAACTGAAAACATGAATAAATAGTTAGAAAAACAATGTGAAGGATATATAGAAAAAAGAAAAAACAAGAAGAATTACAAACAAACCTTTTAGTTTACTTATTGTCCGCAGTTCAAAGAAATTGTCATGCATCATCTTAACCTAATCAAATAATAAATTAATGAATTAGTACACCGTAACACCTAAAATGCAAAAAAAAAAAGAAAAAAGAAAAAAAGTTCAAAAACTTAAAATTTTGTGATATAGATGTGAACAAATTAGTTCCCAGTTTCAATATAACACAAGCAGGATCAATCATAAAAAGAAAAAAATCAAATCCAATCAAATATAAGTATTTTTTACAGCAAACAAGGTGGTCTAATTAAAATAATCAAGAAGAAAACCAATACCAATAATCAAAATAATCAAACCTAAACAAAATATAAGTATTTTTTTATTTGAAAATGTTATGCGTGTATTAGTTCGTCAAAAAAGGTATATATATTCTGCAAATAGCGTACAGAGGGATGTAAATTCTATACTATAACAATACAACAACTCAATTATTTTCCCATTCAGAATATCAGGTTCGAGAAAAATGAAGCACATTCATTACTTTCATTATCACTATTATCTACGTAAAACATCTTAAAATAATTAAATTTTTTGTATGCCTTAAATGAATAGATAAAGGAAAAATTCAGTAACTAGTCAATGAAAAGTTCCAAAACATTAAGCTGCAAAATTTAAATTTTTTACTTTCTATGGATAGAAAACCGATATGTCCATACCTGATGCAAAAAGTTGTAGTCAAGGATCAAAGACAAAGTTGGCCAAATTTTTATGCCCTCACAATGCTACATCCATTTTGCGGCAAGATCACCTCCTTCAACCTAAATGAATTAACAGCAGAATCTATCAAGAAAAGGTCCAAGTAAACCGAGCTTTCAAGATTATTTTGAATTTTGCAATTTTGCTGGCCGATCAAAGGATTTACATGTGTTTGATGAGATAGAAATAATATAGAATAGAAGAGGTTGTAACTGTGTCTACCTAGAGAAAGTGGCCACTGCAATGTTGTTTTCTTTTCTTTCGGATTGACGATCCTCAGATAAGTTTCTTGGCCGAGTACCATGATCCAACGTTGTCCATCCTCCAAGAAAAACCTGTTCGGTGCCAAAGCCCTGTTTTGACAAAAACAAGATTTCAAAAATCCAAAACCCAACTTAAGAAAAAGAAAAAGAGAGATATTGAAGGAGTTTTCTTTGTAAGACATTCAATATATTAACAATGTTAGAGTGATTGTACTAGTGAAGGGCTTTTCTTACATATAATCGTTGGAGGGGACTACCTCCATGGCTACCCACAGCTGAGAGGAAGACAGAGAAAAAACAGAAAATTAAGAATTAAAATGGAATAGAATAATAGCAATTGGAGACTAAAGAGCACTGTAAAATTGAAGGGCCAACGTGTGTGTATATATATATATACACACCAAAGACGGTAGTGTACAAGAAAAGAGTCAAGAAATAAATTAACATAACAATCACTCATATCAATTATTAGTTTTTATATTGTTTTACTTTAACGGAATTATATTTTTAATCTTGTATCTAACGTTCATCATGATTATTAAATTTGTTTATTATATATATATATATATATATATATATATATATATAATTCAAGTATATACGAGAATGAGAGGAGTAATCTATGTTTTCAAAATATAAGTACAATATATAAATTTTATAAAATTTGGACTTCAATGTTTAAATTTTAGAAAATTTGGAGTTATCAATTGTAGTTAAAGCAATATATAATACAATTAGTGTGATATTCCCAATTTTTCAATAAAATATATAATTTTAAATTTTATATATTTAGTAAAGAGCTTAATTGGTATACACCACAAGTGTAAAGATTTTTTTACACTGACATTCAATCACAATCTTTCATTCATTCTTGGTAAGTTTATTGACTTTACTTATTAGTACTTTAAAAGTCACATAAATAAAAAGTTATGATTCAACGTCAGTATAAAAGTTTTTTACACTGACAATGCATATCAATTAAACTCTTTAGTAAAGAATTGGTATACATTGTCAGTGTAAAGATTTTTACATTGACATTCAATCACAACTCTTCATTCATCGTTAATTTTAAATTTTTAGAATATAAGTAAAATAAATTTATAATAAATTTGAATCTTTAAAATTATATAAGTAAATGCTACAAATAAATACTATACAACTACCTATTAAATATATAGCATATGATATACACATATATTTTTTATTATGTATTCTTTAATTAATTAATTTTAGTGACATATACTTAAAGTTGAGGTTTTTATTTTTCATGAATAACTTTTTAAGTTAATATATATTATATTAGGGATGATAATTTTTTATGAAATGATAATTTGTAGAATTCTAATTTTTATTTTAAGTTTCTAAATATAAATAAAGATATAAAAAATTTATTATATAAATAAAAAAACGTAAATGTATTACATTCTTAAAACCAGAGGAAAAAAAACATAGATATGTTACATTAGATTAGAATAAATAAATAAAATTATTTTTAAATGAGTACTTTATACAAACACATAAGAATGTACTAGGAGTTTTTGGGATGTTACGTTCTTTCTCAACTCAAGGTTTGGTTATCTTGGGGTGAAAGCTACCAACCATGGATGGTCAGTGGACGTCCAAAATTGCCATTTATCTACACCCCTTATTATATGACGAGACAAGATATTCCCACCGTGGAGAGTTTAACTATATGACTCCTTCATGTTCCTACACTGAATAATGAGGGTAACCCTTTTGAAAATAATATGGAATCATCTATTATGATTTCTTCTAAAGGGAGAGGAAAATGTGAAAATAAAGGACGTGGTGAAAGAGGAAATTATCTTCAATGTACTTATTGAAAAGGATGGGTCATACTCATGAAACTTGCCACTAATTACATGGTTTTCCTAACAAAGTTGCTCATATATCAAGGTCTAAGAAACCTAAAGAGAGAAAACTATCTGAAGAAGAATATCAAAAGTGCATGGGGTTGAAATCCAACAATCTTACTCAACCCTCTTCTATACCAAATGTCTAAATTGCTTGCATTTCTCAGTCTATGGAAAGTCAAAATGCATTAATTATTGACTTTAATGATTTTGACCATATTTCTAGTAATAATTCTTTGTTCTCATCTATGTCATCTCCTAAATTTCCTCATCTTGCCACATTAGCCAATGGCAAGGTTTCATCTCAAGGAGTAGGTCAAATATTTATTTCTCCTTCCTTAAATTTAATGTGCTTTATACATTCCTAATTATCCTTACAATTTATCTTCCTTAAGTTAGTTCAATTACATTTAATTCTAATGCATTTGTCGTACAAGAATGTGGCACGAGCTAATTGATTGGCACAAGACATGAATCAAGATGTGATGCAAACCAAGTTTGCACTCCCTTGATCTTTCTTCTTAAGGTTCCAAGAATCCAAGAAATGAAGGATGGAGGGGGAAAGAAGAAGAGGTGGGGAACCACTCTCAAAGAGAGATAAGCCAAAATTGTTTAGGTTTGCCACAAGGGAAGAAACCCTTGATAAAAGCCAACTAGGAAGAGGTTCCTCAAGACCTTTACTAGAGAATATGCTAAACAAAGAGACAGTTTTCATTCAAATTCAAGGTGAAGAATACATGAAGTGAAGGGTTTGATTTATAGGGAGTGGGAGGTTAGGATTAAGAACTTAATGTTGGACGTCCAACCTAAGTCCATGTCCTAAACATGTTTAGCTAACTAACTAAGGGGGAAATTGTCTAAATAGGTGCCTATAAACATGGAGAATGAGCCCTTGTGTTTTTCATGCTTTGTGTGTTAGAAAGAGGGGTGCAAAAAATGAGCTAGAAGGTGTGGAAATAAACCACTGATGCAATCCTACCTACTAAGAGCCCCATCACTAAAGTCATGGTCAGGAGGATTGAAGAGGACTTGGTTTGGAAAGAATTATCAATACCTCAGTTATTGATGGAAATAAAATCTTAGGCCATAGTCAATAGAGTATCCTTTGTATTAGTGCATAATTTCCTTTTAGCCCATGTATTTCGGCCATTTTTCTCTTTAATTAAGTGTTTAGGTGTGTTTAGTATAAAGAAGGAGTAAGCTTAGATCAATGCTCTTGAGATAGGTCTTTGGGCTAGTCCAGTCACCTAAGTTAGGAGTTGCTTTTTGAATCCATAGAGCTTAGCTTAGATTCCTACTTAGGGGATGCTAAGACTTGGGTTAACTACGCCTAATCCTAATTAGGCCCAAGTTCAAGTCTCACATTGCCTAGGTTTGTGTGCCCAAGTTCTTCCATTGGGCTATATATACTTCTTTCCACTCTTGTATTCTCGACACTTGAATGATTGAATAGAACACTCCTTTGAGCATTTCTTTCTTAGTAGAGTGTCTTAGATTCCTCTCTCTTGAGGAGTCTCTTACCTAAAAGCTTTAATCAAAAGTCTTCTCCCTTGTGGCAAGTATCATAGAATTTTGACTCATCTTTCTTCCTAGAGAAAGTGGGGTTCCCACCCTCTATCCCTAGTCTCTCTATCATCCATTTTCTTGGCTTGGCGAACCTAGTTGAAGAAGATCTTTGGGAGTGCATCATTTGGTATCTAAAGCCATCTTCAAGAGGTTCATTTTTCCTTCCTTCCTTCCTCTTTAGACTAGGTGTCATTTTTATTCTTCTTTGGTTGCACCTTTTAGCTTTATTTCTTGCTTTACTTATTGTCATTTTCATTTCCTTTTATGCCTTAATAGTAGTAGATTTATTTCTTGTCATTTAATTCCTTGCACTTTTATTTCTTTGGTTCAATTATTTAGTTCCTCTCATTGAATCAAGTGTTGCTTTAGAATTCCATTGTGTGAAGTTCCTAAAAGGGACTTAGTAATGATTTCACAAACTTTGTGAAAGAAGCCACCCAAGGTAGTCTAGACACTTAGACTCATATAATTGTTCTTACTTTATTCTTGCCTTTATTCTCTCTTTTGGGCGTTAATTCTTATTATGAGTGTGAATTTTATTTATCTGCACTTTATTTTTCAACTTTTATTCTTCCTAGTTATGTCATTAGGTGTTATGTTTAGTCCTTTAATTTGTTATTTAAATTCTTAGTTGTGACTTTTTTTTTTATTTTCACTATAAAAAAGAGTGTGTACTTCTTGAAATTGAGCATCTGAGAGGTTCATCCTCTTGAGTAAGTCTTATACGAATTATGCATGCTATTAGTTCTAGCATGATCTCACAAATTATTTCAAAAAAATTGTGCTCAATTTCTTCCTATAATTCTTGTTCATTTTAGTAGCTTAACATTGCATTAATCTCTTTGGTGAATTGAATTGGTTGTTGTTGAGATCAAAATATGCGTAAGTTTTGGGCTTGAACACTTGAGAAATCAAGCTTGCCTAGACCTCCTAAAAGTCTCATTAAAACTTTCTTAACACACCTTAAAATCTACTGCATGTTATGTTGCTTTATTTTCGTTGGTTTGCACTTTGTTATTATTTTTTTTGTGGCTAATTTCTTCATTATCTTTCAAGCAAATCTCTCTGTTACATTCCTCATCATTTTTTCTTTCTAAATTGTTGAAAAGGTGCAGCAAAATAAAAAAAAAAGAGAGAGGAAAAAGTAGAATAAAAAAGGAAAACAAATTAAGCAAAAGAGTTAGTAAAAGTGTTAAAAAAAGAAAAAAAATTAAAAAAAAGAGAGCAAAATATAGTTAGTGTACCTAAATTTTGTTTTAATTTGATTAGAAGAAGTGTGCAAACATTGATGCATCTTGCTTGAAATTTCTCTTGTTCATTTCGGCCAACACAAAGTTAATGTGCAAATCTTAGGAAATTTTGAGTCTTTTATTATTTTTTAGTCCATTCTAATCTAGTGTCAATCTAAGTTCATTTTGTTATCCTAGCTTCCTTTTCCACCCTTTATTTGATTGCTTGTCTTGTTCTTTACTCTTTGAGTTTGTCTTCAATTATCTATTAATTTAGATGTGTGCCTTGTTTCTTTTAGCCTTTTCTTGGTTTTTTGCTTGTATTTGCACTTCCTTGGGTCTCTTCTAGTGCACCACTTTTGTAGGGTAAGGGAGATTGAAAAAGGATGTCTAAAGACATTGCTTGAGTTGCATAGCTTGTTTACAAGCTAAGTCCTGAGTAATGTCTTATGGACTTTACATACCTTTACCCACTCCTTCTACACATTCGGTAGACATAAGCATGGACTTTGTCCTTGGGCTCCCAAGAACCCAACGAGGTGTAAACTCCATCTTTGTGGTAGTGGACTACTTTAGTAAACTGGCTCATTTCATTCCCTGCCACAAAGTGGATGACACGAGCCACATAGCAAGACTTTTCTTTTGGGAGGTTGTCCATTTGCATGGGATACCCTCAACCATAGTTTCTTATAGGATGCTAGGTTCCTTGGCCATTTTTGGAAGACTCTTTGGGCAAGGCTAGGAACTAAGCTCCTCTTTTCTACCACTTGTGATCCTTAAACGAATAGACAAACCGAAGTGGTGAATAGATCCCTATCCACTATGTTGAGGGCAATCTTAAAAGACAACCACAAGTGTTGGGATAAGTACCTTCCCCATATTGAATTTCCATACAATAGAGTGATTCATAGGACCACTAAGCACTCCGATTTTGAGGTAGTATATGGTTTTAATCCTCTCACACCTTTAGATTTGTTGTTGCCCCATAATATCCATCTTTTCCATAAAAAAGGGGAAGCTAGAGCGGAATTTGTTAAAAAATTGCATGAGAGGGTCAAAACCAATATTGAAAACCAATCTAAAGGGTATACTCCATCTAGAAACAAGGGGAGGAAGGAAGTCATCTTTGAAAAGTGCGATTGGATTTGGCTTTATCTAAGAAAAGATCATTTCCCTTCTAAGAGGAAGTCTAAACTTAGCTCTAGAGGAAATGGTCCCTTCCAAATCCTTGATAAGGTAACAATGCATATAAGTTAGACCTTAATGAGGATTATGGTGTTAGCACAAATTTTAATGTTTGTGATCTCCCTCCATTTGTAGGTGCTGACAAGGAAGAGGATGGAGCTTTGAATTTAAGGTAAAATCCTTTCGAGGGGGGGAGGAGATGATGCAATCCTACCTACCAAGGGTGATGCATTCATCCGTAAGCCATGGTTGAACAATTGTTGGAGAAAGAATGCCGCCTAGGATCTTGCTCATAGAGGTCCTTGAAGATCTTTGAAATTGAGGTGGAAGACTAGAAGATAAATGTGAGCTAGGTGCCACTTCTACTTTGTAGATGATAAGACATGAGTGAAGCTAGCCACAAGGGAAAGAACAATTGATAATAGCATGAAGGTCTCTCACAAGAATGGAGAGAACATGAACATTCTCTAAGAGAAGAAGGTACTCTCAAATGTAGAGAGGAAATTTATCTTTCAATTAAAATAAGTGTTAAAGGCTACATGAAGGAAGCAATGCTCTATATACAAAGCTAGGAATGGATCATGGGCCTAAGCACTAATCATGAATGTCCATTTGTCTTAATCAAGGGTTAGTTGTCTTAATTTAGTGTTAATTTAGCATGTGCTTAATTAACACTAATTTAATCAACTAAAGATCCAAAAATGGTCCTAAAAATATGACATGACACATCCAAAATTCAAATTAAAATAAGAAGCAACAAGAATCAATCATGTAGGAGTGAGAAAGCACATGTGGCGTGAAATAAGGGAGCAAGGGTGGCCCACATTTCTCCTACATGTTTCATGTATTGGTTAGAAGGGTTTTAGAAGCAATTAGAGGTGTGGAAATAAATACCACACGTCCAAAAGCTCCAAGGCCAAGCCCAACTAATTAACACATTTCACAAAGAGACTAATTACACCTCCTAAAGAAAGTAGAACCTACAGGCCAAAATACAAAGCCAGAAATAAAACTAATTATACCCCTAAATTCCTAATGACTTAAGGGTGCTTATATAAGCCTAAAAATGGTCAAATTAATACAAGGACATGTCCTAAACTAAGCTTCTTGAAGCTTCATCTAAGGCATGTTCCTTCCTTATTGGTCCTAGCTCAAGCTTATGTTAGGGAGAAATGCATAATCTCTTCTCCCTTGGAAAGGATTTGACCTCCAATCTTGTGGTCTTTCTTCCTCTTTTCCCAATCCTGCAATAGAATGAGCATAGGAATAAGTATGTGATATGTACAAAGATGTTCAAGGTTAGAGGTCTATAGGGAGATCTCATAGACTTGGGGTGGTGGGGGTATGGATTAAAGTTTAAAAATCGTTTGTTATACTTATGCTCCCATACAACAGCTCCCCAAGTGATTCCAAGTTCACTAAAGGCTAATCCCATCTGAGTAGAAAGTGAGACAAGCTTAAGTGCCTTAGAGCACTCATCCAAGAAAGCCAAGTAGGATTTATCTTGTTGTTCACCCGACAAGATAATGATGGGCCTAGGGTGGACCTTTCTTTCAAGGTCTCTTTGAGTGGGTAGAACCTTGAGTTTGGATATGGATAAAAAAGGTTTGTAGCCTAATCTCCTAACCATGCTTGGCCATATCCACAAGTAGTATTTGAGGTTGTGTTTCATTGTACGCAAAAGGTATGGACACAACCTCAACACCTACTTATGTAAGAAAATATTCCTTAACTCCATCCAAGCCTTAAGACTCTTGATTGAGCTTAAAGGATAGTGTGTTAATCTCAATACTTGGAGAATTTTCTAGGGAGGCACCAAGTAGAACTTGAGGTTGTGGATCATTGTGCTAACAAATTTTTGGCACAACCTCAACCCCCACTTGTGCATCGAAAGCGTTGTTTTCAATAAGATTCCCCATGGATGGCAAGGAAGAATCTTTTTTAAGAACAAACTCCAACTTTTGAAGGTGCAAGTTGTCATAAATAAGATCCTTCTTGGATGGTAAGGAAAAGTCTTCTTGAAGAACAAATTCTTTTTCTTCCAAGTGTTGAACTTTGAGTTTTTTGCTTGAGCTTTAGGAAAAGGGGCTCAAGTTCCACACTTGGTGAAAGATTTGCTTCTTGTGCAACTAGAGGTTGTGGAATGTTATGTTCAAATGATTTGGACACAACCTCCATTTGCACAAGTTCCTCATTTGGTGAAATATTTTCTTTAGATCAATTAGAGGTTGTGGCATGTTGTGGTCACAAGAATTGGACACAACCTCTTCTTGCCTTTGTCCTAAGAGAGAAGTTTCTTTAATAAAACCCCCCTTTAGACTCAAGGAGTGATATTCTTGAAGACCTTCTTTGATGCAATCCTACCTAGCATGCATCATGGCTAGGAGGATTCAAGGAAGGCATGACATGGATGAAAGCTCATTGAAGATTTGAAGCCATAGTCTTCATTATTTTTATCTTGTAAATATTTTATTGTAATGAGCTAAATAAGAGTGTATTTTTAATTCCCTTAAGGCCATGTATTTTTGGCCATCTTCTTTTTAGTATAGAAGGTATGAGTGTCTTTAGTTAAAAAAGAGGAGTAAGCTTAGAATGGGTGCATAAGTCAAGATATGATTTTGGGTTAGCCCATTCAATTTAGGAGATGCTAATTGCACCCATGGGGTGAACTTAGGTGCCTCACTTAAGTCCCACGTTGCCTAGCAAAGTATGCCCAAGCTCTCCTATTGGGCTATATATACTCATTCCCCCTCATTGTAAATTTCACCTTTGAAGTTGAATGAAAATAGTCTCTTTGTGAGCACATTCTTAGTAAAAGGTCTTGAGGATCCTTCCTTTGTGGTAAACCTAAATACTTTGGCTTATCTCTCTTCGAGAGTGGCGCCCCACCTCCATTTTTTCCCCTCCATCATCCATTTCATGGTGCTTGCAACCTCAAGGAGAAAGATCAAGGAGAGTGCAAAAGCTTTTTGCATCATTCTTCCCTCTCATTAAGGACCAAGTTTTGAACTTGAGAATTTTGTTTGAACTTTAAAGAGGTAAGCTCAAGTTCAAAACTTTAAAGAGGTGAAGTGTTCAATAGGACTTCACTTTCACCTTTCTTCAAGAGAGTAGTTTCTTGAGTAAGGTCCTCCTTGGAATCCAAAAAGAAACCTTCTTTAAGCTTGACTTCTCTCTCAACCTTTTCCAAGTATTGAACTTGAGTTATTTGTTTCTCAAAATGTATGGCTACAAGTCCAACACTTGTTAAAGTGTTTGAAAAATCTTTCTCAAGGAGAATTTGAGATTGTGAGTCAATGTGCTCAAAAGATTTTTTCACAAACTCAAACTCTACTTGTGTTTTATTGGATTGTTTAGAAGATTGAGCTAAGCTAGAGTTCAAAGCTAGGTCTTGGCTAAGGTCACTCTTCTCACCAATCTCTTTTTCTAATTTTATATTTTTAGAATTTTCAAGGGTGGGTAGGTGATGCATTGCATTGTTATCTATTTTTAAGTTTTATTTTAATTATAAATTTATATATTTTAATGTGATTTAGTTTTTATATTTGCATTTTAGGTGTTTTTAATTATATTTTGGAATTTTTTATGCTTTTAGTGTTTTTTGGTGTTTAGGATATAATTTGGCAGATATTGATGCGCTTTTGGATTGATTTCGAGCATTGGAGTGAAGCTTGGAGCTCTGGAGGAAATTCAGAAGAAAAAAATAAATTATGAGTTAATTAATAAAAGATTGTACTCCCATGCAAAAATATGCACTCCCTTGTGTAATTAAATTAAATGCTCTATTTTATGACTCTGTTAGGTTTAGTGAGGGGACCTATTAGTTTAAATAGAAAGTTTTAGTTTGAAACAAAGGGTCCTGAACTTCTGATTCAAAGACGGCATAGAGAGTAAGACTTGGAGTTTTTCCTCTTCACTCTTTATTTCCGGGTTTGATGAATTTTATTTCTCTGTTTTTTATAGTTATGAACATGTTTGAGTAAGACTTTTTATTCTACGATTGCGGTTTAACTCTTGACTCTATTCATGATTAATTAAGTATTTTTATTGTTCTTAAGTTGGTTTCTCTTGATTTCTTCTCTATTGATTTTACCAATGCAATACGTTTTGTAACAATAGATAATTAGGGAAGGACCGAAATGTGAACTTAATTATCGGAACCTCAGTAGGGAAGGAACTTAGGAATTAAATCACGAAAGTAGGTTTAACCCTTTGAGGACTCAATGAATTAACAAAGAACTTAATGGGTTTAATGGAATATAGCTACCATGAAAGTAGGGGTCAATTCAATTAGATACACCTTCATACCTTGAAAGAGGACGAAGGCTACCTTCGGTTAATTCACCTTCAAAGAGAACCACTAAGAGTATAAAAGATAATTAATTTTTTATTCAATATGCAGTCATGGTGTGACATCCCCCCCAATCCTGGAAGTTTTCTAAAATTTGAATTTTCAATTACTTGAATTGTTTCCTCCTTTATTTTATCAGATTACAAATATATTAAAAATCTAAAAAATCTACATTTTATTTTAGTTACATTTTTCTAATATCTTTATATCATATTATTTAAAACTGCCATCTTATTTTAATATTAGAATTCACTGTTACCTTATTTTTATTTTTTTATCAATGAGAGAACTTTGATTTTGTTTTAAATTATAAAAAAATAAAATCAAATTAATTAAAATTATAAACAATTATTCTTTTCCAAACGCACAGTCCCTGTGGAAGAACGATTAAATTTATTACTTGGCGACACCGTACATTTGCGGTTTTCACACATCAATAGATGTTTTCTATCTCGTTTCTCCAATTCTCTCATTTTCTTCTCTCTTTCCCTCTTGAGTTCTCTTTTTCTTTTTTTCTCTTTCTTCTCTTTCCACTCTTCCTCTCTTTTTTTCCAATATTCATTTCTTCTCACTCTCCCAACATTCTTCTCGTTTTGCCCAATACTCCTTTCTCTCTCTATCTTTGCTCTCAATTTCTTCTTTTTCTATTCTCTCTTGCCTTTCTTTTTCTCTACAATCCTCTCTTTCTTTTTCAAAGTGCTCATAGGGATAGGAAAAATAAGTGTAAAATAAGGGAGAATTTGGGTCATGGTAACCACTAAAGAGAGGTTTGTTTCTAGAGTTGAACTCACTCATCTCACCCTTTTGTTTTTTTGGCTTCTCGACTAAAGATGTATGACCCTTTGGAACTCAAACAACAACCTAGAAAAACTATAAGCACACAAGGACTACCTACATGAAATCCTACAAGTGCAAGAGTCTTTGGAACTTCATGCACATACTAAGGTGAATTGAACAATCTAGGGCAAGACTAAAGGCAAAACTAAAAGATAAAGGATTTAACACGCTCCTAAATATGTGGACGGTAGTGTACCACTTCTTCCTTCACACCTTAATTAGAAAGAGACTAAGTTAAACACTTGAATAATGTCCTTTTACAAACCAAGGAAAAGAAAAATACAACTAAAAATCATCAACAAGGAATAAACTAAAAAATTCTTCAAGTCTCTCCAAAGCAATCTCTCCTAAGGTGTTTCACTCTTTGTCCATGCTCTCCTTTTGTTCAAGTCCTTTTAGCTATTTAAAATATTCCTTAAGAGGCTACCCTTGTGGAAGGCTTCCTTACTCAATGCTTACCTACACAAAAGTGGTACCACCAAGGCAAGATACGAAAGAGAGAACAAACAATAATAAAGCAAGAAAAGCACAATTTTAAAGGTAAGCTATCCAAGTGGAAGGATTAATTGGAGAGAAGACACAAAGAGTTCAAGAAAAATACAAACTAAAAATAAATTTAGAAAGAAGGCTAAGTACACAAAGGAATATCCTAGAATGCTTCTAATTTTAAAAGAAGGACTAAAAAGCAAAATGACTTAAACAATTTTCAAAAATTGCACCAAATTAAACATGAATGGCCAAGTGCTATAGGTAGGTTTTCCAAGCAATTACAATTGATTTTAAGTCCTCACTTACACTTAAAATAATTTCTATTAGGTACACCAAATTTTGTACTTCAAATATTTTTTACTTCTTTTGTTTTAGTACTCTTTCTTTTTTTTTTATTGTTCTTTTCTTTTCAATTTGTCTTTTGACTTCTTCTTTTTTATTTTTTTTTAAAATTATTTTGGCTGCACCTAATACCAATCTTGATTACAAATTTTATGAGGACTTTAATGATGCTAAACAATTGAAAAATTCAGCAAGAAAAGCCACACAATTTTATGTTAAAAGTGCAATCTAAGAAAATATGAGTAACTCAAAATGCACTAAAATTTGAAGTGTTTTAGGTCAAAAGTGAAATCTTGATTAGTGCATGAACTAACTTGTTTTGGTACAAGTCATTGCTCATTAATACACAACCAAGAGAAGCTCTAATTACCACAAAATTTCACTTCAAACAAGCACACAAAAGAGCTACTACAATTCAACAACACACTAAAATTTAGAAGCTGAAAATTGAGCTATAATTTTTTTTAAGAATTTTATTTAGTAAACATGCTTGAACTAAAAGCATGTGACACTTCCTAAGAGACTTAATCAAGAGAGAAAACTCTCTTAGAAGCTCAATTTCAAGAAGCTTACACAACACTTTTTTTTTAAGACACAACATCAACAAAAAAATGAGTAAAACATAAGGAAATTAATATGGCAAAATTTAAGGACTAAACATGACTAATCTAAGACATAAGAAGAGATTATAAAACTGAAAATTAACTCCTAAAAAAAGAGAAACAAAAACAGAGAACTAAAATGAACCAAGGATTACAAGAGGTAAGACCAAAACACTTTACCACAACGCTGTGGATTTTTCCACAACTATGTGGATTTAGATCAAAATGTATCTTAGGCTACTAACTCAAGCAAAAATCCATAAAACTCAAAAATAAATGGCAGAATATATGAGAGAAACCTAAACACCAAACGAAAATGAAAAAATGAATTCCCAAACACCTGACCATAGTATTGTGGTTTTCGCCACAGAGGTGTGGTTTTATGGTAAGGTGTTTCTTAGGACTTCACTTAAGCATGAATCAATACCAAACAAAAACAAGAGTATAGGTAGTGGAAATTAGATCTAAACACAAGCATATGATTCAATGGAATGAACAAGAAAATTGAATCAACAAATTTAGAAGCAACATCACATAAAAAAATGTGCATGAAAGTTTTTTTTTAATTTTGGAAGCAAAAAATTGAGAACACAACTCCAAGACAAGTAAGAAATATTAACAAACAACACGGAAGGATCAAAAGAAAATAGAATTTGAGATGAAGAAAAGAAGATGATCAACGTGAACAAACCGAAAAATTAAAAGCTAAAGGATAGTAGAAGAACCTCAATCAGAGCCTAAGCTTTAATACCAAATTATGCATTCATTCCCAAGCCATGCTTGAACAATTGTTGGAGAAAGAATGCTGCCTACGATCTTGCTTATAGAGGTCCTTGAAAAGCCTTAAAATGGAGGTGGAAGACTAAAAGGTGAAGGTGAGGTAGGCACCACTTCTACTTTGAAGATGATAAACCATAAGTGAAGCCAGCCACAAGGGAAGAAACCCTTGATAATAGCAGGAAGGTCTCTCACAAGAATGGAGAGAACATGAACACTCTCTCTAAGAGAAGAAGGTACTCTCAAATGTAGAGAAGGAATTTATCTTTCAATTAAAATGTGTTAAAGGCTACATGAAGGAGGGAATGCTCCATATATAGAGGTAGGAATCGATCATGGGCCTAAGCACTAATCATGAACGTCAACTTGACTTAATCACGGTTAGTTGGCTTAAATGAGTAGTAAAAATATAAAAATGAAGGTTTTACAATGTTCAATGTGAAAAAAAGGTGATATTTTGAAAACTGTAATTTGAAAAAATAATGTTAGAGAAATAATTTTAAAAGTTTAAATAATGAAAAAAATGTAAAGTATAAAAAGTTTTCAACGGAAAAAAATTATTCAAAACCATGTTCAAAAAGTATAAAAATGGAAAATGTTTATAAAAAAAGCTAGTAAAGAAATAATACTGCAAAATAAGTTTATTAGAAAAGTAACAATTTAAAAAATAGAAAATTTAAATGTTAGAAAATGATATTTCAAAATAAATTTAAATGATCAACATATAAGTAAAAAAGTTTAAAGTGAAATATAAAGTTTTAAAATGTTCAATGTGAAAAAAAAGTGATGTTTTCAAAACTGTAATGTGAAAAAATAATGTTAAAGAAAAAATTTAAAATTTTAGATAATGAAAAAAAAGTAAAGTATAAAAAGTTTTAAATGGACAAAAATGATTCAAAACCATGTTCAAGAAGTATAAAAACGAATAATGTTTATACAAAAAGCTAGTAAACAAATAATACTGCATAATAAGTTTATTAGAAAAGTAAGGATTTAAAAAATAGAAAATTTAAATGTTAGAAAATGATATTTCAAAATAAATTTAAATTATCAACATATAAGTGAAAAATTTTAAAGCGAAAAATGAATTTAAGAGAGCAGTAAAAATATAAAAATGAAGGTTTTAAAATGTTCAACATGAAAAAAAGTGATGTTTTCAAAAATGTAATGTGAAAAAATAATGTTAAAGAAATAATTTTAAGAGTTTAGATAATGAAAAAAATGTAAGCTATAAAAAATTTTCAATACAAAAAAATTATTCAAAACCAGGTTCAAAAAGTATAAACGGATAATGGTTATAAAAAAAGCTCGTAAACAAATAATATTGCAAAATAAGTTTATTAAAAAATTAAGGATTTAAAAAATAGAAAATTTAAATGTTAGAAAATGATATTTCAAAAGATCAATATATAAGTAAAAAAATTTAGTGAAAAAATGAAATTTAAATGAACAATAAAAATATAAAAATGAAGGTTTTAAAATTTTCAATGTGAAAAAATGATGTTTTCAAAACATTACGGTGAAAAAATAATGTTAAAGAGATAATTTTAAAAGTTTAGATAATGAAAAAGCGTCAGGTGTAAAAAAATTTAAATGCAAAAAAACTATTCAAAACCATGTTCAAAAATTATATAAATGGATAATGTTTATACAAAAAGCTGGAAAAAAAAGAATATTCCAAAATAAGTTTATAAAAAAAAGTAAGGATAAAAAATAGAAAAGTTAAATGCTGGAAAATTATCTTTCAAAATATGTAAATGAGAAAAAATAAGTAAAAAAAAATTAAAAGTGAAAAATGAATTTAAATAACTAATAAAATATAAAAAAAACGAAGGTTCTAAAATGTTCAATGTGAAAAAAAGTTATGTTTTCAAAACTGGATTGCAAAGATAATTTAAAAGTTTAGATGATGAAAAATACATAAGGTATAAAAAAATTTTGATGCAAAAAAAGATTCAAAACCATGTTCAAAAAGTATAAAAATGGATAATATTTATAAAAAAGAATATTCCAAAATAAGTTTATAAAAAAAAGTAAGGACTTAAAGATTGAAAAGCTAAATGTTGGACAATGATATTTCAAAATAAGTTTAAATGACCAAAATATAAGTAAAAAATTTAAAGAAAAAAATGAATTTAAATGAGTAGCAAAAATATAAAAATGAAGATTTTAAAATGTTCAATGTGGGAAAAAAGTGATCTTTTCAAAACTGTAATGTGAAAAAATAATATTAAAGAAATAATTTTAAAATTTTAGATAATGAATAAAATATAAAGTATAAAAAATTTTCAATGCAAAAAAAATGATTCAAAACCATGCTCAAAAAGTATAAAAACAGATAACGTTAATATCAAAAGTTGGTAAACAAATAATACTGCAAAATAAGTTTAATAGAAAAGTAACAATTTAAAAAATAGAAAAGTTAATGTTAGAAAATGATATTTCAAAATAAATTTAAATGATCAATATATAAGTAAAAACGTTTAAAGCAAAAAATGAATTTAAATGAGTAGTAAAAATATAAAAATAAAGGTTTTAAAATGTTCAATGAGAAAAAATAAAGTTAAAGAAATAATTTTAAAAGTTTAGATAATGAAAAACGTAAGGTATAAAAAAATTTCAATACAAAAAATTATTCAAAGTCATGTTTAAAAAGTATAAAAACAGATAATATTTATAAAAAAAGCTCATAAACAAATAATATTGCAAAATAAGTTTATTGAAAAAGTAAAGATTTTAAAAATAGAAAAGTTAAATGTTCTAAAATGATATTTAAAAATATATTTAAATGATAAAAATATAAATAATACAATTTAATGCGAAAAATGAATTTAAATGAGTTGTAAAAATATAAAAATGAGGATTTTTTAAAATGTTCAATGTGAAAAAAATTAAAAGTAATGTCTTCAAAACTGCAATGTGAACAAATAATGTTAAAGATATAATTTTAAAAGTTCCCATAATGAAAGAAATGTAAGATATGAAAAATTTTCAATGCAAGAAAATAATTGAACACCATTATTAAAAAGTATAAAAAAAGGTTAATGCTTGTAAAAAAACTTGTAAAAAAAATAATATTATAAAATAATTTTATAAAAAAATAGGATTAAAAAATAAAAGTTAAATATTCAAAAATGATCCTACAAATAAGTGTAAATGTACAAAATATATACAAAAAAACAAATGTTAAAAATAAATATAAATAAATAGTAAAAATATAAAAACGACGGTTTTAAAATACTCAATGTGAAAAAAAAATTGATGTTGTCAAAACTATAATGTGAAAAAATTTTGTTAAACAAATAATTTTAAAAGTTAAGCAAATGAAAAAAGCATAAGGTATAAAAAAATTTCAATGCCAAAAAATGATTCCAAAACTATGTTTAAAGAGTGTAAAAATAGATAATGTTTAAAAAAAACTCGTAAACAAATAATATATCAAAATAAGTTTATTAAAAAAGTAAGGGTTTAGAAAATAGAAAAGTTAAATGCTTGAAAATGATATTTCAAAATAAGTTTAAATAAGAAAAATATAAGTAAAAACATTTAATGCGTAAAATGAATTTAAATGAGAAGTAAAAGTATAAAAAATGAAGGTTTTAAAATATTCAATATGAAAAGAAAGTTATGTTTTCAAAACATTAAGGTGAAAAAGTAATGTTAAATAAATAATTTTAAAAGTTTTGATAATGACAAAAACCTAAGGTATAAAAAATTTTCATCAAAAAAATTATTTAAAACCATGTTCAAACAATATAAAAATAGATAATGTTTATAAAAAAGACATGTAAACAAATAATATGCAAAACAAGTTTATTAAAAAAGTAAGGATTCAAAAAATAGAAAAGTTAAATGTTCAAAAATGATATTTCAAAATAAGTTTAAATGAGCAAAAAATAAGTAAAAAAAATTATAGCAAAAACTGAATTTAAATAAGTAGTAAAAATATAAAAATGAAGGTTGTTCAAAATGCTCAATGTGAAAAAAAAAGGTCATGCACAAATAATGTTAAAGAAATAATTTTAAAAGTTCCGATAATGAAAAAAAAAGTACAGTGTAAAAATTTTCAACTCAATAAATTAATGCTAAAAATAAATATAAATGAAGAGTAAAATATAAAAAAGATGATTTTAAAATGCTCAATGCAAAAAAAGTGATGTTTTCAAAACTATCATGTGAAAAGAAAAGATTATGTTAAAAAAATAATTTTAAAAGTTTAGAAAATGAAAAAAATGTAAGATATAAAAAAATTTCAATGAAAAAAAATTATTTAAAACCATGTTCAAAGATTATAAAAATGGAAAAGCTCGTAAACAATTAGTATTGCAAAATAAGTTCATTAAAAAAGTAAGAATTTAAAAAATAGAAAAGTTAAATGTTCAAAAATGATATTTCAAAATAAGTTTACATGATAAAAATGAATTTAAATGAAGCTTTTTTAAAATATTCAATGTGAAAAAAAAAATCATGTTTTGAAAACTGCAATGTGAACAAATAATGTTAAAGAAATAATTTTAAAAGTTCCGATAATAAAAAAAATGTAAGGAATAAAAAATTTTCAACACAAAAAAATAATTCAAAACCATTTTTAAAAAGTGTAAAAAAGGGTAATGCTTATAAAAAAATAATATTGTAAAATAATTTTATAAAACAATTGGGATTCAAAAATAAAAAATATTCAAAAATGATCCTTCAAAATAAGCATAAATGAACAAAATATAAGACAAAAATTAATGTTAAAAATAAATATAATGAATAGTAGAAATATAAAAATGATGGTTTTAAAATGCTCAATGTGAAAAAAAGTGATATTTTCAAAACTGTAATGTGAAAAAATTATGTTAAAGAAATAATTTAAAACTTTTATAATGGAAAAAATGTATGGTATAAAAAATTTTCAATGAAGAAAAATAAAATGCAAAACCATGTTCAAAAGGTATAAAAATGGATAATGTTTATAAAAAAGCACGTAAACAAATAATATTGCAAAAATAAGTTTATAAAAAAAGTGAATATTTAAAAAATAGAAAAGTTAAGTGTTTCGAGATGATATTTCAAAATAAGTTTAATATAAGTAAAAAACTTTAGTGCAAAAAATAAACTTTAACGAGTAGTAAAAATATAAAAATGAAGGTTTTAAAATATTCAATGTGAAAAAAAGTGATTTTTTAAAACTGAAATATGAAAAAATAATGTTCAATAAATAATTTTAAAGGTTTAGATGACGAAAAAAAATATAAGGTATAAAAAAATTTCAATGCCAAAAATAATTCAAAACCATGTTTCAAAATGAATAATTTTTATAAAAAAAGCTCGTAAAAAATAATATTGCATATTAAGTTTATATAAAAAAAAGTAACGATTTAACAAATAGAAAAGTTAAATGTTTGAGAATGATGTTTCAAAATAAGTTTAAATGATACAAATATATGTAAAAATTTAATACGAAAAATAAATTTAAATAAGTAGTAAAAACTTAAAAATGAAAGTTTTAAAATGTTCAATATGTAAAAAAAGAGTGATGTTTTCAAAACTATAATGTAAAAACATAATGTCAAATAAATAATTTTAAAAGTTTAGATCATGAGAAAAATGTAAGGTATAAAAAATTTTCAATGTAAAAAAATAATTCAAAACTGTAACATCCTTTTTTTAGAAAATTAAAATATTAATAAAAATGTGTAATTTATATTAATAAGTTTAAATTAACTTAATATTTGTATTTACTAGAATAGTTAAATTAAGAATTGATTTTATAAAATAAATAAATAAAATAAATGTGGGTGTAAATAGTAAGAGAGGTTATATTTAGGTTTGGTTTGAGAAACCCAAGAAACGGTTAAGTTAGGGTAAAATTAGAAATCTGAGGGTAGCATTTCAATTTTCACATTTCTGACTCCGAAGGTTAGAGAGAAAGTTATTCCCGCATAAATCATATGTAGTTTTTGTAATCTATTCACTGAAAATTCGTGAACCGTTGGATCGAGCTTGAAATTGAACAGTAGGTTCTAGACATGGGTATCTCTATTCTGACCATTCAGATCTTCATTTGGAGGTTTAGTTTGGGAGAAAAAGGCAATACAACATAAGCTCTATTTTGGCAAGGCATCGTCAGATCAGAAAAGGAAAATCTTTGTTTGTCTTTGTTTCTTCATCAAGGTAAGGGGGTATGAAATTATTTCTCATGTGGTATGTATAGGGAAGATGGATAGTGAAGTGATCCCTAAGCTTCAATAGATTTTAAAATGTCATTGAAGGGTTATGAACACTCGCAAAGAGTTTCGATATATGTTTTAAGTGTAACTATATGGATATATTTAATTCATGTATGTTTGATGTACAAATGCATGTCTACATTGATTCTGTTGATTTTTAAGGATCATCAATTATCAGGTAAAATAGGTTAAATATGATGATTATTTTGGCTTTGAGATGTTCCTTTTTATACCTGGAGATTAGTACCTTGACACAATAAGAGGAAGAGATGACAATCTCTAATCAATGCATTTGTTGCTCCTGAATAGTTATTGGATGTTTATATTAACGTATTTTATTTTATTGATGGCTTTGACGTATTCTTTTTTTATACCCTAAAAACTAATGTTCTTGAGTCTACATTAATAATAACAATTGTAATGCCCTTTTTGTAGCCATGGTGATTGGTTATAACAATTGAGTTAGTTGGAGATGAGGTTACCATGGATTAATCATTGTTTGGTGTGCTTTTTTATAAATTGAATTTGGTGCATTCGTTCATACAATTATGAATTATGGGATGGTTTGCCAAATTAGAATTAATGTGTGGTTGGTCTAATGTAATAATGTATTTTGTTAATTGGAGGTTTTCTTCCATTGAGAGAATTGATGGCAATATTGATTATTATCAATATAATTATGGGGTGTGATGATAATAAACCAAAAAAGATAGAGAAGTAGAATATTTGAAGGTTTGAAGTTAGAATTATATTTTAGGAACCTTGTAAGTTGAATACTTGTTATCTGAGAATTTTATATAAACATGCCTCATTGTTTCTATAATATCTTTCTGTGTGATTAACCAAATTGAGTTCCATTTACTATTGTAGAAAATAGACATTTGGGGCTACAGTTTAGAATTAATAATCACATAAAAATGTTAAGAATTTACTGAATTAAGTGGGTTGGAAGTTGAGTCTCTCATCTAGTATGCGAAACAGAATTTGTGTATTGTGAGCTCTGCGAGTTAACCTAGATGACCTTATTAGGTTTTGTGTTATCAATGTAAGTTGTAGCCTTATATGTTAGCTTTCTTTTGGAGTTAGAATCACTAAAAAATAACATATATAACTAAACTTATGAATAAAATAGTAAGTAAAGGTCAAGCTGTTAGATTTGGGGTTAATTGTTGCGGGTTTATAATTTTTAAAAATAGTGGATGATAAAACTAACTCTGGACATCAACATAAAATTTTTAGGTAAATTTATTATATTAATAAGAAAATTTATACCACCCTCAATAGTATAACTATAAATCTTATATTTAGACTACACGGTGCAATAAAAGAGTAAGATAAGAAGGGATATGGAAGTTGTAATGGTGTTGATTATTTTGGTGTGAAATATTGTGATGTACCTTATGATTATGAGTGTCACGAATGATTAAATATTTGAAATTTGTATGGGGAGCATGGATTGAGGATTTTAGCCACTGTATGATATTGGTGTTTATTACAATTGAGTGTATAATATGTGCCTGATGATGTGCCATCCCAACTGCAGTTAGCGGTGGATTATGACGATGTTATTAGATTATTTCAATGCATCTTATAATTGTGAGTGTGGTAAATGATTGAATGTTTGAAAGTTGTTTGAGGTATGTGAATTGGAGATTTGTTTTACTATGTGATAATGATGTTAATTTCAACTAGACATATAGTGTGTTAATGATGATGGTCAGGGTGTGCCTGATGAGAAATCATCCCAGTTGCGGTTGGGGTTAGTGTGTAATGACTCAATTAAATATTGATATTATGATTTATGTTAATGATGATGGCCAGGGTGTGCCTAATGAGGTATCATCCCAGCTGCGGTTAGAGGTGGAGTGTGACGACATGATTAAATGTTACATTATGATTTATGTTGTGGATGACATGATGCATGAATATGACAGTCAAGAAGTTTCGTAAGAATCGCCCATTGTGTGGTGCTCTGGACAGGTCTTCTTGGATTGTTTTGCATTGCATAGTTGTACCTACGTGTTACTGGCAGACAAGAGGATTCACTTTGGGTGGACCTATGGTGAGATGGTTGTAGCTACGTGCTACTGGCGTAGAAGAGGAACGCTTCAAACATGCACCTGAGAGAGCATGCATGAGTATCACTGTTGGAGGAGTTTTGTAAGGATCACCCATTATGTGGTGCTCTAGACCAGATCTTCTTAGGTTGTTTTGCATTGCATGATTGTACCTACATGTTAATGGCGTAGAAGAGGATTCACTTTAGGTGGACCTATAGTGAGATGGTTGTACCTACGTGTTACTGGCGTAGAAGGTGACCGCTTCGGGCGTACTTGAGAGAACATGCATGAGCATCATTAACATGAACAAATTTATGTGTGTGGATGTATGATCTCTGTCATGGGTATGGAATGAGTTTATATCTTCATTTGTTGTACTTTAGTTGATTGCTCATTTTCTTTATATGTACCTAAACGTGTGTGAGACGTATTTGTTGCTACATTTTGTTTGGGTTAAATGCCACTTTCAGGTGAACAAGATCTTGATGATATAGTGAGTGATGAAGTGTTGGCTTTCTTTGCCTCTTTTTGTCTGGTTACTATGATTAGGTATGACATTGGGCTAGAAAAGATTAATTAATAGATTTTCATCATGGATAGAATCATTTAAAGTTTCATTAATTGAGGTCTTGTAAAGACAATTTTTAAGGTCTAATGTGTTTACTTATATGTCTATGTTTTTTATATCATTGTTTTGGAAAATAAATGTATATTGAGTGATGCGAATCGTTTTACCTAAATGTCAAGTATAGTATCTAAGTGGAAAAATTTATATATTATTTTGTAATTAAAGAATAAAGTATTTCGGATAGTAGGGTGTCACAAAAACCATGTGTAAAAAGCATAAAAATGGAGAATGTTTATATAAAAAAGCTACTAAACAAATAATAACGCAAAATAAGTTTATAAAAAAATAAGGATTTAAAAAATAGAAAATTTAAATGTTTGAAAATAATATTTCAAAATAAGTTTAAATTATCAAAATATAAATAAAAAAGCTTAATGCGAAAAATAAATTTAAATGAGTAGTAAAGTTATAAAAATGAATGTTTTAAAATGTTTAATGTGAAAAAAAAAGTAATGTGAAACAATAATGTTCAACAAATAACTTTAAAGGTTTAGACAATGAAAAAAATTTATAAGGTATAAAAAATTTTCAATGCAAAAATATTGTTTAGATGATGAAAAACTATGTTTCCAAGACTGTAATGTGAAAAACTAATATTAAAGAAATAATATTAAAAGTTTAGATAATGAATAACATGTAAGACATAAAACCTTTTTAATGAAAAAAAATAATTTAAAACCATGTTCCAAAATGGATAATGTTTATAAAAGAAGCTCATAAAAAATAATATTGCATAATAAGTTTATAAAAAAAAGTAACGATTTAACAAATAGAAAAGTTTAATTTTTTAAAATGATATTTCAAAATAAGTTTAAATAATCAAAATATAAGTAAAAAAATTTAATGCAAAAAATAAATTTAAATAAGAAGGAAAAATATTAAAATGAAGATTCTAAAATATTCAATATGAAAAAAAAGTGATGATTTCAAAAGTCTAATGTGAAAAAACAACGTTAAAGAAATAATTTTAAATATTTAGATGATGTAAAAAATCTAAGATATGAAAAATTTTCAATGTATAAAAATAATTCAAAACTATGTTTAAAAAGTATAAGAATGGATGATGCTTATATAAAAAGCTTGTAAAAAAATAATATTGCAAAATAAGTTGATAAAAAAAGTAAGGATTCACAAAATAGAAAAGTTAAATGTTCAAAACTAATATTTCAAAATAAATTTAAATGAATAAAATATAAGTAAAAAAATAATGCAAAAAAGAATTTAAATGACTAATAAAATATAAAAATGAAGGTTTTAAAAATAAAAAACTTAAATATTTCAAAATGATCCTTAACAATAAGTGTAAATGAACAAAATATAAGCTGAAAATTAATGTTAAAAATAAATATAAATGAATAGTAAAAATATAAAAATGATGAGTATAAAATGTTCAATATGAAAAAAAAGTTATGTTTTCAAAACTGTAATGTGAAAAAATAATGTTCAAGAAATAATTTTAAAAGTTTAGATGATGAAAAAAAGTATGGTATAAAAAATTTTTAATTCAAAAAACTTATTCAAAATCATGTTTAAAAAGTATAAAAACAGATAATGTTTATAAAAAAAACTGGTAAATGAATAATAATACAAAAGGTTAAATTTTAGAAAATGATATTTCAAAATAAGTTTAAATGATCAAAATATTAGTAAAAATATTTCATGCAAAAAATAAATTTAAATGAGTAGTAAAAATATAAAAATTAAGGTTTTGAAATTTACAATGTGAAAAAAAGTCATGTTTACAAAACTATTATGTGAAGAAATAATGTTAAAGAAATAATTTTAAGAGTTTAGATGATGAAAAAAATGTAAGATATAAACAATTTTCAAGGCAAAAAAATAATTCAAAACCATGTTTAAAAAGGGATAATGCTTATATAAAAAAATAATATTACAAAATAAGTTTATATAAAAAAAACTAAAGATTTTACAAATAGAAAAGTTAAATGTTCGATGATGTTTCAAAATAAGTTTAAATGATCAAAATATATGTAAAAAAATTTAATGCAAAAAACAAATTTAAATGAGTAGTAAAATAAAAAAAATGAAGGTTTTAAGATGCTCAATATGAAAAAATAATGTTAGAGAAATAAGTTTAAAAGTTTAGATAATGAAAAAAAAGTAAGGTATAACATAAAAAATTTTCAATGCAAGAAAAGAATTCAAAACCATGATTAAAAAGTATAAAAATGGAAAATGCTTATAAAAAAGCTCGTCAACAAATAATATTGCAAAAATAAGTTTATAAAAAAAGTAAAGATTTAAAAAATCAAAAAGTTAAATGATCGAAAATAAAATTTAAAAATAACTTTAAATGATCAAAATATAAGTAAAATCATTAATGCGAAAAATAAATTTAAATAAGTGAGAAAATATAAAAATGAAAGTTTTAAAATGTTCAATGTGAAAAAAAATGATGTTTTTAAAACTGTAATGTTAAAAAATAATATTAAAAGTTTAGATAATGAATTCGTTGTAACATTCCAAATTTAAAATAAATAAATAAAAAACCTACTAATAATATTCAACTATTTAATTCCCTCTACTAAACTAATCTCATACAATCAAATTATACATGCACATATTCCAAATTATTTACCAAAAATTTCATAACATAATATTTACATAATACATTTCATGTCTTTTTCCCACCAAAACATGTTAAAGCATAACCAATGTAAAATAGAGACATAACCAGCCAATTTTCCATTAGAACTTAACTATTACACAACTCATATATGTAATATATTCTAATACATAAACTATTTCAAAAAAAATGAGCAATTCCGCTACTGCCACTAATCTATTGTCAATCCTACTAATTCTGATCTTCACCACTATCACTGGTATCTGCTCTCGTGCAAAGCACGATCATCACAGTCATACAGAATACAAAAACATTGCAAGGGTAAACATAATAATACATAAAATTCATAATATAGAAAACTTAAAAATCACAATATCATCAATCAAATCAATCATACTTATATTCTCCTAAATACAAGCATTTCACACATGTTCAGAATCGACACATTCTTGCAATGTCTACATTGAGTTCGGACACTGAGGCGACTTAAGACTCCTTTCAATTAACGACAAAGTCCAAGCTATTTGTGTTACCACCAATTTAAGTCTATGCAATACTCATCTGACAACCACAAATCGATGTCTAATGTCTACCTAACACCTTGTGACACGCAGTCATTGTCTGGGTACGTCCTTTAGGCACCCCTTGCATATCTGGTACCAGGACCACAATGTAAATCACAAAAATATCCCTTTGCACATCTGATAATCTGGTTACATTGACCCCAATTGTGTCCCTAACATCAATGTACCCCACCAAACATATCATCCAAGGCTAAGTTACCCAATTGTAACTGCCCACAACCAACAACATCAATAAATATATCCTCATCATGCATTTTAATCATATGCATTACATCACAATTCCAAATAATACATTATCATTCCAATAATTCAATTCCAGTCACAGAAAATCAATTAAACCAAAATTAAGTTACCCTACCATAACAACCACATCCAAACTATCCAAAATCATCCAATTCAAGATAAAAAATCATTCCCATAATAATCATCAACTACACAACACAATCATATATCTCAACTATGAAATCCTAATATATGCTAACTCAATCAGTTCAAATCAAAATCAAATACGCACTATATTAAACAGTTAAAATATCGTCAAAATAATCGTTATTTCAAATAGCTCAAATTTCTCAACTACCAAATCACTTATCTATTAACCAAAATTAACAAAAGAGCTTCTCTTACTATTTCTCCTTTTCAAAGCTAACTCAAAAGAAAATGAGGAAATCCACCTAAAGAAATTCAAGGAATCTGACAAAAAACCAAATTTAAACAGGAACCTTGGAAATCAAGATTTTCAAAGAAATTTCCTTTTTAACGAAAACAACAGGATCGAAAACGATCGGAAAAGGTTCATTGATTCAAGATCAGACTTACTTATAATAGTGATCACTTAGCAACAGGAGTTATGGAAGAGACCGCGTTGAAATTCATCAACCAAAAGCTTCACATGCAAAGGATGTAAGAAAAAATTGTGACGTGGAGTGTAGAAGCGACAGAGAAGAAAAGAAACTGAAGAAGAAGGAAAGAACGAGAAAAAAAAAGGAAAAGAAAAGGAAGAAAGAAAAAAGGGGAAAAAAAGGAAAAAGGAGTGGGGTGACTTTAGTAAGTTCTAACTTTCTATTCACATCCCCTCCTAAACAGATTTCCGAAAACTCCTCAAAACTCAATCAAAATTCTCCAAAATCAAGAAATAATTACCATATTTCACTTCCCACCTTCCAAATATTTTTAAAAAAAAACTAATAATGATATTATAAATAAACTCAATTATTCTCTTACTGTTATACTAATATAAGATCATTAAACATTTAATTTTGTCCTAGCCCTTTTTCCATTCCGTAAGAATTCCAATCCAAACCCTACCCAACATATGGTATAAAAATTTTCAATGAAAAAACATTCAAAATCATGTTCAAAAAGTATAAAAACGGATAATTTTTGTAAAAAAAGCACATAAAAATACTATTGCAAAATAAGTTTATAGAAAAAAATAAAGATTTAAAAAATAGTAAAGTTAAATGTTCGAAGATGATATTTCAAAATAAGTTTAAATGATCAAAATATAAGTAAAAGAATTTAATGCAAAAAATAAACTTAAATAACTAGTAACAATATAAAAATAAAAATTTTAAAATGTTCAATGTGAAATAAACGAAGTGAATTTTACAACTGTAATGTGAAAAAATAATGCTCAACAAATAACTTTAAAGGTTTAGATGATGAAAAAAATTTATGAGGTATATAAAAATTTCAATACAAAAAAATAATTCAAAACCATGTTCCAAAATGGATAATGTTTATAAAAAAAAGCTCGTGAAAGTAATATTGCATAATAAGGAGTTATCTTGGCCCTTGGATGAGCTAGCTCGGGCGCCAATTATCATCCAAAGGTGGGGATTGATTGGATTTTGAGCTTCAATCCTCCTCCCTTAGAACACTCCTTTTAATCCTAACCCTTCCTTTCATTTATGTCTTGTCCAAGAGGTTAGCTCCCTCTATAAAAAATGTGCTTTTTCCCACTCTTGTATTTTTAACACTTTGTTAATTTAGCTAGATCCAAACAAGGCCCTAACTTCATGGATCTATGCTTCCTCTAAATTTGAATTTGAATTTTGCAAGGAGATGACATGACATTTCCAAAACTCAAATTTAAATAAGAAGGAACAAGAAGTGCCATATAGGAGTGAGAGAATGAGGTAGCACCTAACAAGAGGGGACAAGGGGTCTCACATGTCTCCTACATGCTTTATATGTTGATTAGAAGAGTGTTAGAAGGAATTAGTAGTGTGGATATTAATTCCCACACGTCCAACATTCCTAAGGCCCACTAATAAACACACTCCATTAAAGAGACTAAACAGACCTCCTAGTGAAAATAAATCCTATAGGCCAAAATACAAAACCTAAAATCAAACTAACTACACCACTAAACTCCTAAGAGATAATAGCACCAATTACAAGCTAAAATAGGCTAACTATTTACAAAATAAAATACCATGGCCTAGACTATGCTTCCTCATGCTTCATCCAAGTCACGCCCTTCCTTTATTGATCCTAGCTTAATTGCTTACTAGCGGGATTGCATCACTTCATCTCTCTCCCTCTCCCTCTATATCTTTCTTATTCTCTGTAACACCCCTCTTTTTAATAACTAGGTTATTATATGATCTGTTTAAAATTATATAATAGAAATAGTTCTTCATGTGAAAAACTTAGTAAAATAAGTTAACTATAGAATATAAAGCATTTTTACAGAAATTTGCAAATTCTTTTTTTCTATAAATTCCCTCAGTGAATTCAAATTCGCTCAACGAATTTGGGATAGCAACGAATATTTTTTTAAAGAAGAATTTCGCTAAGCAAAGAACAAGTTGTTCGACAAAACTTAGGTTGCTCAACGAAAGTAACTAGAAGCCGAAATTCGCTTAGAGAAACTTCCACGACTAAGTGAAGAGAGGCAATAGTAATTAAATTCATTGATCATTGCTAAGAAAAACCTTCGTCGCTTAGCAAAACTGTTTACGCCTATTTTCGCTTAGCAAACGTAATTTTGCTCAGTGAACAATCCCAAATTTTTGCTATAAATAGGGGCATTCATAGGTGAATTGAGGGAAGAAAAACAAGTTCTTAAGGCTTGAATTATAATTCGAAGGTTGTTCACCACGCTTCATCAATCTCTTAATAAGGTAAAGGGGGAGTAAAATTTATAAATCTTCATAGTGTTAATCTTAATAAACTTATATATTTTTACTTATTTATGATCATTATTGCTTTTGGTCCTTTATTTAATGTTCTCCAAATATTTATCTAGACCTTTATTAATATTTTTCACCTATTACTTTTGATCCTTTATTAATCTTATCTAAATATTACTTCTAGTCCTTTATTAATATTTTTACACATTACTTTTGGTCCTTTATTTAATGTTATCTAAGTATTACTTCTAGTCCTTTATTAATATTTTCTACACATTACTTTAGGTCCTTTATTTAATGTTATCCAAATATTACTTATAGTCATTTATTAATATTTTCGACATATTACTTTTAGTCCTTTATTTAATGTTATCCAAATATTACTTCTAGTCCTTTATTAATATTTTCCACATATTACCTTTTTGTCCTTTATTAATGTTCTTTGGAGATATTACTTTAGGTTCTTTATTAATATTTTTCATATGTTACTTTTGGTCCTTTATTTATTATGTTCAACTAAATTCACTCAGCAACCATACTTTCATTCAGCCACTGAGTTTATGTTTTGGCTATAAATAGGGGAAAGTTATTTGCAAAATAGGAGGAAGGAATAAGATTCTTAAGCGTTGAGATTAAGATTCAAATGTTAATCACTCTTCATCAAGCTCTTACTAAGGTAAGGGGGAAGTGAGAATTATAAACCTTTCTAGTGTTAAACTTGTATGTTTTTACTACTTTTATGATCATAATTACTTCTAAAAACTAAGTTTTGATTGTCCATTAATATACTAATTGTTCTTCCCTCAATTTTCATATGCTTAGTTGATTAGTCAATAACATCTAACTATTCTAATTTTTATTTCTCCAGATATTGCTTCTGGTCCTTTATATTATTCTCTAGATATTGCTTTTGATCCTTTATTGTTATTCTCCAGATATTGTTTCTGGTCCTTTATTATTATTCTCTAGATATTACTTATGTCCTTTATTTATTATTTCCAGACATTACTTCTAGTCCTTTATTTATTATCTCTGGATATTATCTTTTGGTGCTTTATTTATTATTTTCAGATACTACTTCTGGTCTTTTACTTATTTTTTCCATAACTTATTATTTCCATATATTACTTTTAATCCTTTCCTTATTATTTCCAAATATTACTTTTGGTCCTTTGTTTATTATTTCTAGATATTACAATTTGATTTTTGCTATTATTATTTAAGTTATTCTCCATATATTATAGTATGATTTTCTATTATTATTTATCAATTGTTCTATCGCTCAATTTATTCTTTATAAAATTTATATTTTGATCCTTTTCTATAAAATTATTTTATTGTATATTTTCATATAATAAATTTTGGTTCATGATATTATTTATTTCAAGTTATGTTTCAAAACTTATTTTTATCACTTTCCATCACAAATTAAATTATGATAAATTTTGGTACTTGCAACTCTGATTTATAAAAATTATTACTCTTGAAATTATTAATAACTATCTTATAATTTATGAGTATATTATATTTGATTATTAGCTATTTGTTGAATGTTCATGGAAAAATATATTTATATCTTATAAAGCATTCAAGGGATTGTGTGTAAAGTTTAGTTATGAAAATATCATAATAAATATGATATTCCTTAAAATTATATTTGTAAAAGATAATCTAAGTATGCTCTGTGGTTTTAGTCTAACATGATCTTCCATATCAGAAAAAATGTCTCTTAGTATTAAAAATGAATCAATTTTATAACTATATTACTACTATTATTATTATTGTTGTTGTTGTTGTTGTTATTATTATTGATTATTATCCATGAAATAGAAATTTTGAGATGAGAAATTAATTTGAATATCTATTATGACCTTCAAATTATTAGAGGTTAATTCATAAATAATTTCATGAATGATTATTGATATATGCAGTACTATGTACTTTTATGATTGCCGAGACAAGTGACTTTTATAGGTAGGTTGAAATGTTGCAAGATGAACTTAACAAAGTTCTAGGTTCCCTTGTAAAGGTCCCATGTAGGTGCGTAAGTGTTGTTGATATTTTGGGTTGAAAGAATGTTAGGCTAAAAGCGTATCGTTAATATTTTGGGCAGAAAGATTGTTTGTTTTGGGTTGAAAGAGTGTCTGTTTACATTTGGTTATGAGCAAAAAGATTGTCCAATTTCTCGAGAAAATTATTGTACCAATTTAGAGAAAGATATACAACAGTCAACCACTTCCTAAACAAATAATTGATGATTGAGGTGAATCATCCCAAATTGGTTATGAATTCATATATAGACTCAAGTGGGATTAAGTTAATCATTGAGATGAGTAAGGTTGAGTCCATATGTTGAGTCAAGTGAGATTGAGTCATAAGATCAAACATTAGGCCACATTGTTTGTTAAATTTATTAAGATTGACGTTGACGGTTTATAAAAATCTCAATCTTTTTGTGTGTTTCCTTGCATATGTTTCTTTTCATATATTCAGAGGATTTCCTCTGAGTATGTTGCATTTAGAAACGAGTTGCTCTTTGATGTTCAAGTAATGTTAGATTCATAAAAAGTCCACTGCTTTGAATTATGATTGTTTAAGAAAGGTAGTGGTAACATTTAAGGTATTTTATATTTTAAGTATTTTATACAACGAGGCTTTATAATAACTGCATTTGACTCAGAATGTTTATAAGATTATGGTTTTTTATGTAAGAATTGAATTCTGAAAATCTCTCACATTTTTATAAATACTTTTAGTTAAGAATTAAGGGTGTTACACACACTCTCTCTCCCCTCCCTCTCTCTATATATATATTCAAACACTTTATTAATACTTTTAAATTTGTATGTCCAAATACAAATAACTTATTGAATTTAAGAGCTTATACTATAAGCTCTCTAAAAGAGGTGTTAAACAACAATGAAAAGTTGACTTATGTTTAATAAAAATCTAATTGGTTTATTTTTTAGTTTATTTTTTAAAAAACTAAATTACCCTTGACCAAACTACTTAAATAAAACTAAATTTAATATAAAATATTGAAAATGAGAAAAACACTTATATACTATTAGTCTGAAAAGTTTTACACTAGCATTAAATTGCAACCTTTTATACGTGGTAAGTTTGTTGATCTTACCAATTAATACTTTAAAAATCATATAAATAAAGGGTTGTAATTGAACATGAGTGTAAAACTCTTTTAAACTGGAAGTGTGTAAATGTTAAACTCTAAAAATAATTCATAAGTTCAAAAAGTTCAAAAGCAATATAAAGCACTTTAGTAGTTTGTCCAAACTATATGCAATTTATAATTTAGTTTGGTCAAACCATTTTTATTGTTTAGTTCAATTTTTCAATAGTTTAAAGATAACTGTCTAATTTACTTATTTATATATAAGGTAAAATAGAGCAATTATCCTAATTCGTTTTCATTAAGGTCTTGTTTTCTTCCATTTTCACTTAAAATTAGATTTACTTACGAAATTAGTCTTAGATTTAATTTTATGCGAAATTTACCTTTATTTTCCTGTTTTTCTT
This sequence comes from Psophocarpus tetragonolobus, assembly GCA_037954015.1. Classification (NCBI taxonomy): domain Eukaryota; kingdom Viridiplantae; phylum Streptophyta; class Magnoliopsida; order Fabales; family Fabaceae; genus Psophocarpus; species Psophocarpus tetragonolobus. Next base: position 1,662,429 of record JAYMYS010000016.1, on the reverse strand, counting down.
TGTTCAGAGATAAGTTTTGAGAAGGACTGAAGAATGTCAAGTGAATTAGGATTTTTGTGTTGTAGAAGAGCCTCGGCGCCTAGTGGCCAAGATTGGAGCGCCCAACTCCGATTGACCAAGAACACTATTTGTCATAGTCTCGATGCCCAATGGTCATGTCTTGAGCACCTAATGCTTGAATTAATTAGGGCCCAAGTTTCATCTCAGTGTCCAATGGTCACTTTGTCACCATTGGACAGTAGTGTTCTGTCCTAATGACTATATAAAGGTGTCTTTTATTCTGAAATGGGGTTACACACCTTGCTAACCTAGGGCACTCTCCAAACCTGTTCTTTGTTTATTCTCCACATATATCCACCACCATGGTTGCCTAGGCTTGTCATTGGGGTTTGATGTAGCTACACCTAAACTCTTGTGTATATTTTGTTCTTTTAATCAAAGTTTATTATTTATTGTTGTGTTATTCTTTATCCTATGCTTATTTCTTTATCATTCGTAGATTTTACTTGTTAAGTGAGCGAGAGAGAGAATTTTGGCTTGTAAATCATATTGGTCATCTTAAGCTATTTTTCTTTATGCAAGTTATTTGACCTTAGATTATGCGAGAGATCGATGGCTAATTGACCTAAGTGGGTTCATTTTTTAAAAAAATTACCTAGATGGGTCTGTTTTTTAAAATATTACCAGTATGGGTCTATTTTAGTATTTGACTTGGTCAAACCGCAACTCCCAATTGCGGTTTACGTGCCATGTCAACTAGGTGATTACGTGGAAACCAACGTGGCAAAAAATTACTGTAAAATCGCAACTGGAAATTGCGATTTGACTCGTCTTTGACCAGCACCTTCTTCCTGTCCAATGGGTAAAGAGAGTACAGAAAACGACGCTTGTAAAACCGCAAGTTAGACTTGCTATTTGACCACCACCTATTTTTTACCCAGCAGGTTTAAAAAACGCAGATTCCAAGACACACAAAACCGCAATTCACACTTACGGTTTGTGTGGTCTTTGACCAGCCCCCCCTTTACCCAACAGTTTCAAGGGACGCAAATTTCTAGACCCATAAAATCGCAATTCCCACTTGCAGTTTGTGTGGTTTTTACCCACCCTCCCTTTTTACCCAACAGTTACAAAATAACACTAATTTCTACCCACATAAAATTGCAAGTGACACTTGCAGTTTTAATGAAATTTTTTTTTAAAAAACAGTTATCAGTTTAAAAGCAATAAAGTAAGCTGCAGAAAGTAAGCTTGCCTACAAGTTTAAGCACCTTTCTATTTTTTGCTTAGTTCTTTTTTTATTATTGATAAGTTGTTCTCTTTTAATGCATATTGTTCCTTGATGTGATATGTTTAAAGCTTGGTTGTCTCCTGTATCTTTTTGTGTTGGTAAATGTTTATTTCATTAGTAGTAAATAATGATTTTGAGTTTATTTATGCACTTAAGCAATGATTTAGTGAAATCAAGACCCAACCAAATTTTATTTGTTTAATTGTTTACTTTATTTTCTTATGTGTTTATCTACTTTATGTTTTAGTAGTTGTTAGTATAAATTTTCATCCTTTTTGTTTGTACAAGTAAAAAGTAGTGAAATTTTCATAGTATCATCCAAATCTCAGTGAAATTAACCTGATATTTATCATATACTACATACGATTAAGGCACTTGCCATGAATAGTGTAAAAAACTTAACTCAACGAGTTTTTTGGATCAAGATTTAATTCATTTTATCTATTTTGTTCATCCTTAACTAAGATTCACTCGTTTAGTATAATTAAGATTATTAAAATTAAGAGTCTAGTTAGACTTGTGAAAACTCCATAAACTCGATCGTAGAATTGAATTGTAAACCTGTAAAAGTTTACATTGAATAAAAAATTAATGATAAAATGAAATGGCATATTCATCAATTTTAACAATATAATAAAGTAAATAGGTATTTGTGAATCATCGTCTTATACCAAGGACTCATAGCTTGCTTTGAAATCGTACTTGTATCATAGGGGAAAGGAAAACGCGTATTAGTGGACAAACTTGAGAGAAAATAAGGAATATATATTCATGTGAAATATCAAAAAATCTAATTTGATTTAAGGTAAAGTGCACAAAATGACCATTGATTGAGCAAAATAATATACAACTAGAGTTGAGACAAGTTTGCACAATTTTACATGAGTCTACCAAGCCTATAAAAAGTTACTCAAAATAATTTTACTTGCAATTTGACTTGAAAATGAAAAGTAAAATCGTAAACTTGTACGATTCTAAGAGTTGATTCACAATTTTGATAATTATGAGTATAATACAATGCATGAATATATAATACATTATTAGAGTAGGTTAGGTTACAACATTAACTTCATTGATTTCGTAGTTTTCCTTAATCATCATGTCATGATATTTCCTAATCTTGTAACTGTTTCTTTGTTGTTGAAGAATATATCATTGAAGAAATAATGTATTGCATTGAACTTTATCTTTTTCAGCTATTTTCTTCTCTATAACATGTGGAAATTCTATCACATTATTTATTTTTCTTATAATAAATAGAAATCAACATTATAAAAATCTTATATATATTTTTACTTTTGTCTCCCTTTTTGTTAATTTTTACCGTCTGGTTGAATAGAAGTTATAAAGAAATATTCATCTTTTGGTTGCACACGATATTTAGAAGGTGACATGTATCTCTTAAAAGAAGAAACTTGAATCTATGTCAAAAACTTCTATAAATTTCTTTCATTCAAGTTTTTATAAGAAAAAAAAAAACAACAAGAAAAAGGAAAGATAAACAGAATTATCGCATATGAACAACACCTAATACACCAGCCATCGAAATAGGTGATATTGAAGTAGGACAAAACTAAAAAATGGTGGATGAATATTGGAGGGTAAAACTCTTTATTTTATTTTTTTTGGATTATCCTTATGCCACAAAACCTAGACTAATCCTTTGAAACAATGTTATTAAAACTGCACAAAACGTTGAACTGGTCCAACTAGTGATTTGATGGTTTACTAATAGGACAAGATAATCAATGGTTTAGCTAATTGAATCGGTTTATATTAAAAAAATATATATATTTAACATAACTTCATTCTTTTAAATTCAAAATTAATAAAATTATCATAAACATAAAATATTAATATCCTAAAATAATAATTAAATTAAAATTAAAAAATAAAGTTCATAAACAATAACTTAATGATACAATTTCTTAAATAAGTTCATAAGTTATCAATATTTAAAAACTACAGTTTAATTATTCCAAACTATCAATATTGAATTTGTATTATGGTTAAGTATTTCTTATCTATATCCAACTCCTTCTCCATCAAGTGGTACATCATTAAAATTATATAATTTTTTTAAACCATAAAAATGATGTTCTTTCAAAATGCAAAAAAAAAAATAAAATATATGACTTACTTGGTTTTCAGTTTTAAACAAAATTGATTAATTAATACGAGTTTGATATAACTTGACAACATGATTGATCTACTAAGCAAATCAAGTTGTTTACTACCTTGTTCTTTATCCGACCAACTAGTTCTATTCAATTTTAATAACTATGCTATAAAGCAATGAAATTCATTTAAAGGGTTAATCTCTCTCTACATGGATTTCTCTATACACAACGACAAGGATCAAACCCCTAATTACATATTTGAAAAGTAAGACTATCTACCAACAATTCTCTCACGTATACAGATTATAATCTTTCAATGTATGCACTTATTTTTCAATAGTTTCCTTTAAATTAACTATTTAGACCTAATTGTAACATACTTTTAATCTTCTACCTCAAGTTTGATCTATACTCTAAGATCTTTCCTTTTCTTATTATGTCTCTTGTATTTGTTTTTCTTGAATTTTAGAGATAAAAAGTTTTTTTATTTAGTCTTATCTTTGTTTTGTTTCTTAACTTTTTTGGTCTGTTTTTTTTTGCCAACCTCATTTTTGTTTGAACTTTAACTTTTTCCATTTATTCTTTGGCTTAACGTTTTTCTATTTTGGCCTTCATTTGATTGGCAACATCATTTTTATGTTTGTAACTTAACAACTCACTCGATTGTAAATTTTTAGTTTTTGGTTTTTGAATACAATTTAAAAAATGGACAAAAATATAGTTGAAATAGTTTTGAAGACAATTTCAAACGACTTTTATATTTATTTTTAAAACCAAGAAAAATATCTATAAATTTAATTTTTTATTTTAAAGATCACACTAGTACTACAAGTACCATTATAGACACCATACCATTGCCACTAGTACTAGCCTTGACTCCACCATTACTACCACAATCACTACTACATTGTTGTTAGATTTGGACAACTCTACATTCGATGACAAAAAACAACTTTTGTTTTAACATAATAACATAATTATGATATAATAACAATTGTTTTTGAGATGTAAAATAAAATGTTTAGATTATGGGAGTTATAAGGTTTGTCTGGTGATAACTTGGTGAGATGGGAGAAGGAGAGGTTATGGATTCGAGTTCCTCTACTAACACACTAATATGTAACATTTGCCTATAAAAAATGTCCAGATTATGGAAAGAGACTTTTTATACTCAAAAAATGCTATAAAGATTAAAACTAGTGTCTAATATTGTTGCTCGACACATTTAAATATTTATAGTGTAACTCTTGATGACAAAAAAATAGTTTTCAATGTTTTTTTTTTATATATTTTGCTCACTTATATATCTCTAAATTAATTTTCTATTTGAATGAGAATCCAATTACACAGAAAAGGGAAACATTCTCGAACAAAGGAAAAACTGCTTTGTAAATCACGCCTAACAACTACTATGCTTCTGCAACTCTTTTATCTCAGAAATCTAAATGCAAACCTCATATGTCTCACTTTAATATGTAATGTGAAGACTGGTGCATAAAATATGACTGTTTAAGGGCAAGCATACTCTACACAGTAGTAAGAGTGAACCTAAATCTGAATATTGTATCCAAAGGACCATATCTAGTTCTCAATTAAATCAATTATGAGAAGAAAGTAAAAGGAAGAGAAAGATAATGATATAGTATTTATGTGCTCAATAAATTAGGCTCACAACGGTAAACAGAGGATAAGAGTAATAAGTTTGTAATTTTATGGGTTAAGACTTAGGGTTGTGATTTCCACTACAATGTTCTGACCCTCTATTTACTAAGAAATCTCATTCTTCATTATTTGTTAATCACCAATACCACAATTGCTATTGTGATGCGTTTGGTCATTCACACCACACTATAACCCTAATTTGTTATCCAATTTCACCATGTAACACCCTAAATTAGGACCGATTTTCTTATTAATCAATTGGAGGTTTACCCAATAAATTTGGTTAACTGTATTGGAACAAACTCAATTAACTTCCAGTTTAATCATCCAAATATCAATTGACTTAAAATACTCATATATCTTTATTCATTAAATTGTCCTGACCAAAGTCTTAATTTTATTATAGAGCCCAAGTTCTTTCTTGATTAATAATTAATTTTACAAGTATTTAATTATATCTACTATCTATTTAAGTAACACTATAAAACACTAGGTAGGTGTCCGGAATCAAAATATAATAAATATTGATAATTTAATAGTAATATATTAACCACTATGACAATTTAATAAATCTATATATTAACCACTATAAAGCACTAGCTAGTTAATTACTATGATCATCTAAAGTCAAAGGAAACTATTACACTTCTTCAAGAGAATTTTCTATTGACAATTTAACAATAATATATTAACCATTAGGAATTCTCAAGTAGGTCATTTCAATTATAATATCCCTATATGCCTTATATATAATAATAATAATAATAATAAATGAAATCTATTAATCTTTATCCAATAGAGACCATTACATATATATTGATCTTTCTGCATCATTGAATTTATATACTCAATGAACCTATGATCAAGAACAATTTTAATTAAAATTATAAAAGACTTGCTTCTCATTATAAAATCTCTATTATGATAACAAAACTTTAATTTTAATTAAGAACATTTTTCATATCTATTATTTATTTACACAATGAATGTGATAATAAAATATTATTTTTTATTAAAAATAATTCAATTATAATTTTTTTTATAAACTAAATATTGTATTAATCAAGAGAAAGCACAACGGATGCCTTTTGACAAGTTACAAATTGTCAAGAAAGGCCGAAAGCCAAAATATAAAACAAACAAAACAAAACAAAATCATAGTCCATTAATACAAAATCAGGGATTCATTAGCCATTCTACAGTGGAGTGTGGTAAGTTAGTTGTACGACTCCACTCTCATGTGGATAATTGTGTAGCTTAGACTATATCTTGACTAGGACTACCTTTGTTTGAAATTTTGTTGCATTTCTAGCCTTCCAAATTTGCCAGATGTTCATGTACCACACAAAAGACTATGTTCTTTATTGATTATGGTTGCCAAATACCAGCCCCAAGAATTGCTAGTACTAGAATGTGAGGTCATTGGATGACATTGTGGTAAAGTCCTACCCAGAACATAAACATTGTAGGATAGATCACACGTTAAGAAAAGATGAGTCCCTGTTTTTGCTGACCCACCAAAAAATGAACAAACTTCCTCCCTCTCTGTAAGATTTTGCATTTCATCATGTTGTTCCTTGTTGGCAATCCATTTGCTTCAAGTTTCCATGTCAATAATTGAACCTTTGGAGGAACTCCCTCGCCCACGCGGCAGCGGTGATGGTGGCGGTCGTGGTGGGAGAAGAATATTATTTATTGATAGGTCGATACGATGGAGGATACATGTGATATCATTAAGTGAATTGTTTTAATCTGAACCGTTTATTTAAATTTGAATGACCACAAAAGATGTTTCAGTTTCATCTGAGCCCCAAAATTAATGTTCCTCTAAAGATGTATTGGTTCTGAACCGTTATCTATCTATCTATCTATATCTATATATATATATATATATATATATATATAGTAAGCATTGTTAGTGTAAAAGGTTTTTCACTAACATTCAATCACAACCTTTAATTTATAAGTTTATTGACTTTACTAATTAATACTTTAAAAGTCATATAAATAAAATATGTAATTAAATGTCAATGTAATACTATCAGTGATACTAATTAAACTCATGTGTGTGTGTGAATAAGCAACTTTCGTTTACACTAATCATCAAATTTAATCAACTTACATCTTTAATAACTTTAAATAAATAAAAAATTGACAATATAAAATATACAAAATTCCATATAATAACTTTAGAAAAAGTTTAGCAGTTCCGCACACACCATAAGGTTAGGCGCTTAGTGCTTGATTAATTTGGTTTTGTTTTTAAATTTTTTAAAAGAGTTTTTAAAAGTAGCTTTCAAAAACTGTTTTCTAAAAGAAGAGAAAAAAAAACCTGTTTGGTAAGTATTATTTAAAAATTGTTTTTAAAATATAAAAATAAAAAAACATGTTTATATTTATTGAAATATCATTAATGAAAAACAAACAACAACATATTCTCATTGTAATTTGAGTTTTCAAAACAAAAAACAGAAAACTGAAAAGTAAAATCACTCAAAGTTGTTCCTGTTTTTTAGTTTTTAAAAACTAAAAAACAGGAACAAGTGAAAGTAGTTTTGCTTTTCAATTTTATATTTTTGTTTTGAAAACTCAAAATACAATCAAAATATGTTATTTTTGCTTTTCATTAATGAAATTCTCCATTTTTACATATCCAAAATAGTTTTCAAATAACACTTGTCAAACAAGTTTTTTTTTTTTCTTTTTTTTTCGAAAACAGTTTTTGAAACTATTCTTGAAAACTCTTTTAAAAAATAAAAAAATAAAATCAAACCAATTAAACCCTTAGTATCAGTTTATTTTTTAACATAAAATGAATTGGTGTGAAGCAAGTTCTAGATTCTTCTCACCTAGCCTCTCTTGCGAATATGTGAATAATTTTTCTAAATTTCAATTTAGCAGGCAGCTCTAGTTTTTATCGTCCACACGCAAGAAACTTGTTATTCGGATTCTAATGCATGTATGTAGATGTCATCTGATCGATCCTTTATTTTTAAGAGGAATCTTAGTAATCGTAAATTTGAAGTGTGCACCTCCATGGATCCCTTTGTTTCAAAATTAAAGGGAAATGAAGAATGTTTGTCGGATCTCATCTGACATCGTATGTAAGTACAACGTATCGTTTTTTTTTTGCGTCATAATATTAATTGTATATGTAAAGATGGGGGCGTGAGCAACGTACAGGAATGATAGACACGTATACACAGAAGATGGTTCTTTAAGGACTCATTCATCTGTTCAAGAATATGGTTCATGAATCTCAGAGGTTATTCAATCTTATCCCAACATTGTAATCTGAATTGTCCACTTTTTGTTTATAGAAGCAGTGACAAATAATAATCCTCTAATACTTTATTGTTTTAGTGACCAATAACATGGTTTCCTTTGAAGCAGCAGGGACTAGATATAATGAAGATATGGATTTGTAAATGTGGAATGCCACGTTGATTGAGCTGGAAGGAGGGTGAAGGGAGCCAATTCAGATTGTGAGTGCATTGAATTTGGAAAGTGGGAGGGGAATAATCCAGGGTGGTTTTATTAGATGGAGGTGTGTGTGATGAAAGGTGGTGGTTTCGAGAGGTTGGGGTGTTGTGAGGAAGAATCATGTGGATGCATGTGCTTTGGGTTGGAGAACATGCCCAAAGCAACAAGCAACACACTTAGGTACACCTGTCTCTCTCCCATTCCCTTGGAAGCCTCCTTGGAAAATGTACCGTGGCCCCCACCTTCTAATCCTTAATGCAAACAATCATATATATAAATTATGCTCTCATGGTGTGTCATTTATGCTATACCATACCCCCTTGTGTTATTTGAAAAGTGTGAGAGCTAATTCATTATGGGAATTTCTTCACAGCCCTCTCTTGTTTCCCTCTCTTTGAAAGATCTTCTTCAGGGAACTGAAGAAAACACGAGTTCATCATATGGGTGTTTGTGGAGCAAAGTTTTGGCAGCACAATTCAAGAGGGGCACAAGGAGAAGTGTCAGAAGGCCAAGGAGGGTTTTGATGAAGAGAAGGACTGGTTCTGGAAGAGGATCAAATGGGATTAGAAGACGTGTGAGAACATTAAAGAGCCTTGTACCCAACTGTGACTCTTTGGGGTTGGATGGACTCTTCAGAGAAACTGCTAATTACATATTGTCTTTACAAACGAGAGTGAGAGTCATGCAGGTTATGGTTAAGATATTGACAGGGTCTGACGAGTGATTGGTTTGTTTGTAAAGACTAATTATAATTAAGATTTTGTTTCCTTGTGGTTTGTAGCTACACAAACATTGGTTTCGGATTTCATATATGTTTATTCTCTCGTGTCTTCCAGATTTTGATCAGTTTTATGATCATGGTGTCAAAGGTGAATCGTATGACTGGTTTATTACAGTCTTTGATATTAATCATATATGTATACTACTTGTATTAATCAATCACTCAATTGGAATACTACTTTTAAAAAAAGAAAAGAAAATAACCTCATAACCTTTATAATTTGCAAAGAACAGAATTGTGTTCTTGATATAAGCAGTTCCTTAACAAGTAATACTAAAGTGAAAAGTGAACTTGAACCATCATAATAAGCACTCTTGAAATCTGAAAAAGAAAATTGCATGACATCGAAGAGTTAAAATAATGTGGAGATTTTAATATGTATGTTTGATTTCCACCATAAGCAGTTCCTCAACAACCTTTTAAAATTGCATCTGATGCCAATTCCTAATGCAAAATATAATGTGGAGATCATAATTATATGTTGTTTGATTTAACAAGGAAAGGAAAGAAAATAATTATTTGTTAAGAGGAGAAGAAAAGATTTTTAAGTTAATTACCTTTTTTATTTTAAGAAAATTCCTCCTAAAACTAAAAGTATAGGAGTACATGACAACAGAGTGGCGGAGCATGACACATTATACTGAGAGGGCAAAATAGCTGAGTAATAGTCATACTCATAATAAAATTCAATGTTACAAATATAAAGAAATGTAAATAAGCCGCCTTCTAGGTGAACTATTCTATATCAGGACAAAACGTTCCAATGTATCCTTTTTGTTAATTGTACTTGTGGGTTTTGGTTTAATCCTCCTATATGCTTTATCATTTTCTTATTTTCTTTAATAATATTTCTGTTGTGGCATGATGCAGATGATTTGTAGGTTTTCGGGTGTTGAGATGTCAGGTTTCCTATGGTGATATAATCCATGCCATAGCCTTTCATTTAAAAAAAAAAATGGTGCATGGTAGATTACTCTAAAAATAAATCAATCAACCATAATTATAGTCTCTAAAAATTTATTATTGTAAATGGTGTCGTTGTAGACAGGTTTTTAATATTTTTTTTTACATATTTAGGTCGTTGAATGTGTTAGGTTAGTCAATAAACCATAATTCAATTAAATATTTATGTAACACTCTTTTTTTCTTTTTTAATTTAAAAATATTTGTGACTAGCTACTAAATTTATTTTGTTTTCTCATAAAAATATTTGTGAAAAAACAAATTTACAAAGAATCACAACAATAATAACAATCCAAGAAATAAAAAACATAGGTCAATAACTTTGAGCCTCCAAGTTCAAATGATGGGTAGCTTGGTACCCACTTTGTCAAAGTCAAAAGATTGAAAATTTCTTCAAAATTTCATGGAACAAGAAATCGAAAGGTCGATAAATTGTTTATGCAGAACTCAACTTGGTGTTGAAAAATGTTTTTTTCCGTATGGGATTGAAGAAGAGGGTTGAATGTGAATTGGATTTTTGGAATAGTCTCAAATAACATAACATGTCGCATTATGGTCAATAACTCCTTTTTTGCCTTTTCTTTGGGGGGGGTCCTTCTTGTTCCGGAAAATTGGGTATTTGAAGTTTTAATTTTTTTGTTATGAATTGAGTTTTCTCCCCCAAACCCAAATCATTCAAACACCCCTGCAGAAACCCCATCACTTCATTGAACTTTCCCCGAAACCACTTCAATGGAATCACCCATAAATTGCATTTAGAATTTAGTTGTTAACTGGAATGCAATTGGGGATAATGAACGATTTAGTAAGCTTTTGTACTTGCAATGAACCTCCTTCTGTACAATTTAGAGGTGGAAGAAGGTAGGGTTGTACGTAGTTATGTTTTTTCAATAATCGAACTATAATCAATAAATAATAAATAATAATTAGTTATAATAATCTTAACTATAATCATTTTTTGTTATCATTATAAATAATTGGTTATATATTTATAACTAATTATATAATTGAATATATAGATAACTAATTATTTAACTAGTTATTTGTTCGGTTAAATAATTAATTTTGAAAAAAATCATTTTTAAATTTGATTTTCTCCTTAGTATGTTTCTCACATGGATGTGATCAGCGATATAGATGTATGAGATATGTAAGGAAAATTTTTTTCTACTTTACAAATTATTCTCAACATTGTGACTTTTGTTACAAAGATGTTACAGGTTCTTAGGTAGTTTTTCTGCTTGGTACATTATTCATGAGATTGTTGACACCTCCACAAAGGTGTGAGAAATGTAATCAATTTTTTTCCTTCTCAGTGCATTTTCCACATGAATATAACTATTGTCGCAGAGATGTGAGAGGTGTGAGAGGTGTGATTTTTCTACTTAGTACATTATCCATAAGGATGTGACCTAGTGCATTTTTTCACAAGTTATAACCAATCTCACATAGATGTGGACGATGTCAGGAATGTTTACTTTTCAGTGCATTTTCTAGAGAGATGTAGTCACGGGATCAAAGGTGAGGATTATGTCATAACTAGAAATAACTGGTTAAAAAACCAAGTTTAACTAACATGTACTTTTTATTAAATACAAAAGCTAAAACTAAAACTAAAAGAATTTAACTATAACTAAAAATAATTGGTTATGAAATCAAGTTTAACCATAACTATTTATTTAATAAAGTTAAGTTAATTGATTTTCTTTTTTCATGTATTCACCATTTATTAGAAGTTAAAAACCGTCATAAATATTTTTTATTTAAAAAATTAAATAAAAGAATAGGATACATAAGAAATTAATTGATACATAGTTCATCCATGATCCATTAATGGAGTTAGTAAGGGAAGGATTAACATTAAGGACCTAAATGACTTAAAAAATTTTAAAGGCATGTAGACATCTAATTTTGTACAATATTTTGCATCTAAAAATAATAAAATAATACACTAGAAAAAAAATAATATCACTCAGAATATATATCAACTAGGGGAATCTCAAAATGGAATTTCAATGGAAAAATATCAAAACAAAAACAACAAATTACAGAGGCAAGATAGGAGAAAACAAAAATGCACTTTAGTTCATGTTTTGCATTTTTGTATTAAGGATTGGAAAATCCTTTTTAAGTTAGCGTAGAAAGGATGTTGTATGCTTTCCCATTTTTTAATATAAAACCTTTTCTTTAAAAAACAATTTACATTTTACTAAATTCATCCCCTATAAACGTTATTTACACCTCATGACCCAAATAAAGAGCTCCATTATCTGCACCTCCATTTCTTATTATTCGCACCCCATTACCCAAATAACGAGTTTTACTATTCATACCTTCATTTCCTATTATTCGCACCCTATTACCCAAATAACGAGTTTCACTATCCGCACCTCCATTTCCTGCTAAGCGCACCTCCCAACTAAAAGCATTATGTGTTGTCTCTTTTCTATTCGCAACCTGATTTTTCCTAAGCACACCTCTTTCATTTTTAATGCCCGCAGGTGTTTTTTTTTTTAGTTTTTTATGACTGTAAATAGTAAGTTTTTTTATCCTTTTCTTTTATTTACTTTATTTTTTTTTACTTAATTAAAATATTGTTACGAATACATGAAATAGTAAATAATAAAATTATGATTAAATCTAGCAATAATAATAATGATCATAATATTAAATTAAAAAATGAAAATTTAATAATACCTGCTTTATATGTTTTTATAATTTAAATATCATAAAGTTTTTAGTTATTATGATTATTACTACGAAAGAAAAATTTAATAATGGTCACTTTAGATGCACTTCTAATTTGACTATTACAAAAGCAAAAATAACCACTTTAGATGTATTTCTAATTTGGTTTCTTTATAAAATTTTTAGTTGTCATAATTATTATTATTATTTTATTTAAATTATTTAATTTAAAGAAAAATTTAATAATAGTCACTTTAGATGTACTTCTAATTTGACTATTACAAAAACTAAAGTAACTATTTTAGATACACTTCTAATTTGGTTTCTTTATAAAATTATTAGTTGATAATAATTATTATTACTTCATTTAAATTATTTAATTTAAAGGAGAATTTAATAACAGTCACATTACATGCACTTCTAATTTGACTTTTACGAAAACTAAAATAACCACTTTAGATGCACTTCTAATTTGGTTTCTTTCATAAAATCTTGGTTGTTATAGTTATTATTATGCTATTTAAATTATTTTTAATAATTGTGATTTCATATGCACTTCCAACTTGACAATTTCATTAAGTAATCATGATGACCAGTTTGAATGTACTTCTAATTTGGTTGCGATAATAATATTTCAAAATAAATCAAAGAACAATAAAAATTAATTACCAAAAATTAAAAAAACTCAACACACTAATCATTTCGAGAACTTTATAAACTCTGATTCTTCATTCTACATGGAGATACGTAGGAGCAAGAGTCAACTTCTGTCAAGCCCGAAAAATAAAAATAAAATATTAATATTTTATGAAAATGAAAATTTTCAAATAATATTTTTCTCATTAAAATGTTAAAACCAAAAATAAAATAAAAGTAGTCTTTATATTTCAAGGGTGAAATAAATATTTTTTTAAGTTATCTTATTTTGCACATTTCATTAGAGGTACTTGTCCTTAAAATGGACGTGTAGGGTGCTAATACCTTTCCCACATGTAATAGATTCCTAGACTCAAAATTTGGTTTTGTAGACCACCTCTTTTTAAAGGTTTTTTCAATGTTTTCCTAGATAAATACTGTGGCAAATCCTCTGATTTTTTAAATTATTTTTCTTTGTCCTGTCGAGACTCACGTGTCGACAGATGTTGACTCCATTGCAGACTTTCGAGAGTCAAGCCTAAATAATTAAATATACAAAATAGATAACTTTTACTTATGTTATTTTCACCCTTTATTTATTTATTTTATTCGTTTGGTTATTTGCTCATATTTTTCTTATTTGTAGTTATTCATCTATGCAATATTGTAGTTGAACCATAGGTTAGATGAAGTATGTTTCTATTATATATGGAATAATTTAAGATTTGTCCCCTTACACATTGCAAATACACTTTTCACACACATGAGTGAGGTCTACACCCGGGTCTAAGAGTAACCTAGGGAGTGAGAGAAGATTGGTAATACCATTTTAGATGCACTTCTAATCTGGTTATCACGAAAGTCTCATTTAGAGTGTGACTCTTTTTGTGAATGCCTACACTTTGAATGCACTTCCAATTTGTGGATGTATTCTAAAATGAGTATGGAGCTATAGAAAACCTTTGAAAGGGTACAAATAGCTATCAATCGGTGAGACCCACTCGTTAAAAAGTCATTAGTCCCATAAGGTAGTTAAACTCCTCTAGGTACCAGTTTAGGACACTTGGGACATCTTTTTCATACTCGCCTTTCTATTTTAGTATGTAACTTATTCTTTATTTTAAAAGAAAAAGAGTGGTATGATAGTTTCCACATGCATAATCATTCACATACATTCTTCCATAAAACAGGTTTTTGGAGAATCATAAAATCATGTTGACCGAGAATATCCTAAAAAGATACATGTGATCAAATAGTGAGACAAAAGGAAAAATGTTGGTAAAGCTTAAAATACCTGATATGAAGTTCCAAGAACCCTTCAGTAGTTCGGTGAGAGGGACAAAACGTGTAGCCTTTGCAAGAAAGCATGAGAATATCTTGGATCTGTTAGATTTAAATGTGCAAACAAAAGTCATTTCTATATTAACTCAATTGTATGATCACCATTTGAGATGTTTCACCTTTCATGATTTCCAGATAACACCTATGTTAGAAGAATATGAGCGGATTTTAAGGATTTCATTAAAAGATAGCAAGTCATACCAATATCGAGGACATCTTCCTTCGATGAATACAATAACAAATCTACTAAAGGTGCAACGAAAGAATTAAGAGAGAGGAAATTGAATATAAATAGAGTGGATGGGTTTCCACAAAATTATTTAGCAGAAAGAATGAAGTGGTTATTAGAAGCAAATGATTGTGATGGTTTTATAGTTGTATTGGCTCTCACCATTTATAGGTTTGTCCTTTCCCACATCTCGATGATTACATACATCTCTTTTCCATTGATGTGCTCTGAGCTCATTGGGATAAAGGAGAAAATCCAACATCAGCAGTACTCACAGACACATATTGTGCTTTAAATCTTTGTTATGAAAGAAGGAAGACAAAATCAACATGTTGTTTATCGCGTTGTATATTTTGCTAACTATTCATGTATGTTCCCATAAGTACAAGGCAACATCTCCTATAGAGGACTTCAAATGGTGCACTGTTAAGATAAAGACAAGTAAGGAGTGGGTCCAGTTCTTGGTAAACCTCACTAAAGAATCCATATGTTGGTACCCAAATTACAATAAAATAGAACAAGTTATTTATCAATGTGGGAGCTTCCCTAATGTACCCATTGTAAGGACTAAATAGTGTATCAATCATAACCCTTTATTGACTTTAAGGCAATTGCGTTGTCTAATACTAGGTCCACCAATAGAAGAGTTAATCACACCTTTCTTCTATGAAATGAACTAATTGAACCCAAAAATATTTAGAAAAATTAACCATGCTTGAGAGCAAGTTATTGGGAAAGGGAAAGAGACGGGAGGAAGAGGCAATGATGCAAATAAATGCTATCGTCATTGACTAAAGAAAAGGGTTCAATAAGTCAAATTACCTTATGCAAAATTATCCTAATCATCAAAGAGATTCTGATACAATCACCCATTGACATGAGGGAATTCAAAGAACTTCAAGAAGTCTTGGAAAAATTTGAAGAAAAAAAAATGTTGAAAAAAGAACTGGAAGATTCCCACCGAATGATGAAAACAATGCAAAAGGAGAATATC
This sequence comes from Psophocarpus tetragonolobus, assembly GCA_037954015.1. Classification (NCBI taxonomy): domain Eukaryota; kingdom Viridiplantae; phylum Streptophyta; class Magnoliopsida; order Fabales; family Fabaceae; genus Psophocarpus; species Psophocarpus tetragonolobus. The sequence goes on along the minus strand of JAYMYS010000016.1, from coordinate 1,646,241 downwards.
CAGAAAATGCAATCATTAACCAAAGCTAACAAAAGAGTAAGGGATGAAGAGGAACTCAAATTCATGACTCGAGACTACTTAGGAGCTGCCGACAAAGAGTTGGGACCGAGAAGGCGTGAGAGAGACAAAGCATTGACAAATAATCAACAACTAAAAGAAGAAATAAAAATTATAAAAGTAGTTAAAAGGCTGGCATAGAGGATGTTCAAAGACCTCTAACAACAACTAGAAAATGTGGTGCAAGAGTTTGAAAGTAAGGTCCAAGATTAAAAGCAATGCAAGCAAGAAGCAGAACAAGTCACAAGGATGAATCTAGCAAAATGGAAGAAGGAAGAATAGAAGACACTTGATTTGATGAGCCATGTTGAAGAGCAAAAAATCCCCATTAAAGAGCTTGATGCAGAAATCATATTTTGAAAAAAAGGAATTAGGGAAATCAATCGACAAGGAAAACATTGGGGGTACTAAATGATGAGATAGTTTTTTGGAAAAACCGTTACATGAAGCTTGCATGTTTGATAAATCAAGAAATCTCAAAAATTCCGGGAAGTCTCAGAGAAGATGAGAGGATGACAAATCCTTTTTCAACTCCTAGGGAGATTAATTTTTTTCTTAAATGTTGTAAAGAATTAATGGAAAATTTGAAAAAGATGGTTGTATTTGATAAAAAAGTGAAGATTTGGATGCAATGTACTTCTAGTTGAATATTAATGAAAAATGTGTCACTTTTGATCCTATGAAACCACTTCTCTCTTATGTCTTAGATATTTGCAATCAAGCAACGAAATTTATGATTCTCTAAAGAGGAGAATAAAATAAATAATAATATAAGGATAAAAATAAATAGAACATGATCATTTTATTCAATTCTCATGTCATATCATTCATTTGACAATAGAAAAATAATTAATCAAGTAAAGAAAATAACCCTACAAAACCCTTACAAGACTCACACCAAGACGGGAATCATGGACGGGATGGTAGATAACTTGGAGCAACAACATGAAGTGCTGAAAGAGAAAATGAGCTAGATGAAATTGCAAATGGAAAAGATCATGGAGATATTGCAATCAATCAAAGGCGCGAATGACAATCCTCTGGAAGAACCTCAAGCTACACCATCTCATCCATCCAGATTTAACCCACCTCCATAGTTTAATGTTCAAGCGTCATTCCCTCTACACAACCTTCCTCCTGGTTACACACCACCTGTCATTACCAACGTTGTAGAGGTTAATCACACTAATGATGCTCCAAATCCTCTATATGGCCTTCCCTTGGGTTATACCCCACCTACTGCTAGTAACCTTGAAAATAATCCCTTCACATCCTCCATTACACCTCCAAATCAAACACAGGCCCCAAGATTAAACCACAAGACTAACAATTCCTATATTTCAATCCAACATCCCACTTATACACTTCCAAATAATACCGCTCCTTTTGAAAACCTCCCAAACCACCAAAGTGTCACCCCTAAACCGACTATCGTGATTCATTCCAAATAGCTTGAAGACATTCAATCCAATGATAAGCTACGCTTCTTAGAAGAACCCTGTATTCTTTAGTGTATAGGATAAAGGTTGTGCTACCTATTGAAGTTGAAATCCCTTCATTGAGAGTGTTGGCAGAAAAACAACTTGAGGAGGCTGAATGGATTCAAGCTCGCTATGACAAGTTGAATCTCATTGAAGAAAAAAGGTTAACCGTCTTCTGCCATGGTCAATTGTATAAAAAAAGGGTGAAAAGAGCTCATGATAAGAAAGTTTGACCCTGAGAATTTCAAGAAGGTGGTCTGGTGCTTAAGAAAATATTACCAACCATAAAGATCATAAAGGAAAGTGGACTCCGAATTATGAAGGACTTTATGTGGTAAAGAAGACCTTTTCAGAAGGGGTTTTAATCTTGACGAATATGGATGGTGAAGATTTACCTCTCCCTATAAACTCTGAAGCAATAAAAAATATTCTACTTAAAAAAACGGAGCAGGGGGGAGTTTGTTAAGTCAAAAACCTAAAAGGACAGTCTAGGAAAAAATTAGAATGACCTAGTAGGTTGAAAACTTTGAAAAGAGCAGCCTAGGAAAAAGATAAGGTCATAAAAAAAACAAGCTCACTAGAATGAAAACATGAAAAGGTGGTCTACGCAAAAATTAGAGCAGCTCATAAAGAAAATTGTGTTGAAGTGTAGTTTGGGATCTTGTAAACAATGAAAATTGAAGAACTCAAGAGGCTCGAAAAATTAAGAAAGAAGTCCAACCAAACAATTGGGGTCCTTAAAAGCTGAGTGGATGGAATGCTTAAAGTTGTAGACTCAAGGATTAAAACAGTTACTTTGAATATCTCAATTATCCGTTACCCAATTTTCTTTTGTGTCAAAATTCATCTGCTAACTTCCTTTCGTGTAAGACCTCTTCTTCTATTTACCATTTTCCTTTTGAATCAATAATTACTTATATCTTTGCCAACCATTAATTGTTGCATTTTTTTATTTGATATACCAAGAATGAAGCATGTAATAATTTTTTAAAGGAATTATAATTGCGTAGAATAAGCTTAAAGATCAAAGGAAATATGACAATTTCTTAATCAAATTTGCCAAGGGTATCAGCGAACCATCAGTTAAAATCTTAACTCTTTTAGCCATATCTAGCCTTGAAAGAAATCTCATACGTCAAAGGTGAAAAAATAGCAAGAAGAAAGACACCAGTGAATATCGCAATGCTTAAAGCTTTAAGGGATCAAAGGTTGGAAATAATACCAAAAGAAGAATAAGTGTGAAAAAGTCATCCTCCATGTCATGCATATATTCCATTATCTTCGCACTCCATTTTACATTTCGGTCCCCGTGCCCATTAAATTTTGCATTTCAGGCCCCTGCACCTTACATCTTACATTTCAGGTACCACATCCACTCCATTTTGCACTCCGGGTCCCCGTGCCTAGTACATTTTGCATTTTGGGTCCCCGTACCCATTACATGTTACATTTTAGGTCAGAAAGCCCATTTCATTTTACATTTTGGATCTCTCTGCACAGTATATTTCTATTTTGGGTCCTCATGCCCACCGTATTTACATTTCAGCTCCCTATGAGTAAAAATTTCGAAGGTATTTGAATAAAAAGGGGGGTTACCAAATTGAAAATTTTGGTGAGTAAAAAAAATCACAAACTGATTCTATAAAAAGAGGTATTTGAATCAGAGAGGGGAAAAGGTTAGAAAGAAATTTGAAGAGAAGGAGAAAATAAACTCAAGAATCATAAAAATTAATTACCAAAAATTAAAAAAAAACTCAACATACTAATCGTTTTAAGAACTACGTAAACTCTGATTCTCCATTTCACATGGAGATATGTAGGAGCAGGAGTCAACTCTTGTCGAGCCCCTAAAAATAAAAATAAAATAAATCAATTAAAAATAAAATATTATTATTTTTATGAAAATGAAAATTTCCAATAATATTTTTCTCATTAAAATGTTAAAACCAAAAATAAAATAAAAGTAGTTTTATGTTTCAAGGGTAAATAAATATTTTTTTAAGTTATCTAATTATGCACATTTCATTAGAGGTAATCGTCCTTAAGATGAATGGGTAGGGTGCTAAAACCTTCCCTACGTGTAATAAACTTTTGGACTCAAAATTTGGTTTTGTAAACTACCTCTTTTTAAAAGTTTTTTCATTGTTTTTCTAGATAAATAATGGTGACGACTCCTCTGAGTTTTCAAATTATTTTTCGTCTTTTCGTTGATACTACGTGTCAACAAGGCCAATTTGCTACCACCTTTATCCTTCACATACCAAAATGGTGGTCATTTAAAAATAGATGATGTAGATTTTTTGTTTTTGATGGTAAATATGTTTTATGAAGATATACAAAATGAAAAAATTACCTTGTGAAATATAAGTGTTTTGATTTTCTTTTTTCATTATCAACAAACAAATATATTAAAAGAGGTAGAAGGGCTACCAAACCAAATCTAAGAGGAGATGACATAGAAACATAACTTTATGAGTTAAGAAAACAAAAAGACTAAAGCAATGGTCATGTTATTTGTTTCCAATTAGTTACATAACATATAAAATAACCATTGATGTAAACAAGAAGGCAAAACAAAACAAAAGGGCGAAAGTATTAAGAGAGATAAGCAAAAGTTTTAATGGAAGCAAACATAGAACTCAAAGTAGTCATAGAGAGACATACAAAACACTTTAAAGCAGGCATATTTTCAAAATGTGGGTTCCAACGAAGAAGAGTTGAGGACCAACTTCGACCTAATTTAAGAGTTAGGAAAGCAAGCTTAGTTCAGAATGGCTACTTACCAACAGAGGATAGCGAGGTACTACAAAGCCAGAGTTCAATTTGGATCGAGCTGAGCCAGTGCTACTCTTACTGACTATGACTGGACAGCAGTGGACTCTTTCTCAAATTCTGACCTTGCCACCTATATTTGATTGGATGAAGCAACCATCACTGAAGCAATGGATTTAGCTCAACTCCATTTAACAGGTTAGTAGCGAAAGGTAAGGCGAGTGGACGAGAGACCTTCATAATGCTTTGCCACAAACTTCACATGACAAACACATTTCCCCATAATAGATGCAAAAAACCCTAGAGTAGACATAAAGATGACAAACACGATGTTAGAGTTAGAGTAAAAGAACTTAAGTTGAATCTTCATTTAACAAAAATAAAAAAAAGGAAGTCTCCAAAGTTGTTGGTTCAAAGAGATGGAATGATAAAAAGACTATTAGTTATTTAAAATAATGCACATTTATACATTGTGCAAAATGTTCTTTTGAGAAATTAAACATGAAAACTGTTTAAAATGAATAAAATGTGTCAATAAATAATTAAATAAAATGCATAAAAATAAAAATATTTAAAAATATATTAAAATAATAAATATAAAATAAATTTAAATGTGGTGAAGATAAAATATTGGAAATTCTTATATTTAAAAATTAAATTTAAAAAGGTCATATTTACAAATGCATGAATAAGTTGAAAAGAATAAAAATTTAAATATGCTGAAAAATATATGAAAAGTAATATAAAAAATTAAGTAGTGATATTTGAGAATATTTCAAAAGGTTTTAAAAATATTGTTTGAGTAAAATTGAAAGAAAAGGGTAATATGTAAAATAAAAAATTTAAGAATAATAAAATTTTTTACATATTATATATAAAAAATAATACTTTAAAATATGAAAAACTTGAAAGAAAAAAACAAGACGTTTAATTTTTTTTTTTAAAAGTAACAAAAAGATTACGAGAATATATTTTTTTATCTAAGATTACGAGAATATTAAAAAGCTTATTTTTTAAAAAATGATGATAATTAAATTATTGTTTAGTCAAAGTGTAGGGAAAAAAAGATAATTTTTAAGAGTATGGAAGAAATAAAAAAATTGAATAATATGAAATTTTGCAAAATAATTTTTAATGAAAAAATTATATAAAAAATGAAAAGGTTGAAAACTGGATATGTTTAAAAATGATTTAAAAATATAATAAAGTAATTTAAAAATTTATAAAATATAAGCATTAAATTGCTAAAATTTTGAGTAGTTAAAAATGTATTAAAATGATAATATATAAAAACTTAAATGTGACGAATATATAAAATAGAAAATTCTTATACTTAAAAAATTAGATGTGAAAAGATAATATTTGGAAATATATAAATATGTTGAAAAGAATAAAATTTAACTCAAAGGATGTATATATCTCAATTAATCACACACATTTTGTAGAAAATAATATGAGTTCTATCTCCACCTAGGAATATTTATAAAAAGAAGGTAATTACATATGTATCCTTTCAGGTTTAGTATAATTAAAGGCGTATATCTTCTTTTCTTAAATTACACAGACTCTCCTTATAATATGAGTTCATATATAAATTTATCACATATGTATTCCTAAATTTTGTATGATATTACATAGATATCCTAAAGTTTTGTATACTATTATAAATACACCTCTATATTTTCAAATTTTACGGATGACACACTTTCACGTCCATTGTCGTACTAATACGAAGTTTAAAAGAGAATTATTCATATTACGTTCACACGAAATAAAATGTAATAATACAAAAATAAATAAAAATTTGTGTAGTTTAGAAAGAAGTGGGTATAATTGTAATGAATACATAAATGTAAGAGAGGTTTGTGTAATTAAAAAAAAAAAGGTGAAAGAGCACATATAATTACACTAAAGCTGAAGGAGTGCATTTGTAATTGCCTAAAAAAATTAATACTTTAACATATGAAAGGTTTAAAAATTAAAAAGTGATGTACAAAATATTGCAAAAACTAGGATTTTTACAAATTTAATTGTAGAAAAAGGTTATGTGAAAATATTTAAAAATAGAATAACAAAAATATATCAAAATCCGATGACATTTTCAAAAATAAATTTCATAATATGAAATTTTTTTAATTTATTTTAAAAAATAAAGATGTTTTAAAATGATTTAAAAATATAATAAAGTAATGTAAAATATTTTGAAATTTAAATATTAATTGGTTAAAAAATACGAATAGGTTTTTTGGGGAAAATATGAATAGTTAGAAAATGTATTAAAATGATAATGCAAAAAATGAAGTAGAATACCTCTAAAAAATGAATTAAAATAAATTTAATGTTTAATATGATGATTATATAAAAATTAATATTTTAAAATAAGAAAATATTGAAAAAAGATGATGTTTGATTTTTTAAAAAAAAAATAATAATGATGTTTAAGATATTGTTTTAGTAAAAATGTAAAATTGTAGGAATAAAATAAAAGTAGGAAATAAAAATGATGAAATTTTAAAAATGAATTTAAAAATATGAAAAATTGAGTTATTTAAAAATGAAAAAGTTGAAAATGGAGATATTTAAAAGGGTTTAATTTTTAAAAAAAAAGTAATGTAATATAGAAAAAGTAATATAAAAATTTGTATAAAATTATGTTAATATTATAGTTAGTGTATATGGATTTTGTGAACTTTATTGTTGGTGTATATATTGTATTTGGTGTTACATATGATATTTGAATATTTATATTTAACGGATTTGAATTTTTTAAATTTTGAAATTTGGTGAATTTAGTTTATTTTAAAGTATTATAATCATCCAAATTTTTTATTTACAATAAAAAATTATTTAATTATTATAATACTTTACAATAAACTAAATTCACCAAAGTTATCAAGTCGGAAATTCAAATCTATTAGATGTGAATATTGGATTGTGTTCTTATAATTAAATGCTTGAAAAATATCAAGTCTAGTCTAATGAATTAGTTTTACGGTGAAGTTCATTAAAATATCATGTTATATCTTAAGTTTATTAAGGTTTAATTATGTCATTATAAACTACTGAAAAAACTAAAAGGTATTCCTACACTTTAGAAATTAAATAATCTTTTTATATTAGAGAAAATTGACCATGATCTAGGCTATGGAAATTACTAAAGTCTACATTAAGCAAAATAATCTTAGGTGTACCTTTCCTCTAGGCACTTGCTCGGTGTAGGACACCTCATCCCAAAACTCATTTCTCAATCTCTTCAATTCTGTAACTTGCAAGATGTTGACTTAAGAATTGAGAGGACTTATTTACCTATCCAACCCAACACACCCTGACCCAAAAAGTCACACACCCAAAAATCACTTTAACACAAGGCTTCAAAAGATTACATATCCTAACTACCCCATCTAATGTACCTGAGATCCTTCAAATACGACAAATCTTTAATAATCATCCTCCAAAAGATATAATCAAACTCCAAAATCATAGCATTTATCTTTAGCATCATCATTTATCTCCAATAACTCATATATATATAAAGACATCACAATAAGACTTAGGTATCTTCTCACCATATACTTTTCACCCCATACACATTGTAACTTGTGTGTCGGAGTCTCTGGAAGTACCTACCTACCAAAAAGGAGCTTGAAGACTACAAGGTTCAAGACTTATTGTTCTAGTAAGAACAATTGGCACCCACTGTGGGACCGTAGCAAACTATCCTACAGACTTCACCGACTCATGGTTGAAACCAGAACCATTGCCTCTCTTTTAGCCATGACAGACAACCCTGACATATGGAAAATAGAATTAGACAGAAACACAACGACCTCCAGGCACTTTGCCAACAACATGTAGCGGACCTTGACACCATTCGGCAAGAGAACGAAGCCATGAAAGCTCGCCTCAAACCTGTTTGACCTCAACGACAACCCCTCACTCCCTCAAATCCTTAGACTGCTAGCAACTATGTTCACTTTCATCAAGAGATGACCACATTGAAAGAAAGAGCCATAGAAGCAACAAAGCCTTACACCAGAAGCAAGTAGTAGCAAAGAGAAAACACAAGGAAGAAGACAAATCACAACAGTAGGAAATAAAGTATACAAAATGCCAAGGGAACTTAAGTAATTTCAACTTTACCACACTCCCTCAAAAGTCGTACCAAAAAAACCCCTTCGACCAATCACAACATGCCACTTCACAATCCTCACTTAACCACATCACCTCACTCGTCCCACACCACCCCCATAACCCCTAAGATCCCACCCCTACAACACAACTTTCCCAACTCAGCCAAGCTCCCCACACAGACCACCTCAACAACTCCTGCACAACTCGTCAACTCATCTCCTTGTGATGAATTTAGAGCTCGGAGGACTTATACACCTTCCTCGCACTTTGGCCCAATGGACTCAGATAACATCCTGACACCTTTTTAGCTCTTTACCTCACCAGATGCTGACTCAAGAGCTCGAGGGACTTATGCACCTGCTCGACCCAACACACCTCGACCCAAACCTCATCTTTTAGCTTCTTCTGCTCTTTACCTCACCAGACGCTGACTTAAGAGCTGGGGACTTATCTACCTGCTCAACCCAACACACCTTGACCTAAAAGATCACACACCCAAAAAGCACTTCAGCCCAAGGCTCTAAAAGATTACATATCCTAACCACCCTATCTAATATACTTGAGATCTTCCAAATCCCACAAATCTTGGATAACCACCCTCGAAAAAATATAATCAAACTCCAAAATCATAACATTTATCTTTAACCCCATCATTTATCTCCAATAACTCCTATATATGCAGACATCACAATTAGACTCAGGTATCTTCTCACCATATACTTTTCACCCTCATACACACTCTAACTTGGGCATCAAAATCTTTGCAGGTACCCACTTGCTCTTACCTACTGGAAAGGAGTTCGGAGACTACAAGGTTTAAGACTTAATGTTCTGATAAGAACAACCTACATAAGGAGGAGGCAATAAGTCTTAAGAGCATCACAAAATAAAGTGGCCTTAGTATAAAATGTGAGCTTAGCATAGAACGCAGATCCCATCTACAAATATTTTTATCTTTCTTTAAGAGTTTCAAATTTGGGACATATAAATGGCTCGAGATTGTATTTTAAATCACACCCAATTTTGTGAGTTGTTTAAATGCCATCTTTAGTATCATATCTTAATATTAAATACCTTATTTAAAAATTAAATATTTTATCTTAGTTTGGAGGAATGGTATGCAAGATAATAAACGAAACAAGACATGACCTCAATGTGAAAATCTTATTATGATAATGTAAAATTGTAAATAATATATTAGCTAGCCATAAAATTTAGTTTCACTAAAAAAAGATAATTAGAACTCAATACGTGGTCATTTTAGTGAGAAAAAATTGAGATGTATGGAATATGCTATAAGTATATATTGTCATAATTTTAGACATAGTAAATAATTGAATTAAATTTTGAGGCCAACTTAAAAATTGTGAATAATTTTTTTAGCTTTGAAACAAGATAAAAGATTGACCTATAAAATTAGTACAACTCAAGATATTGTATATATAATATATGAAGGTCATAAACATGTAGATAGTTGCAATAATGGGTGGATGACATGTAACAAATATGAATTTGTTTGGATATGATTGAGTTGGATGTTACTTTTGTGATTGAATTATATTTGAGAAATTGTTTCTTTTGATTATTAACATGATTTATGTATATTGAAATGAGTATGATATGTAATATATTATAATTTGGGTGTTAAGAGATGTCATAACACATGTGTAGTGTCATGAGAAATGAAGACCTATCCTATGATAGGTACATCCTTAGTGTGAAGTGTTACGTACAAGTGTGAAGTTCACGTGTGACAGAAAGTTGGATATTAGGTAAGAGTGAACATATTAAACACGTGAGGGTATCTATACATGTAATGTTTTAAGGTTTTTGGTTGATAGGTGATATCAATATTTACTTATGAGGTGACTCAAAGTCCAATGATTGATATCTCCCATTAGTGGTTAATGCTTCATGAACCCCAACATGTGTAGAAGCCCCAATAAACAAGTGGCCTCATCTGTGAAGAATTAAGAAAAACTCTCATGTAGAAGACATTCATAACATGTGCATTAATGTTATTAATGAATCATAGCATGATGAATATATGTTTTTTAAAGTGTTATGAACTCAACTGAATCATAGCATGATGAATATATGTTTTTTAAAGTGTTATGAACTCAACTAGGGAGATTGTGAAGGAGCTCGTGAAGTTAATTGTACCTAGTGCAAAATCTCCTTTAAGCTCATGTAATTGTTAATCCTATGAGTTGGGTTAAAAATATAGAAGAAATAAGAATAATTAAAAAGAAAAAATATTATAAAATTTCAAAAATGATTTATTTAAATATAAAAATGTGAAAAATGATGTTTAAAAAGGGTTTAAGATTTTTAAAAAGTAATGTAATAAATTAAAGTAATGCAAACATTTAAAATAGTGATCTTTGAGGTCATTTCAAAATGTCTGAAAATATTGTTTAAATAAAATTAAAGAAATAATTGGTAATGTATAAAAATATGAAAAGAATTAAAATAATAATAAGTTTTAAATATGATGATAATAAAAAAAATAATACTTTAAAATATGAAAACGTTGAAAAATGGAGATGCCTGAAAAGGTTTATTTTTTTAAAAGTAAGGTAAAAATTATAAAAATATTGAAAATAGTAAAATTTTAGAAAATTTTATGTTTAAAGTATTTTTAGTAAAAGTAAAATTGTAGGAAAAAAGACAATGTCTATAAAAAAAGAATAAAAAAAGATAAAATATGATTAAATTTTTAAAAAATAGTTTATAAATGTGAAAAAGGATATATTTAAAAAATGGAGATATTTAAAAAGGTTTAAATTTTTAAAAAATAATATAAAAATTTAAAAATGATATTTAAGAATGTTTGAAAATACTGTTTTAATAAAATGTAGGAACAAAGGTAATGTGTAAGAGTATAGAAAATAAGAATAATATAATATTTCCCTAAAAAGCAATATAATATTAAAATATGATAAAATTTTAAAATAAATTTAAAAATATGAATAAAAGTAATTTATTTAAAAAATAAAAAGTTAATGAATGGAGATGTTTAAAAATATTTTAGAGTTTGTTTGACAATATTTTTATAAAACTGTTTTCAGTATTTAGAAGCTTAAAAACTTGTCTGGTTAATATTTCTTTAAAAGTATTTAGAAGTTAAAAAACTTGTTTGGTTAATGTTTTTCGAAAACAGTTTTGGTTTTTCTATTTTTTAAACTAAAAAAAGCGGTAGTTGCTTGTTTTCCAATTTTCTATTTTTGTTTTGAAAACTCAAAACACAATGACAATATGTTGTTTTTAATTTTTCATTAATGACATTTATGTAAATATGAATATTTTTTTCATTTTCACACTTTCAAAATAATTTTCAAATAGCATTTACCAAAGAAATTTTTTCTCTCTCTTATTTTAGAAAATAGTTCTAAAATAAGAACTATTTTTAAAAACTCTTTTACAAAACTAAAAAACAAAACTAAATCAATCAAACTCTTAGTTTCGTTCTATTTCTATTTTAGTATTTTAGTATTTAAAAACTAAAAAACTTGTTGGGATAAAACAGTTTTTGAAAACAATTCTAGTTTTTTAGTTTTAAAAACTAAAAAACAGGAATAAGTGAAAGTAGTTTTGCTTTTCAGTTTTCTATTTTTGTTTTGAAAACTCAAAATACAATAAAAATATGTTGTTTTTTTATTTTTATTAATGAAATTTTAATAAATATGAACAAGTTTTGTCATGTTTACATTTTCAAAACAGTTTTAAAATAATATTTATCTAACAAGTTTTCTTTTTCTAAAAACAATTTTTGAAAACTATTCTTAAAAATTCTTTTCAAAAATTAAAAAAAAAATAGCAAATCAATTAAACCTGTGTTTGAGTTGGACGAACAACTAACAACATCCCGCATCATATCATGTGGTATGTAACACCTAAAAAATAATAAATTTAAATGTTACATAAAGAGAAAGATGAATCTATTGGAGATTTGAAGCTAGAAAACTTGATATATCAAAATAATAGTAATTTTGTTGCAAATTCTTTAACGTGGATGGGAGACTTTTCCCCCAAATCCAACACTTCAATTACGTAGTAGGTATTTATCGTTTTTACTTTCACGTGGTTTATCACACGTCAAATGATAAAAAACAAACATGTACGAAAAAGTATGATCTGAAAAGCATAACATATTCTTTAACGTGGAGTAGAAACTTTCCCTTCATGTCTAACACTCCAATTATTTAGCATATATTTTTTGTTGTTTCAACTTTTCCCTCTTCCCTCGTTCTCTTTCACTGTTTCATTCATGTTTTTCAATTACAACGTAACTTTGGACTTATTTGTTTCTCATAGTCTAAAACAAATGTTTGACCCTCGCAATACGAAATACCGTGTTGTATAAACAATAAATTGTAGTTAATTATGCTGAAAATATCAAGATATTAATAATTAATTAAAACTAATAAAAATAAATCAAATTACAAAAAAATTGTTGAACTAAAAAAACATTTATATTTTTTTATCCATACACAAATCTTTCCTGACTGAAATTTATGCAGATCTTATTCTTGTGTATAAAAAAATTAAACAATGAAAGAAATTTGTTTCTTTACTAAAGTATATATCGCATTATATATTCCGATGTACCTTACAAATTAAAAGGCAAACATATACTACTATACTAGTTCCCTAAATTAGGCTCATCACTGCATTCTTTTGTAACATGTAACTCTTGCCCAACCCAAATTAGTGATATGTCTTAGGCGTTTCTTGTGTACTAAAACTTAAAAAATACACGTTTGTTTTGTGTATTTTTTTGTTTTTGTTTTTAGAGGAAAAAAAATAGTAGCAAAAATAGTTTAGTTACAATTTAAAAGATAGTTTTGTATAAAATATTTTTAAAAACAACTGAAAACAGAAAACAGAAAACAGAAAGAATTGTTTTCAGTATTTTAAAAAGTTAACACTGTGTGAAAATATAATAACAATATTTTAATTATACAAAAAATTAATATATAAATATATTTTGAATTATATATATAAAAAATTTATAATATTTGTGTTAAAATTAATTAAATTTAACAATATTGATTTTTTAAAGATAGAAAATATCAAGTGAAAACAAATATATTTTTTAAATATTAAAAACTTGAAAATGAAAATAAAAAATAAAAACAAAAAATATTTTCTTAAATCAAACGTCACCTAATATTTATATTTGTTTATCAATAAATATTAGTAAATTTTAAAATTTTAAATTTTTTTAATAACTTCCCTTCTTAAACAATTCAACTAATAACTTGTTGACTTTTATGTCTTTGTTTTAGATCAGTAAAATAGTATTACCGGATTGAATTATTTAAGATACTGATATATACAATCTACATTTATCTTATATTACAAACATATATATCACAAGTTTCCATCACTTCAACATTAATGGTGCTGTTGGATGCTCAACACATTTGATTAACCATTAGGATTATTTGGTTTATGCTGTGGAAAGCGCGTGAGAGAGATTTTTCTTTTTTTTATTTAAATACAAATTTTTACTATAACATTTTTCGAAAATATTTTTTTGATAAACAAAAAAATTTATTAGATAATAAAAAGCAACACTAAGTATCTTTTCAGAATTACAATTAGTTAAACAAATATATATATATATATATATATATATATATATATATATATATATATATATGAAAACAGAGTCAAAACAAAAACTACTTATTACTTCCTAATGTATAAATTTATTATCCATTTCTGAAAAAAATATGCAATTAACTTGCGAGTCAAACACCATCCTTACAAGCTTAATTGTGTTTGTTGAATAATAATAAACGTGTAGAAATCATTACTTAAATATTTTCTCATTTCTAACTCTCAAAAGTTGTTAGAGCCCCACAAAACTACACATAACACACCCACCAACTTTTTTTCACTATCATTAACCAAGCTTAGAAATTGAAAAGCCATACATTTGACATAATTTTGTAATGTTGTATGTAGTTCCTATAAAAAACATAATTATAATTATACCTAGATAGAACCACCTTACATTCATCAAACAAGTTTTCCTTAGACTTCTCTATTCAACCCCACAAACCACATGCCAAATCACGTTGAATATATATAAATTCTAAAAAAGTAATTAAATTTAATTAAAACTAACTTTTTTTTTACAGTCATAATTAAAACTAACCTTAAACATAGGTTAAAGTACTATACAGAATTATAGTTACTATTAGTTTATTTATATATAGTCCGACCCAATTATTTTAACTTAAATAACCATTTAACTATTATTTTTAATTTAATTCAATATTTCAAAATTAGTTTAGATGTATTTGTTTTGCTGATTATTTTCTGGAATCTGTGGTTGCCATAGAATTAATTTCGGTATATTACATTTATTTTAAACTGTTAAAGATCGTATATCTCTAGTATATTCATTATAGAATGTAATAAATAAAATTATAAATATTTAGAAATAAAATAAACTTAAAAATATATGGCTACGTTATTAGTTATATTTGACATTTCGCTAAGTACTTGAATAAGAACCTGACGTCAATCTCTCTCTAAAAACAAACACCTGATAGTTTTGATTTCGTTTTACAATACCTACAGAGGTTTAGTTAAAATTTTAGGTTTTTAAAATTAATTTTGTAGAGTAAAAATAATTTAATTTGCAAGGATTGATCATTAGAGCTAGATAATTATACTTACACTTCACAAAGCAATATATATACTTTTCTTCTCAATAAAAAAAAATATTTCTAACAAAGTTTACTTTACTAATAAAAAAATGTCATTCATTAATTTTTAGTAATTGTTTTAAAATCAATTTTATTAAAAAAAGGTTGTATATTAATGATATCTTCCCCATACTAGCAGAAAGATTAATTCCTTTCAAATTATTAAAAAACACCAAAATAAATTTTACTTTACTAACAACTTTCTTTTACAAGACAAAAATAGTCAAGAATCCGATTTCATCAAAATTTTAAAATGTTGATTAAAAAATAAGTGAATAATTTTGCTCTATTACAGTTTCTAAGATATAACTTTTAAGGTAGCCTTTAATAATTGCGGATGAACTCGTTCGGTACAATAATTGCGGATGAACTCGTTCCGTACAATAATTGTGGTAATCCTATTTACACTAAAGCACGTAGTTATCTATCAACGTTTTCAATAATTATTATTATTATTATAATATATTATATAAAAGATAGTGCAACTTTATCCAAAGTAACAATATTTATAGAGTTTAATATCTTACACTATTATTGTAAATTTTACAATGACGGATTAATCATAATTTTATATTTGCATGAGTTTTAAAAGTATTAATGATTAAAGTTAATAAATTAATTATATATAAATAGTTATAGTTAATTGTTTGTAAAATATTTTACACTGTTAATTTATAAATGTTTTTTTTATATTTATATATGAGGATTGCATGGAGGAGTGAATAATTAATCTGATTTAATTAAGAATTTGATTATTAAGAGTTTTAAAGTATTAATAAGGTAATGTGAATAAAATTAAAATTACCATAAATAAAAAATCATTGAATGTGAAGAAGAGTTTTTCTCTTTAATTAATTAATAGATTATAAATTTAGACCCAGAGAATATAATGTTGAGAAAAACCCCAATTTGGTAAAACCCTAATTAAAACCCTAAACCCTAATTAGAATAATTTGATATTATGTTATATATGTGGAATATAGCCCCTTGAGTCACGGCCTTATTTTGTCATTTGATATTCACATGTCATACTGTATTCGTTGAAACATATGATTTAGATGTGAAACTTGATGACAAAAAAGAGTATCCTCCAATCCATTTAAGTGATTTAACAAATAAACTAAATGAAAAATTTTAAAACATCTTCCGTAGCGCCGATAAGTCATTATAACTTATAGTCGCAAACGTCTTCAATTACGACACTACATTAAGTTAGAATAATTTATTTTTTAATAACTAATAACATGAAATATTACTATTTTGTTGATGGATTAGTTCAATTTTAGTATAAGTTTTGAAAGTTAAATTATTTTAATAATCAATTATATGCATAATTGATTATTGTTATAAGTAAAATTAAATTTATTTAGATAATTTTGTTATGAAATAATTAATTTTATTTCCATGAAATAAAAAAACAACTAAAAAAATTTATTAAAAAATAATGACAAACATAAACTACAAGTTTTTATATTTAAGATAACGACTTTTTTTTTTACAAATTTTAACTGTTGTCTCAACTCTCAAATAATAAGAAAATAACTTTTTTTCTAAAAAAATACCTTAAGACTACAATTATCTCAAACATTTTTAGTAGAATCCGTCTTAATAATTATGCATTTTGTATATCCATTTTGCACGTTTTAAATTGAAGGATGATAGACACTGATGCGAAAGAAAAATATTATTGGTAATATATTATATCTATAATATATTATTAAAAAGGCTAGCTGGTTGTTGCGGTTCTAAGTTCTGACCATATAAAGTAACGGTAATTTGTAGCAAATTAAAAGAAATATAAATTGTACAAAAAAAAAAAAATACAATACAGTGTAATTGGTATGAATTCCGTTTACTGGTAGAGTATGATTAAAAAGAATATAATATTATTTGATACATAGAAATTAATTTATTTACAAAGGCTATATAATATACGCATTCATTGACGTTGTAATGGTTGATTTTTATGATAACAATTTTAAAAAATATTTTTGGTCACATATTGTTTAAAAATAAAATAAATTTGTACTAATAATATAAAATAATTTTATATAGTCATTGTATCATAAACTATCTATTTGATTAGGTAAAACTTCATACACAAACAATTACGTAATACTTGTTTAAAAATAAAAAATTTTAAAATTTAATGTTGAATTAAATGAAATATCTTAATTTTTAATCTGTCTTTCCAAAATAATTTTTTTATTTTTATATTTATCATTTTAAAATAAAATTAAACTATATATGAAAAACAACATTAGCTATTAATTAACAATTATTCCTCCATATCCTTGTTTCAATCACATCCTTATTATTAATTTTGTTAATAAACTATGCATTAGAAAAACATTAATTATTATTAATTTGAATGATGAAAATAAATGTAATTAATAAAAGAGATAACAATTAATAATAGTATTTTATATTGATATTTTACCTAATGTAAGTATGAGTTGTGACAACCCTAACCATTATTTTGAGATGAGGGAGGAATCTTGCAATTTATGACAGCCACAAGCAACGACGTGATGAAGAGCTGATATAGAAAAACTCTATTCCCACGACACAACCTATATCGAGGCATTAACTTCTGCACAAACACAAAGCTAAAAAAACAACATAATCTTAACCATTTCCCCTTGGCAAAGAAAAAAGAAAAGTTAATAGAGCAGCATATTGAGGCAATAATAACTATAGGCTTGAGACTTGATTTGTTACAGAGCACTGAAAAGGGTGGCATAGCAATTCAATTATTTATCATCATATTGATATCTCCCCCCCAAAAAAAAAAAAAAAAAAAAAAAAAACGAGGGAGAGAAAGAGAGAGAAGAAAGAAAATGCAGAAGCATGGTTTTGCATCAAAACGTAACGTGTTACCGTACCAGACGCCGAGACTAAGGGACCACTACGTTCTGGGGAAGAAACTGGGGCAAGGGCAATTCGGAACGACGTACCTGAGCACGCACAAGGTGACGGGGAAGCTGTACGCGTGCAAATCGATCCCAAAGAGGAAGCTTTTGTGTCAGGAGGATTATGATGACGTGTGGAGGGAGATTCAGATCATGCACCATTTGTCGGAGCATCCCAACGTTGTTCAGATACAGGGGACGTACGAGGATTCTGTGTTCGTGCACCTTGTGATGGAGCTGTGTGCTGGGGGTGAGCTTTTTGATAGGATCATTCAGAAGGGTCATTACAGCGAGAGAGAGGCTGCAAAGTTGATTAAGACCATTGTTGGTGTCGTCGAGGCCTGCCACTCTCTTGGTGTCATGCATAGGGATCTCAAGCCTGAAAATTTCTTGTTTGATACCCCTGGTGAAGATGCCCAGATGAAGGCCACTGATTTTGGCCTCTCTGTCTTCTACAAGCCAGGTTCTTCCTCTCCAATCCACCCTCACTTTCCTCTTCTTTCTAATTCTATACCTCTTTTTCTCAATGCCCCCTTCCTACGTATTCTTATTACCATCTTAATGAAATGAACCTGCAAAATCCAAGGTTATTCCTTCATTCCCTTTTGGTTAGTACACACAATCCTCTATTCCATCATTCTCTTTTGGATACACTTTAGACAAAGGGGTTGCATCTTTGAATTCAATTCAACAACAATATTCTGCATCAGATCCCTTTTATTTGCTCAACATAATTATTCTCCTTGGCTCTTTTAACACTATGTTTTTTGTCACTACCAAAAAGGAATAGCATGTATTTATGGACAAGCCTTTTCTTCTTTCTTCTCAGGACAATCCTTTCATGATGTAGTGGGAAGTCCCTACTATGTTGCCCCCGAGGTGTTGTGCAAGCAATATGGACCGGAAGTGGATGTATGGAGTGCTGGTGTTATCCTATACATCTTACTCAGTGGGGTTCCACCTTTCTGGGCTGGTAACGATTCTAATGTGTATTGTATATTTCTTGGCCTCATAGTTGTCAACTTTTTTTTCTCTCTATATTGTTCAGTCATCTGGTTCTTATCTTCTTTCTGCCTGAGTTGCTTTCACCTTTTTTATTACCTTCAGAAACCGAAGCTGGAATTTTCAGGCAGATTTTAAATGGAGATCTTGATTTTGTTTCTGAGCCATGGCCCAGTATCTCAGAAAATGCTAAAGAATTGGTTAAACAGATGTTGGACAGGGACCCTAAGAGAAGAATTTCTGCTCATGAAGTCTTGTGTGAGTTCCTTGAGTACTAATTTTAACTGGATTTTCATGTGCTACTGGAGTATGCCAGATCATTATAGTGTCACAGCTTTGTAGCAGATCTAATGACTATGGAGTTTGTATAATCAGGTAACCCTTGGATTGTTGATGATATTGCACCTGACAAACCTCTGGACTCTGCTGTTTTGACACGCCTAAAGCATTTCTCTGCAATGAATAAACTTAAGAAGATGGCATTACGGGTATGTTTAGTTATCATTACAATGCCTTACCTTTTTCTGTTTGATTTCAGCAATGATATTAATTTTTTCTCTAGATTTATGTTAACTTTGCATGAAGTAAGCTCACAACTTTATATGACCTCAAAGCTTCCCGAAAGAGTAATTGGTTTTTTGTTATTAAAAGAATCAAAGCTGTGTATATTAGTGTAAAGCACCTGACTGCGTAATATTGCAAATGTCTGCTAAGTAAGGTGTACCATAATTTCTAAGATCGCCAAGACATGGGACTGACTGGAATGAAATTTTCAGTTGTTAGCCTATTTAATTATTATCACATAATTTGTTCTGAATTTCTATGTGCAAATACTTTGCATATAGGGCTGTAGATCTTAGAATGGTTTTGGAACATCATAAATCTAAGGATTGTGAGGTGAAGAGATATGATGAATGTATATTACAGAAGAAAATCGGGGTATCTAAGACAGATTGATGTCATGTCAGCTAGTCATTTATTTGAAATTATATATACAGAAGAACTGTAAGTTTCTACGAATCCTTAGCTTTCATGTTAGAGCTTTCTGCATTTGATAGATATTTTTATCCTTTGTAAGATCTCTGTTTGTTTCAGTTAATGATGATTAGCTCAATTATATAGTCTCTTCGTTTCAGAGTATCAATTTTATAAATTTTGTATGCTCTATCCATTGTTTATGTAGTCCGGTGTTCATCTAAATCACACACTGATACATCAAAACAATTTTCAGGTCATAGCAGAAAGACTTTCAGAGGAAGAAATAGGTGGATTGAAAGAGTTATTTAAAATGATTGACACAGACAATAGTGGGACAATAACTTTTGAGGAACTGAAGGCGGGTTTGAAAAGTGTCGGCTCTAATCTCATGGAATCTGAAATTAAATCCCTTATGGATGCGGTAGGTGGATTATCACCATCCTAGAATGTAATACAAAGGTTTTTAATGTTCATTATCATAGAATGTAATACAAAGGTGTTTAATATTATTTTAAATAAGTTCATTAATGTTGAGTTGTGTGATCATAAATTGCCTTCCCTTATGAACTTTGGCAGGCTGATATAGACAACAATGGAACAATAGACTATGGTGAATTTCTCGCTGCTACACTACACTTGAATAAGATGGAAAGAGAAGAGAATTTGATTGCTGCTTTTGGCTATTTTGATAAAGATGGTAGTGGATACATCACCATTGATGAGCTTCAACAGGCTACTAAAGACTTTGGCCTAGGCGATGTCCCTCTGGATGAGATGATCAAAGAGATTGATCAAGACAATGTAAGTTCCGATGAAATAAAATCTTACTTTACCTCATGCACTATTCTCTATGGCTGAAGCTAACAATGTAAAGGGAAAGGTGAACTAAGTCCTATTTCAAAGGAAATGTTTCCTTCTTATATGGTCTGCACAATTTATTTGATACCTAAGACCCCGTTCGGGGTGGTTCTAAGTTTATAGTTTTTTGTTTTGAAATGTATTTTGAAAATAGAAACGTGTTCGGAAAAAATTGTTTTATTTTGGTTTTTTATTTATTTTTGAAAGTTTTCACTCAATTTTAAAAGCAATAAAATTTGGTTTTCAGATTTTTATTTCTGTTTTTATTTAAGCTTATTACTTGACGACACTTGTCACCATTGACCATCACCTTTGACCGGCGGTCACCGGCCTCCACCTCTGACCAGCAGTCACCGACCACCACCTCCCTCCGACGGTCATCGGCCGCTACTTCTAGCTGGCAGTCTCCAGCCCCCACCTTTGACCAGTAGTTACCGGTCGTCACCTCCGATCGACAGTCACCGATCGCCACTTTCAACCGACGATCACCGGTCGCCACCTCCGACCGGCAATCACAGCTGCCACCTCTGACTGGCAGTCACCCAATCGCTACCTTCGACCACCAATCACCACCTGCGATCGTCAATGACCGACCGCCACCTTCAACGACTATCTCGATCGCTACGTCCAACTAGTCTTTTAGTTAAGATTTGAAAACAATGTTTTAAATTTGGAAACAAAAACAATGTTGTTTTCAAAATTTTGAAAACTTAACACCAAAACTAGTTTTGGTTTTTATAAATTTCAAAACTAGAAACCAAAAACCACCGCAAACAGGACCTAAGTTTTTATTTTCTTTATATTTGTTCTTTTTCTACTTTCTCATGCCAGCAACCGGTACTATGGTACAAGTTGACACTTCATGAAGTTAGAAGTAGTCCTTTAATTATAAAGTCAATGTAATTTTCATGAAATCCCGAAGACAATAAAATTTGGGATGCTTCAAGCGGAAAATGATTATCTGCCTAAAGAAATCCTCTGCTGCATCAGAATTGTTTTGGCTGTGGATAATAATAGTATACATGAGAAATATTCCTTATTCATAACCAACAAAATAGTAATTACAAATATTACTTGGTCTGCTAATGAAAGTAAAGAGATATGAAAGTCTGAAGTTAAATCATTGTTTGACTTGTATGTTGTAACTCACAATGAGCTAGGCTTGAATTGTCTGTTGTGGGATCATATACAGATGGATGAGGATTTCAAGTTCAGAGAAACTTTTGCTATATTTTTTGACTTTTCTACCATGTATGTCTATGCTAACATTTTTCAATATTGAGAGTGCTATTAGTTTATTTTTTTACAAAATACTCAGGTTTTTACAAGAATTTTTTATACATCAAGACACACTGTTTTTATTTTAGCTCTAAGGATCATTATGTAGGGGTAGTCTCTCTTGTTACTTCTGCAACTGCAAATACTTGTATTGCCAAAATCTCCATATTTTAGAGCTATTCATGCGTATTACTGTTTGTTAGGCTAATATTAAATGCTGATGGCATTCTCTTAGCGGTCCTTTCTTTACAATTTGAAATACTTGCTTTGCCCATAATAAGGCTTTTGTTTCTATGATATTTGATTGAAGTTAACTTGGATACCTTTGTCTCTCCTCTCAGCATTTTGATCTTATATTGTGGGGCTTTTGGTTCTAATTATGTATTTTATTTTTCAGGATGGGAAAATTGATTATGCAGAGTTTGCAGCAATGATGAAGAAGGGTGATTCAGATATTGGTAGAAGCAGAACCATGAAAGGCAATTTAAACTTCAGTATTGCAGAAGCATTTGGAGTGAAAGACTCTTCTTGATGTGCTACCTGAATTCTTTTGTACAGTTAGGAGGCATGATGATGGTAGAAGAAAAATGATAGTCAAATTTTCACAGCCGCATGGTTATAATCTGTTTGGAACTTTGTTTACTTTCTTGAGCAATGGCTTAATCTCTTTATTTAGAAACATACAGTGAAGTTGAACCTCTTCTGCATATACATATATATGTTACTTGGTTTCAATGGCTTGCCTTCACCAAATGTGATGCTATTATTTTTGGAGCCAAGAGTGGAAGAAAAAGATAGAGAATAAATCATCTATCACCTTGTGGTCAGTAGTGTCATTATTATGCGACATAAAATATCAAATAAAGATTCTAACTATGATAATAATTTGCGACGCTTGCGACAGCAATATTTAAGTGTATGCGTATTAACTTAGTATTCTAAAAACAATCATGTTTTCTGTCCATCAATTTTATTACCTCCATTTTATTATAAGCAACAAAAATTACATAAATGATATTTTAATTCTAATAACTTTATTTTCGATTAATGATAATTTTTAAAATGTTTATTTTATAAAAATTAATAATATTAAATTATATTACATTTAAAGTTTTGACACATAATTAAAATTAAAATTTATATTGTAAATTTTATAAAAAAATTATTTATGAAACATTTTAACATATCCTTGGTGAATACTCAATTTTATCTGATGCATATTATTTATTTAAAATAGAAAGAGAAATGAATGATACACAAAGGAGGAAAATCTTTGTTTCCATTTTGTCTTATTTTCTATTCTACTGTAAAAAATTTAATGAGTTATATAAAATATGAAAAAAAAATTAAGAGAGTATGTTTTTTGATTGGGGACATGAATGAAGAATTTCTATCCCAATCACTTACCAGGGTGCATGAAAAAGTTGTTGAAACGTGCCACTACTCCTATAGCATCTCACAAAGTCTGCAACCCTTGTCCCTTCCTTTCTTATTTCATCACCAGTTCTTCTGCCCAAAATTCTTGTTACTTTGCTTTTCATATTTCCATTTGCATTCTTTCATAGTTTCATGAATTGATACGCGTGTATTGGCTTAATGAGGAATTATGGTAAATTTGTAATTGGGAATTAATCTAAATGCCTTTTATTAATAAAATTTTAGTTTTTATAATTTGGTTTTATCAAATAAGAATGACTTAAATATATAGGGATATATCCACCTAGTGAGTCGCATTAACTGTAGTTTGGGATTTCCCGCTTTAAAAATTTGAAAGTGGGAACGAGTATATTGGTCTCGCGCCGCTTCTACTCCGAACAAAATTTTACTGAAGGACACAACTTAAATACAATGGTATCCTGGTATTAGAGAATACATATTATATAGTGTTTTATCCATGATATGTGAGTAGGAAAAAAATATGTTAGGAGAGGTCAAATTATTCCTAAAATTATTGAAACACGGAGTTGAGAAATAAATAGTAAATATGACTGACTATATTTATAGTCTATAGAATAATTTAATTTTTGAACCATAGATGAGAAAATTGTGCGATGAAGCTTATAGTTGTTTAATATTTACCTGATTGAAATAAAAATAATCATAGCCTTGACAATTGTTACACAACACTGAAAATGTGGCATGGTGATCGTGATCATGAAAATAAAATTATTGGTTATTGGTTATTGGTTAAAACATACTCGATATCATAGAGATTGTTGGAGAGGGAGGAAAGAAAATGTCTAAGGATAATGGTACATGGAAGTGCAAAAATGTGTTGCCGCATGAGACAGCGAATGTGAAGGAACACTATGTTATTTGTCAGAAGATACTGGGGAAAGGGGGTGTGGCAACAACATACATGTGCACGCATAAAGAGACAGGAGAGTATTATGCCTGCAAAACGATCCCAAAAGTGAAGCTGTTGAACCAGGGGGATTATGATGACGTGTGGAGGGAGATTCAGATCATGCACCATTTTTCGGGGCACCCGAATGTGGTTCAGATACAGGGAAGCTATGAGGACAAACTTGCTGTGCACTTGGTCATGGAGATGTGTATTGGGGGTGAGCTTTTTTATAGGATCATTCAGAAGGGGCATTACAGTGAGAGAGAGGCTGCAAAGATGATGAAGAAAATTGTTGGGGTGGTCGAGGCCTGTCACTCTCATGGGGTCATCCATAGGGACATCAAGCCTGAGAATTTCTTGTTTGATAGCTATTCTAAAAATGCCACCATCAAGGCCATTGATTTTGGCTACTCTACCTTCTACAAGCCAGGTTCCTTTCATCTTTTCTATTCAATTCAATTCAATTCAAATTACAATACAACCCTCTATCATTTGCTTCTTCTCAGGACAAACCTTTAGTGATGTAGTAGGAAGTGCCTACTATATGGCCCCCGAGGTCTTACGCAAGCAAAGTGGCCCACAAGTGGACGTTTGGAGTGCTGGTGTTATCCTATTCATCTTACTCAGTGGGGTCCCACCTTACTGGGCTAGTAATCATCCTAATCTCTATTTTAATTCTTTTCGACTGATACTTCAGCTCTCAAGTTTTTTCTCTATTATATATTATTTAGTCTTGGGTCTGATTTATATTCTATATTCACTTTTTCTGTTTTCTTTAGAAACCGAAGAAGGAATTTTCGATAAGATTTTACATGGAGAGATTGATTTTAATTCTGACCCGTGGCCAAGTATATCAGAAAGTGCTAAAGAATTATTAAAAAAGATGTTGGATAGGGATCCTAAGACTAGAATTTCTGCTCATAAAGTCTTATGTGAGTTTCCTGAGTACTACTTGTAACTGAATTTTCATGTGCTATTTATTGGGGTATGTCAGCTCGTTATGGTGTCATGGCTTTGTAAAGGATCTAACGTTTACTGGTGCTTATATAATCAGGTCACCCTTGGATTGTTGATGACAGTGTTGCTCCAGACAAACCTCTGGATCCTGTTGTTTTGACACGCCTAAAACATTTCTCAACAATGAATAAACTTAAGAAGATGGCATTACGTGTATGTTTAGTTACCCTTGTATTTCTTACCATTTTTTGTTTGATTTCAATGATGCTATTATTAATGTTTCTTAAGATTTATATAAACAACTTGTTGAATGAGATAACCTCATGATTTATATGTGGCATAAAGTTGCATGTGCACTTTTTCGGAGGGGGAGTCTAAATCTGAAGTTCATGTCTTTAGTTTTGTGAATCCATTTGTCACTTATATTAGACTTTTCTTCTTAGGTGGATATTTTTATCGTTTCTAAGATTTGTGTTTGTTCTAATGAATGATGATTGAATTAGTTGTATGGGCTCAGTCTCAACATATCTATTCATATCAATTTTCTATTATTTGTAAGCTCTAATTTTAGTTTTTTGTATAGTCTTGTATTCATATAAGTCATGCACTTACATTATGCATTAAAAACATTTCAGGTCATAGCAGAAAGACTCTCAGAGGAAGAAATAGGTGGATTGAAAGAGTTATTTAAAATCATTGATGAAGACAATAGTGGGACAATTACTTTTGAGGAACTGAAGGATGGTTTGAAAAATGTGGGATGTGATCTCATGGAATCAGAAATTAAATCCCTTATGGATGCGGTAGGTAGATTAACAATACAATATAATAGAATGTAATACAAATGATGTTTAATGTGAAATAACTTTATATCATTTTTGCTTTTTTTGTATATGCTGAATTGGGTGATCTTTAATTGCCTTTTCCTGTGCATTTTGGTAGGCTGATATAGACAACAATGGGACAATAGACTATGGTGAATTTCTCGCTGCTACACTGCAGTTGAATAAAATGGAAAGAGAAGAGAATTTGGTTAATGCTTTTGTCTATTTTGATAAGGATGGCAGTGGTTACATCACCATTGATGAGATTCAACAAGCTTGTAAAGACTTTGGCCTTGGAAATATACATCTGGATGACATAATCATGGAGATCGATCAAGACAACGTAAGTTCCTTTAAATGTGTCTGCGAAATCACTCGTACATGTTTGTGTGATTATTGTCGCTCTGCTTAGTTAAATAACTTTAATGAGATCCAAGTGTAAAAATTGTTTTAATTTGAGTTTAATACCTATACACTTGTATGTATAAGTATTTTCTTTTTAATTTATTATAAACCAGAATCTTTAAACTCTATATAAAGATGTATAATTAAAATTTGTTTAGTTGATTCTTTAAATATATTTATATAACTTTTTAAGAATCAAATAGTAAAGTGAAATTTTTTTAAAGTTTAATTAGTATGCATTGTCTGTATAACAAATAAATTGTATACTGACATTTAATCATAACTTTTTTATTTATAATAAATTTTTTATTTTATCAATTAGTATTTTCAAAGTCACATAAATAAAAACTTAACTTATGATTGAATGATGGTATAAAACTCTTTTACACTAGTGCCTACTAATTAAACTTTTTTTCTTATGCTAAAAAGTCATGATATTTTTATCAGTATTTTTAATTATTTATCACAATAAATGGTCAGATAAAAATAGTATAATATTTTTATCACAACATTTTTTTAAACTCATACATTCTCTCATAAAAACAATTTTATGAAAAAATTGTAAAAAACAACAATGTGAAAGTACTACTTTTTAAAAAATAAACTAAATATTAGAAACAAACATTCTATATTTAGACTTTAAAAAAATCTTATAACAAATACTCTTCAATGTTGGAATGCAATTGTGATGTTGAAGTCTCACATAAGTTGAAAATAGAGAAGATCACTCCAGTTCAAGTGGAAAGAACCACAAATTTATTATTTTTTTATGTTAAAGATAATATTAACTTATAAGTATTATTTATGTAGTATGTACTCAAAGCAAAAATATTGAATATGTTTCGGTGTTTAATCTCCCATATTTTGAGAAAATCAACCATCTGAATCTATTCTAGTTTATTTATTTTTTAATTCAGAAGGTTTTTTAGTAAATATTTAAAAAATATTTAGGTTTTCAAAACAACTTTTTAGGTGTGATGGTATCAAATTTATTTTAAAATTATGAATCTATAATACCAATTTTGGGGCAAATTTTTAAATGCTTATAAGTTATAACATTTTGTTAGTGATTCTTTCTTGACAATGGTTTCTTTTAAGTGGTTGGTATTTTTTCTTTTGAAGGTAAGTCCTTGGTATTTTAATATGTTGTGTTTAGGTGAAAAATAGATGTAGTCAAATAAGGCTTTTCTTTTATTGATATCTGAAGGAAACTATTTAGAATAACATTCTCTCTGAGGTATGTGAGGCATTTATTTCTTATATTGTGACGCTTATAGTTATAATTTGTATATCTTTTTTCAGGATGGGAGAATTGATTATGCAGAGTTTGTAGCAATGATGAGAAAAAGTGATCAAGATGCTGGTAAGAGTAGAGTGATTAAAGGTAATAGGTGATTTGGGAGTGTAAGACTCATCTTAACATGCTAATTGAATTAATCTGTTGTACCGTTAGGAAACAAGATGGGAGTGAAAAAACAAATTCAAATTTTGACATGCAAGGTTATAATATGTTTTATATTGGAACTCCGGATTCAGTATTTATTCTGTAGACGTGACGCCGCCAGCTTGTATTCATTTTGGGGAGCGGATAGTATCTTTAGTTCCCCGATCTATCTCGCTTGGTTTGACAATTTAGTGGATTAAAGGCACCCTCATCACCAACCTGTCAAAATTAATTATTTGCATCAATTAATATAATAATTATAATATAAAATAAATTATTAAGTAGAATTTATAAAAATAATTTATTAAGAAAATAAAATAAATTTTCTAATGTATTTTCATTTATTTTTTATAAATTATTGTAACATTACCATTAAAATAAAATACAAAATTTAAATAACTAAATAACTAAAATCGTGGACACGGGAAATTTAAAGTTGTTGGAATCGCAACGAAATCTTTCACAAAAAGAAAGGAAAAGCTGAAGGTAAAGGTTAGTGACAGTGATTGTGTTTGGATTTCATACAACGCAAGAAGTAAATTAAAATGAAAAATATACATTTTTTTTCAA
Organism: Psophocarpus tetragonolobus; assembly: GCA_037954015.1. NCBI lineage: Eukaryota > Viridiplantae > Streptophyta > Magnoliopsida > Fabales > Fabaceae > Psophocarpus > Psophocarpus tetragonolobus. The sequence goes on along the minus strand of JAYMYS010000016.1, from coordinate 1,617,500 downwards.
CACTCATAATTCTATTTGTACCCGTATCAGATTAATATATTTTTTAGAAATCTGGATCAATTGATTCAAAAAATAAAATTAATATTCAATTACAAATTAATTTATCTGATTTTATTTTTTACGTGTTTTCGTTCAACTAATTCAGAATATAAGGGTATTTTGGGTGCGAATAGTAATTGTGGAATGCTAAAATAAATTGCCAAGAAACATCCTTTTTGCCTTTCCTTAAACTTGTAAAATTGGGTCAAACTTGCGATTTTACATTATTTTACCCAATTTCACTCAAAAAGTGAGTTTGTATATTATTTGACTCAAAAAGGGTGAATAGACTCGTAAATTATATGATTTTATGAGTCAAAACACAATTTTGATAACCGTGTTTACAATAGTATGCTTAGGTTTCAACCTTATATATGTACTTAAGTCATCACATTTTATTCAGAGTTATGTATAGTATTATTGTTGTATGAAAATATATGTTTTGTGTCATTTGATCAAAACTCTCTAGTGTATATTTTATGACTATAAATGTTTATTAAGTGAATTTCACCTCACTTTAAAAGTTTATGTTTTACTTTTAAAGATGTACTTACATTTAGGTATGACGTAATTTTCAAATTATCTAGTGACATTAAACTTTCATTTATATTAATGAACGATTTGCTTTTCATGCAATTATCAATTAAAGGTTTAAAACAAAAGAAAAAAAACGTCTCTAGGTATCAAAGTATTTGTAAAACTAAAATGGATTAATATGTTTATAAAAAAGTTAAGGAATATTTTCTTTACTATTTTCAATTTTCAAAATAAATAATTTTATATTGGGTATGTGAACCCAGATTGAGTGTTAAATTTTGTGAAAATATTCAACTAGATACAAATAGAGGTTTAATTACAATTGGTGCTATAAATTTTATAAAATTTCGACATTGTGCTCAACATTTTGAAATGTGACATTGTACTCCCATGTTAAAAAGTTTACTAAATTGGTCCCCTTTGTTGATAACATGTGTTAGTTAACTTTTAACCTTTCACTGGGTCTGGATTGAGAGTGTTTTCAATTTTCAAAATAAACAGTTTATATTAGGTATGTGAACCCAAATTGAGAGTGTTACATTTTGTGAAAATACTTAATTTGATACAAATATAACTTTAACTATAATTGGTGTCACAAATTTTTAAAATTTAGTCATTGTGTTCCACATTTTGAAAATGTGACATTGTACTCCTACGTTAAAAAGTTTACTAAGTTGGTCCCCCTTTGTCGGATAACATGTGTTGGTTAACTTTTAACCCTACACGCTTAACGTTTAACATTTGACGGAGAGGCATCAATTGATGCCCAAATTGAGAGTGTTTTTAGTTTTCAAAATAAACAGTTTCATATTTGGTATGTGAACCAAGATTGAGAGTGTTACATTTTGTGAAAATACTCAACTTGATACAAATATAAGTTTAACTACAATTGGTGCCACAAATTTTATAAAATTTAGACATTGTGTCCCATATTTTGAAAATGTGACATTGTACTCCCATATTAAAAAGTTTACTAAATTGATGTCTCTTTGTCGGATAACACGTGTTAATTAACTTTTAACCCTTCATGCTCAACATTTAACATTTGACAGAGGACATCAATTTAGGATTTTTTCTTTTTAATTTAGAACACAATGTCGCATTTTCAAAATATAAGGACATGATGTCTAAATTCTATAAAATTTGGAGACACTAATTATTGTTAAACCAAATTTAATAAGAAAAGTGTGTTGTGTCCACCAAAGAGAAATGGATAGAGAATAAAAATATCTATCACCTTGTGGCCACTAATGTTATTATTCACATAGTCATACTAGTTATATAAGGCTCACGCTATTCACATCCTAGGGGTGATCGATTAAATTGAGTCTCTTTTACAAAATATTTAGCTAAATAGGTTTATTTTAAGACGATTCACCTAAGTAGGTCTATTTTGACTATGAACTGAGTCAAATCATAATTAAGAACTACGGTTTGACCTCCACATGAGTTTTTTATCACATGGTTGCTACATAAAATCGCATGTTAGACTTACAGTTTTATATAACAGACCATAAAACCACAACTCTGACTTGTGGTTTTATGGTCCAATTTTCAAAGCATCATGAGCTAATTAATGGGACCATATATCACTTGTCCCTCACATAAACCCAATGCTATAATTTAATTTAATTTAAATATTTCATGATTTTCTTAGGTAGACTTTGTTAATGGAATGAATTTAATTATGACATTTTTTTAAAACTAGATAGACTTTTGTAAAAACTTTTGATCTGGGTTATTGCTTAAAAAAATGTAGCTTGTCCCGAGATCTTAGGTAAATTAAGGGTGTGTTTGATAAAATTAACTGAAAAATTAGGTATAAGTATTAGATAAAACTAATTAATTTATTAGCTAACTAAAAGTTGTAAACTAATAAATAAGAGCATTATTAATTATTATATCAGTGTTTAAAATAATTATAATATATTTTAATAATATAAAATTTTTAATATAAATTAATTACATATTTAAATTATAAATTACTATAATTATATATTTAAATTATGAATATCTATAACTACATGCATATTTAAACTAATTTTATATATTAAATATTTAAATTTTAATTTACATATTTAAATTATAGGCTAAATTATAATTCGTGTCCTCAATTCAATTGTTAACATTTTTTTCTCTCGATTCTTAATTGCTTACATCTTGTTCATCCATCTTATAATTTAATGACATTGAAACATCCGTTAGATAATAGTCATTGATTGTTAAACTATTAATGTTGACCTCTCATGTGGTTTGATTAAATGAGTTCTTCCGTTGAAACATGTGTAAAACTTATTTTTTGCCTAAAAATAAGGGAAAATTTCTTTTCTTTTTCTAAAATTAAACTTTTGAGTCTATTTTCCTCTTAAAACTAAAGTTTCGGGTCTTTTACGCATGTGTCAATATGAAAAGTTATTTAATCAAATTACACTAGAAGTCAAAATTAATAGCTTAACAATTGACGACTATTTTCTAATGGATAGTTAAAATGCCACCAACTTTTAAAATAGGGAAACAAAATGTGAGCAATTAAAAATAGAGGACAAAATATTAGCAATAAAATAAATTGAGAAACACAAATTATAATTTAGCCAAAATTATAATTAACTATAATTACATGTTTAAACTATGAATGACTATAATTACATATTAAGATTATAATAAAGAAGAGAGAAATGAAGGACAAGCAGGATTGTGACATGTGAGGAATAGAAGATTAATAAAAAGTAAATAGTTGTAAAAAAAATTCAACTAATAGGGGAAAATAGAAGATTTAAAACCCCCCTAATTGAAATAGTTTTTTTTAAAGAAAAAGTTAATAATTATTTAAAAAATTAGTAGCTTTTTCTTACTATACTAAACTAAAACCATTTCAGATTAAGCTAATCTAATAATAAACTAAATACACTATAAGGGAGTCTCATATGAGAGAATTTAATCTCATGCTTATTATTGCAAAAGAAAATAAAATAAATTTCTTGAATTATTTCATCTAATTTTTTGAAAGTTAATTTTAATTTAAACGTAAATTTTTAAAGTTTAATATGAGTTATAAGATAATTAATATAAGGAGAGTGCTAACTAGTTTTCTCAAGGGCAATTGTTACTAAGCTAAAAAAGACAATCCCCATTCAATTGATTTTTGGTTTTAAACATTTTGAAATTTATAAAAAAAAAAAAACTTAAATATATATTTTTTTGTCTTGATATATTAATGAATTTTAGGTTGAAAAAACTAAAAGAACACATACAAGGATTATTTTTGATTCATTTTGAGGAAGACCCCTCAACCAGAAGTAAAACGGGCATAAAATAAAAATGGGTAAAAAAAAGAAGAAAGAAGTAAAAGCTTTTTTAAAATATAATTTTTAGGTGAATAATAAAAGCCCGATTGCGAAAGAGAAAACGGATAGGAAAGAAGAGAGGATAGATAGGCCTGAGAAGAAGAGAGAGGTCTCTGAGCAATGGCCACTGCCACTGTTTCAACACTATGTGCTACTTTTGGAACCCATTGCGCCATTTCCCACAACCCTAAACCCCTCTTTTCTCAACCTTTCAATCTCAATCGCTTTCATTCTAACTCTTACAAGCTTACTTTCTCTCCTCGCTCACCTCTCTCACCTCTCTCACCTCTTCCCAAGGCTGCAGACTCCGCACTGGTTCAAACCCAACCCGGTTCGCTCGATCCCCAACCGGCCCAACTTGTCCCCGTCCAACCTCCCTCCTGGGAACCCGGTCTCTTCGCTGTCATAATGGTCAGTGCTCAATTGTGAATACTGAATTGCCTTTTCCGATGTTGTCTGTCGGATTCAGTGACCCAATGTAGAAAAGTTGCGAGATTTTCTCCGAGAGTCATCGTTTGTATGGTTTTTTAGTGCTGTTGGAAAGTCGCAATCTTTCAGTTAAATGGTTAATTCTAATTTTTTGAACTCTTGTTTGTGATGTTCCACTTTCGGTTTGTTGAATGGCTAGATAGGGGCTTTCTTTGTTCTGAAGTTTCGGCAAATATTATTGTCTTCTGAATTTTTTGGTTGTCGCTGTTGTTTTGTTTAGATTGGTTCACGGCAATATATTGTTCACCCCGGGCGCTGGATTGTTGTTCAGAGGTTGAAAGGTGCTAATGTTAATGATAAGGTACGTAGCTTTATTCATGGATCAAATCAAATGATGATGTAATATTCTATTCTGAAATTGTGTCAATAGACACCCTATTTTAGCTCGTCAGTCTCAGTTTTGCATCATTCATTAAACTCATTCAATACTTGTTTCTGTATTTCGTTAAGAGCATCACCAGCTTACTACTAGGGTCTACCACCACTTTCTCCCCAAACATTGCTTCTAGAATTTAAATGTGTTAGCAGCTGGATAATAATTAAATGGTTGGTCAATAACAATATAGTGTTAATGTATGCACAAATGAATGAATTACCGTTGTCATCATTATTATGGTAGTTGATAGTAGTCACAAGAAAATATATCTATAACAAACTGACAATTTTTCAGTTCATTATATCAAACTTTGGGCTCATGTGATACTTACAAAAATATGACTGCCCCATTCCCGTATTAGTAAGATTGATTATCGTGAAATTTTATTTGTCATTATATAATTGAATCCTGTTAGTCTGAACTCTCTGAACCATGGCTTAGGACCCTGTAATTTCAAGGTTTCCAACACCAACGGCGTTTAAAGAGATTTAGCATAGGCTGAGTATGAAATAATTTAGAATGGGTAGGGGAGACGCCTGCTATTGCTAAAGTGATAATTTTATATTAATAACTGCTGCAATTTTCAAAGCTTATTTTATTACTAGTTACTAGTTTAATTTTAGCTGTTGGGATCTACAGATTGCCTTACATAAGGTTTTACTGGTTGGCACTGATACATCTTGCTACATTGGGAAACCAATAGTAACAAATGCTGTTGTTTATGCAACTGTGGAGGAGCAGGTACACCTCTTTCTTTTTGTTTCTTTCCTCCAGACAGGATTGAAAGAAAGTCATCTACCTTAACCATTTTATTTTTAATGCAGGGTTTGGACCCCAAAGTAATTGTCTTTAAATATAAAAAGAAGAAACACTATCGCAGAAACATTGGCCACAGACAGGTACTAAAGTTTTGCTTTTACTTGTGCAAGCAAATTATTTATCATATTTTACAATTAAAACGCTGGTTTACGTTGCATGGGAGGGGTTGGAAAATATTTAAGGTTGAATTTTCATACCTTAATATAAAATCTGAAGGGATGTTGAAAATATGTGAATCCATTTTCTGTGTGTATCTATAGGTAAATATGTTCTTGGCTACAAATAAGCTATTACTCGTTAGCCATTACAAGTTACAACAAGCAGTAATACATGCAGTGAATGAGCTGTGCGATTGGTTATCATAAAAAAATTCTTGCCTTAAGAGCCATATATTTGGGAACCAGATATATCATTCCATAGCAGTGAATGATTTATCCGGATCTGATATAAGAATTAAAAATTCAAATGACATCTCACCAAATAAAACTAGTTAGATTTGTGTTAAATTTTTAGCTTATGTAAAAATATGATTTTATCCTTGTGTTTGAAATGCTTGACATTGTGTGATTTTGAACATGTAATGTAACAGCCACATACACGTCTACGGATAAATAGCATTATGGGGTATGAGAACTACCCTAAAGTTACTATGGACGATATCAAATCGGACGATTCCGAATCATGAACACCTTGTGCGCTCTGCGTATACATCTTTGATTATAAGCAATCGTTTCGCCATTGTTAGTTTTGCTTTAAGTAGAAATGTAATGTATGGCATATATTGTAATTGTATTGTTGTAATCTCCCGTTTGCTAATAAATTGCTACTTCCCTCCAATTTTCACATGCCAATTTTGACCCTTCTTAAGTCTTAACTCTTATATCGACCTTGTTTGCTTAGTTGTATTTTCTGTTCTCTTGCCTTCCATTGAAGAATTACCGGAGCAAATTTAATGTCAAAATTTTAAATATTTGTTATACCCTTTTAAGTAGTTCCCTTAGATATGTCCCAAGCAAAAACTTTCAAAGTTTTTAATTCAGTTAGTTGAGTAGTATATATGAATTTTTGTAAATTTTTTATTCTAATTTTAACTTTTATGGATAAAAAAGTTGTGATTGAATTGGCATTAATAAAACAATATTAAATAATGCATAAAATAATAAAGAAACCTAACATTATACTATCATAATATTAAAAATAAAAAATAAAACAATTTTATAAGTTCTTAGTATTTAAACTGTACACAAGATAATATCAAATATATCATAATATTTTGGTCTAAGATTTAACAATACATAATAATGTATATTAGTAATAAGTTTATATAAAAGATAAAGAAAATGATAAGTGTTTTATGTTTTTTAAGAAAAAAATTGAAATGAGAACATTTTTCATTGAGCTGTGGTGAACATTGATTTTGTTAGCTTTTGATATTTTTTACTATTTTTTTTTCAATTTTTTTACATTTTTATTTTCTATTCTTTGACTAATTTTTCTTACAAGTTAGTTCAATGATTTATTTGAACTAAACAATGATTGATTTTTCAGTCCAGCAAACAATCTTGTCTTATTTCAAAAGAGTGATAAATTTTAATACATCTTCATTTGTGCACATAAAAGGAGTTCACCTTGTTTTGCAGCAATATCATCATTTTCCGTTTTGTTGGGTCTCAATTGGATTTATTCCCACAATGCTCTCTACTTGTACCACCTTTTTTGAAGGAGAATGAGAAAATAGGAATAAAAAAAATATTTATCGTTTGGTTCAACAGAAAAAAAACGTTTATATAAAAATTAAAATTTAAAATTTCCTCTTCTTTTCCCTGTATTTTATCACGATTCAAATACATAATGTAACTCCATTTGAACTTGTCTTATTTATTATGTGACACTTGCATTGTTATGTTCTATTTGGCTGTAAAGAAAAAAAAAAGAATGGGTGAAAATGAAGAAAAATAATTAGAGAAAAAATAAAAATAAAATAAATAAAATGATTTCTTTGTTGTAAAACTTTGTAAGAAATAGAATAAAAATAAAATAATAAATTCAATCTATTAAAATAAGTATTAATATATTAAAATAAGTATAGTTTTTTTTATGGGTCAAAGAAAGAATTTTTATTAAAAACAAGGGAACATACAAAGCATACCTTTCTACATTACAAAGGAAAATAAATGTAGTAAAACAAAATGCGATGAATAAAAAACATACCACTTTTCAAACACTGTGCCTAAGATTTAACATAAGAGCATGTTATGAATTTTGTTGCCTAACACCCACAAGGTTAGAATTCTAACTCTTCCAGAGTGGTATCTTACTGATGCTCTGACCCTCTCAAAATGAAGCCTTCTTTGCTCTCCACCTAAGCTGTGCAGAAAAAACTCAGTCAATCTCAAGAAACAGTGAAACTTTATAGGGTGTTTTTGTCCAGGTACAGGTAGTCTACACCTTCACATACGTCTATTTCACTGAGTCTCTCTCCGAGACAGTGCCCAAATTGTTACGCCTTTCGTGCGGGTTGAAACTTACCCAACAAGAAATTTCGCTACCTTAGGACCGTTATAGTTACGACCGTTGTCCACCTATAAACTGAATTGGATATGATGAACAATTTCAAACGTATCCACTCCAACACCATTGAAGGCTGCATTGTTTCTAGACTTTCAAATATGCTGTAATTTTGTAAACCACACATATGACAATGCAAACTGTCTTTGTTGATTATCATTTAGCAACTCTTGAAATTGAAATGTGTGGCTTCTTATCAAGCTAGATTGCACTCTCGATATACTTTACCAATAACAAAGGTCTTACCATACTCTTGTAGATACACTACAAGTGAGAAAAAAATGTACTCTTATTTCCATTTCTTTGTCACACCGCCACACAATGACATAAGTATAGTTGATTAAAGGAATAATATAAAACGATTCAATGCAGTACAAATATTTCTGTAGCAAGGAGGATCCCCATTCCTTTTACTTCGGTATCAATCTTTAATACCCATGCTGTTCATCCTCATTTGACAGTATGCTAAATATTAACTATACATAAGGTGTCAGATATTTTTATGAAAGTACACATTCCTTGAAGACAATATTAAATAAAAAAAAAACTGAATATTTTCACTGTAAATCGCAATTACTCCCTACGTTCTTTATTATAAGCAAAAAAAGAGGGATTTATACATCGAAAAGGAGTGATTGCATTAAATTATACTAATTCTGTAGTATTTGTTTTCTAAATTGTCCTTACATGTTAAAATGTGAGAACAAAAAAAAAAAAAAAAATAATAATAATAATAAATTGCATACAAAGAATCAAGCATTAAATAAGTTCATTCTAGGAATAGGATTATTAAATGGAGTGATTATTAAATAAAGTGAAGATAGTTAAAATTAAAATTTATTTATATTTGAGAAGAAAATTTATATGTTTTTTCCATTTATAATAGAGATAGTAGGTCACAAGCGATTTCAAAAATGCCTCTCATTTTATCCATAGTTAAACTTCACCAATAAATACAATGATATTAACTACAGTCTACATCATACATTATTAATTTTTGCGAGATTATCGCAGAATAAATTCTCATTATTTAAGTTGAATATGATGAAAGCAATGGAATGAAACTAAACACCAATTCTTTAAGGGCAGATTGCAAATTACTGATATTATATAGACATCAGTCCGTTTCAACCAAAGTTTTTATATGCAACATTGATATGGCTTCCTGTTTGAGTATGGGTGAATGTTCATGACAACAAAATCAGACGTGAATCTAATGACAGGAAGAGTAATGGTTGAAATTCTCTATCATATCTTACGTTGAATAATGCAATACTACAGGGTAAAAAGTCAGATCCTATATGGTGCGAAGCACATACAGCATAGCTAAACAATCACCACAACCTTCCTGATGACATCAAGGCCTATATGTGTGTAATTCAATGCTCTAACAAAGCCTCGTAACCGTAGCTGAATTGATTGGTCACCACTCAGCTAAGTCTACCCTTACTTTCTCCACACCATCAAAAAATAAAAAGGGAAACGAAAAATCTTAGGCTCCATCACAGAAAATAAAATGGAGCATATGTCACTGTTTTTTAGTTACTAATAATAATACATCCTCTCAATGATATCATTCTTAAATATTATCTTCTCTTTCGATCCCGTCATCACCATCTAACTAGATCACGTAACTTGCCATTTTGACAAAAATGGATTTTGCAAGCTGAGCCAGCAAACCATCATTCATATACTCGCTTCCTCTTCAGAAGTGTTGGAACAATGGAAACAAAACCAATGAGGAAAAGTACTGATAATGTCTTAAAATCATATAGATCCTTAATTGACTTTAGATCCCCAAGAGCAAGGCCAGCCTGGATAAACAACAATGGAGAGGTTAGGGGTATAATAAAAGAAAAGCAGCAGAATAGCTCCCACATAAGAATGGGCAAACCAGCATAGAAGATATTTAGCCTTTTCATCCATAACTAAGGAACTATAAGAAATGAAAATTTGCATAGTTTGAAATCAAAATATGACATAACATGGTAAATGAGAAAAACTTACTGATATATAATCAGCATCAACCCAGTTCAAATGAAAGAAACAAAATGTATATTAGAAATCAACAGGGGAACTATTCTTATCACTTCAATTACCCAATCCAGCTAAATGCCAGACAACAGAATACACATTCTAAGCAGTTGTGATTTGTGAAAACAGGATTGAGATGATTTCTCAATATTGCAGTTCTCAATGGAACTGCAGAATGTACTACTGGAATCCTCAGGTAGTGCCTTTTCAATGTAAACATTGCCAGCATAATCTTTCAAATCATCCTTCAAGATAAATACTTGCTAAAGGTCTTGAAACTAAGGACAACCTGTTTTCTTCTTGAGATTGGATTCTATGACATTGAAAGTTCTTAAATTATTTCTGTAGTTGTTCTAGTAATATGTAAATATAAATGTATTCTGTATCTAATATTTATCTACTCATATATATGCATATTTCAACAAGAATTACTTATATAGAATTACTGAACCGTATCCGATAGAATAACAAACATCACATCATATTCCAATTTAAACAGGTCTAGTTGACAAAGTTCCTGAGTATAAAAACAAACCTTGTTGATTGTCTATGTAAAGCTTATACACTAGGAAAATATCTTAAATCCTGAATCACATGGATCTTAAGTCGATAATCCATCCAATACATTTGGTAATGAACATTAAGGAATACTTTCATCCCTCATTGTCAAAACCAAGATCCTATTTATTAGGATCAAAAGGGGGTAAGAAAAACGTAAACTACGGGATACAAAAAAAGAAAACATTTTCTGCAAAACATAAGACTCAGTTACTAATCACATGTCCCAGCTCCAACTGACAAAGTGTAGAGTACTTGCAGACCCTAAAACACTGCAGAACTTGCAATAAAAGAAGGTGAACAGAGTGTAGTCAAATATTGAGATTGCAGATGGAAGGATTCAAATGAAGTCAAACAGATGGGAGAGAGGTTTCAATGCCGTCAGGCAAAGAGGAAGAATATTTCAGGGCAAAGGCCATGTTTATCTCATCCACCTTGCCCAACTTCACCCACGAAAATCAAAATCACTTGTATGCAACTTGAGGAAAGGAAAGGAATCAGGGCAACAGATGGTTTATTCAAATCAGGTTGCAAAATTTTATCCAGTAGGATTGGGGTCCCAATCTCTGGGGGTTTGCAAGTTTCCCCATGGATCCTAGTCCAATTCAGGTGGCAACCCTGAATTGGCTTGAGCATGGAGAAGCAAGAGAAATAGTGGAATGACACAATAATCCTAGGTGCAAAATCATGATCTTGACAAACTTGCAAAAGCCTGTAGACAACTACAAGACACTAACTAAAATGAGCTAAAATACAATATAATCAAGGCACGTGTACACTAGAAACATCTGAATTAGGTCAGAGAAACCAGAAAAGCAAGCATATTCTAAAATAACAGCAAAAGAGGCAGAGAAGCTTACTCTGACAGTAATATAAGCGGCCGGAACCAGACCAATCAATGTAGCCAAAAAGAATATATGAAATGGAACATCAACAATGGGGGACGCCAAATTGATGAACAGATTAGGCAATGTGGGGGTTATCCTCAGAAAAAGCATGTAATTGAGCAACTTATCCCTACGCTTTGCAATCTGATCGAAATTAACAAAATCCCACATCAAGGCAATGCAACGCAACGCAACCCAACCAAACAAATTTAAAATGTTGACAGAAAGATAAAAAAAAGAGGGGACGAAAACAAACCTCAGCTTGGAAGAACCTTAGCCTCTCAGGCCACAACCAAGAAACCAGAGGCCTTCCAATTAACTTGGACAAAAAGAAACAGGAAGATGCACCGGCAGTGGCATTGAAAACAACCAAAAAGATTCCTCGTACAACTCCGAAAAGCGCCCCAGCTAAGAGGGACATGAAGATTGTCCCCGGAATCATGAAAGTCTGCATGAAGATGTAGGTGGAGCAGTAGCCAAGGATGAACTGTGCAGGGTGGTTCGTGGCATAGGTCGAAAGATGTTCCCTTTAACACCATAAAAAAGAAGATATTTGATAAGATTAAAAGAGAAGAAGACGAAAAAGAGAGCATAGTTATTATGAAAAGGGTACTTGAGGTTCCGAAGATCGGAGATGGTGCGGGGGAGTTTGAGGTTGGTGTAAGCGGCGGAGGGCATGGTGAGGTAAATGCAGAATAGGCCGGTGGAGAAGACGAAGAAGACGGTGACGGCGGCGGCGAATTCCCACGTGTTGAGCGGAAACCTCTCCAATTTGGGCTTCTTGGCGGAGGGTGAATCATCATCCTCGCCCTTCTCTTCGTCCCTCGTCGCCGTCACATTCCTCGGCGCCGCCATCGTACGATCCAATTACACAAATCTCATCGGGGATTTTATAGGGCTGATGATGTGTGAAAACCCTGAGATTTGGGGATGAAGAAGAGAGAGAAAGAGACGATCCTTCTGCGAAATTTAGCTGCAAATGGATTTGGAAGGAAAAGAGAGAGACAACTTTCAACAACATAAGAATAAGAATGAATTAAGAACACCAACACTTTTTATTATTTTCACAAAATAACATCACTATCGCTTTAAATTTGTGTATCCCTCAATCAGTTATTTATAAATTATCTTCCAAATTCGAAAATCATATTCTTATAAATAGTTTACTAATAATATTTTTTATTCTTTTAAAAAAATAATATTTCTATAATAAGATTCAAATTTGTAAGCATTCTAATTCTGGATTTTAAAAGAATAATCTCTACTTACATTCTTGTGACTGATATTATTAATATTATGTCTATTATTTTTAATATATATTTTTTATTATTATAATAAGTTATAAAAAAATAATAATTATATGTCTCACACATATCTTCTATGCTTATGAATTACCATTGACTTTAAATTAAGAATGTGAAATTTTAAGTGTACGGAAGAATTTTAATTTATTAAACAATTCAATTGAAATTAAAAGATAGAAGATATTTTAAAAATTATTTTAAGTTTTAAATATAATATATGTATATTTAAAATTGATTTAAAAATACTTATTCACATGTGAGATTTATATTTAATTCTTTAAAAATAATTTAGATAATAAGAAAATAATGTCATAAAATTATTATTACGTATTAGTCAAGATTTGTCCTTAATTGTCAACATTAATCTAATCAATCTACATGTTTATTCATTTTAAAAATTTAAAGACACAATGTTTTAATTTAAAAATCAAATAATAAAATATTAAAAATTAGTAAAATAGAAAACCAAATAGTGTAATTAAGAAAAAAAAAAGAAGGAATGCAAATGAAGTTTCCGTACAGCTAAGGTTGAAAATTAGGCAATTTTGTTTGACACTCCTAAATTGCTATTTACACCTTCTAAAAACTTAAATTAACCAAACTGTTATTATGAGTTTTTAAACCCTGAAATTTACTTATCTGTTATTTTGACCTTCACCTAGTGTGTGTCTTTTATCTGGTAGTGTCTTCTCTCAACATTGTTTGTGTGCAAAGTAATCTCTAGTTATTTATATAAATTAATGTCATGTTTAGTATTTCAAAAAACTTGATTTGGAATATAGTAGCTATGTCAGACTTACTATTCCAAAACAAATGTTCATTTATTTTGAATAACTTGATTAAGAACATATTAATTATATATTTGGATCAATTGATTTAAAATTAAAAAAAAAATTAATTTCTGGATTAAGTAATCCAAAACAAATGATCATTATTCTAGATCACAGAAATGCACTAGATATATTCTGTATTCCAGATCACGAGTAATCTAAAATATACCATTTTTGTTTTTTTTTGCTATGATTTTTAAGACTAATTTTTGATGGGGGTATCTGGATGTGAGGAGGCATTTTTGCGATGATTTTTAAGATTTGTTTTTCTAGGGGGAAGTGGCGGGGATGTTTGGGGAGGGATATAGACCTAAGTAAGGATTTTGGAGTGTATGGTGGGAATCATTTTATAGGCATGAGGAAAGAGAAGATGGGAGAAGGTTACTGTAGGAAGTGGCTAGTAAATGAGAGGAGGAAAAAGGGATATAACATGGGCATTATAGAATGTTGGGAGTGTCAATAGCAATTTTGGAAGTGTTAAAAGAATTGCCTACAACTTATTGTGTTAGAGAACAGGCCCACCCACTCTATCAAGTCAATAGTTTATTTGTTTGCTCATACTGTACAAAAGTTTTGGAGAACATAAATATTTTGCTAGGTCAGTTTATTCCAAAGAAATAAAAGTGCTGATATCTATCATTGTTTAGAACAGTGTTTTTAAAAATGAGACTAGATCCATGGGTCCTTTATCTAGTCCGAATCAGCCCCAAAACATGTTACGAATTGAACCGGTGTGCAATTGACCTTAAACTAATAAAATCGATTTGGCTGGTTCACACATTTGTTTTTTTTAAAGGCCATCATTTTTCACCTTTTTTTTTTTATCTTGTTAAATAAATTTTTTTTTTTTTTAATTTAGCCGTCTTTAATTCCAAACTTAATAAACAAAAAGGGGTTAACTTATCAAATGAGGTATATTTAGAAAAAAAAGTCCTTTTTCATATCATAATTAACTTCACAATCCATATTAATATTTTCATTATATTTTAATTTATGAAGTAGGTATAATTTATGAGACTTTTAATTTTTAATATTTTGAATATTATGTTATTTTTATTTAATATTATTTAGTATAATTACTAAAGTATGTTAAAAAGTAAAAAATATTATTTTATTAATATTGAATCAATCACAATTATTTAACCAATAAATGTTGAACTAGTATCTTTATTGGTTTAGTTACTGGTTGAGTTTAATCGGTTCAACCAAAAATAACTAGTTCAATTAGCATATAAAATCGAGAGATTTCAAAATAAGTGAAAACTAGTCAATAACTAGTCAAATTGGCCAGGAATGAAAACCAATTGAACCAATTTTCAATTAATTTTTTAATTTTAAAATTAAAGATAAATATAAATTGCATATTTATTAGAATTAAAATAGGTATATATATATATTATTTTATCAGCTTTTTATAAAATATATAATTTACGTATTATAAAATTTCATATCTTAATTTCTTATAACTTTATATCATAAAAATTTCTTATTTTTATTTTAATAATACATTTGTTATATTTTAGTAATTATTAAAACTAAACTTAATTATTATCATATATTTTATTTATCACCAAGTGCATAGATTAATTGATTATAAAAAAGATATTCTGTTTAATGTTAAGTGTTATAAAATTATAATACTATATTTACTTAATATAATTTTATTGTTAAGCTTAATTAATTTTCTGACTCAATATACATAGAGTTTTTATTTTAGTCCTTATTGAAAATAAAAAATTCGTTAAATGATAATATAACAAAAAAGTGTGAGACTCTATTTTAAAAATACGGACTTAGGAGATTGTTTGCGGGAAAAGAAAAAAGATGGAGGTAATCACGCGAAAATGCTTCAAATTTTTTTTTTTTTTTAAAAAAAGCCAACAATAAATATAAGTACATGTCGTATTTATTAGACATGATAGTCAGATCTCTTATGGATGTAATAACGTAATACTCTATTAATTTTTTGTTAACTACAAAAGACTATTTTTAAAAAATAAAATTTAAAAGGACTAAAAACAAAAAAAAAAAATTTAATAGTACCAAAATCAAAATTAAAAAAATATTGAGAACAAAAAATTAATTAAAAATAATTAATATATATATATATATATATATATATATTACCTTTTAAATTTTAATTATATAATATTATGCTTACTTAACATGATTTTATCTATTATTTTATTAAAACTGGTTCAAAACTTTATATCTACTAGAATACGGTCAGGTTTGATAGGTCTTGTTTCTTATTGAATAACTGAAAAAAAATTTAATACTTGCATTATCTTCAAATTCTAATCATGATATTATATTACTTAATATCATTATCATTATTACAGGTCCGATTTTCTAAACTTTATATATCTACAATACGATCATACGTAATAGGTCTTATATTTGTTATTGAATAACTGTAAATTATTTAATACGTGCATTATGTTCAAATTCTAATTTTTTTTAATCCGATCATCAAATTCTAATTGATATATGTTTTAATTGTATATTGATACGGATAGACATATCTTATCCTTTCCGGTAGGTGCTTTTTTTTATAATATATTGTTTTGCTTATAAAAAAAATTATATATTGATACTTCTTAAATTTTTAGTATTATTACCTCTCATAATTATTCTTTATTTAATCTTTTTGAAACAGTTAAATCCTATATCTGCCTTTCTTTCACGACATTAACAATATTTATAGTATTTGTTTTTTTGCATAACGTGTACTTTTGGTTGTTTATCTTATTTGATGAATTGTTTTAATTTTGAGACATAATAATTTAAATACACTTTAATTGATTCAATATGTGAAATTTCTCTCATTGAATTTATGTTCAAATAGTCATACACATGAAAAAAATGCATAAAAATGAGTTTAACGAGTAATAAGAAAATTTAAATACACTTTGTCCATGAATGATTCGGGAGATTTCACTATAAGACTTTTAATAACATTTTTTATCTATATATTTAATAAAAATATTGTTAAAACACTTTAGTAACATTTGAAATTTAAATATTGTCAAAAGACTTTTAAAAGCATTTTTATTAAGCATTACAAAAAAAATATTATTAAAAATCACGTGTATTGTAGTGTATATTTTAGATGAAGAAAATTTAAGGGCTCTCATACCAAACAAAAAGCAAAGGAAGGGGGTGGGCGATAAAGTTAAAGTGTGAAAATGATACCATCAAAGATTGGTTCAACTCCTCCAAAACCATATATGTTGGGCACTCCAGCCTCATAGCCTCCCTATTGATCAGAAGAAAGAAACACTGCCTAGTTTTTCTATTTTTTTTTCCTCTTTTCTTTCTTCAAGCTTTCTCAAAATTCCATAAACTATTAGTCATGTTTTACATGCAATATTTGTTTCAGACCACTAATAATTAGATTTTTACTTTTATTTATTTTTTATATATATAGCGATTCATGTTTCGCAGTTCACACACTCGCATGATAGAAGATATTGCGAATATTTTGAAAACATAGGTTGGTGATTGATGTCTGGTTGACCATGGTCAAGTCAATTAGCTAGCCTTTGTCTCCATTAACTTCTTTCTCTCACAACAAGATCCTAATTGATTTGGGGTGGGGTCTGATGCCAAACGGCTAAAGGATGTGTGGTCCTCTATCTCAGCACACATCACTAGAGGGAATTAAAGGTAATATATTCATTTCTTACCCAATATGATAATGTTGAAATAAACTTTAACAAAACTGAAGCCTACTTACCTTCTCTTAATTGCCTGGTTAAACGTACACTCCAAACCAAGTATAGGAATACTTTTATTATTCAGTTTTCAGCCCTCCTTCACAAACATATTATATATCAAATGTTCATTATTGTTAATCGAAGACTAATATTTTTCTTTTAAAAAAATTACAATATTTTTTATAAGTCATTTTTTTTTAAATCTCATACCCCTCATCTTAATGATCTCATTAACTAATTTCTCTCTCTTTCATCTCTCTCATTTTTGTAAATGGTACAAGGTATTGTTAAGCTAGCATTATTCTTTAAAATTTCACAATTACAATTAATAGCCCTTCAAGTAATAACGTAATGGTGGCCTCATGCCATTTTCCCTTTCTAATTAGTTGATGAGAAGAGTAAAGAATGAAGATAATAAACTCGAACTCCCTCCTCTCTTGTATATAACCATATATGTATATATTGATGAATAACACACAATGCTAACACAAAATACAGATGATGCATAATTGATTAAAGCAAAGAAAAGCCACACTATGCATGCAATAAAAAGAATGTACAATTATAAGTGACATAACCAAGGAGGGACAGTAAAAAGTTAAACTTATAGTACCCCAAAAAGAAAAAGAAAAAGAAAAGGTTTGTGATCTTCTGAACTCTAAGCAAAGGAGAGATTCACTCTTCAAGCGAATCTCCTTTATCACGAAAAAATATATATAATATCATCATCACCTAAAAAGCTTTTGGTTCAATCTCCAGCAACTTCTAAATTAGCTTATGGTAAGATAAATGGAAAACTATGATATATTGAATATCCATTATATCTTACTCAGACTTTATTCATTAATTGGCTATGGATTATGGTGACACACAAGTTAATTAGGAATCAGGGAAGCATCCTAGGATATGACTAGCTTGATCATGGTTATGGGGCATCATGAAGGGCAAGTTTGGATGTGAAAAATAAGCTGAATTATCACTCAATTGTGAGACAAACAAGTTGTCGAAGGTCTTCCAATCGATACCTTGTGCACTGCTATTGCTCCTTTCATCACTGCAATACTCCTCATTTGTTAGGCCATTGTGGTGTTGTTGGTTACATTCTTTCATTGCCAAACTTGCAGTGGGACTATCTAGTTGTGGAAGCTCAATGAGTTGTTTGTCCATAGCAGTTTGGTTTGATAGAATCAAGTGTTGCTGATCCGAGCTGAAGGGTTGACTAAAACTTGTACCTTCAGCAGGGTGAGGCACATTTGTTTCATTCAAAATGTCAGCAATTGATAAGGGTCTTGCATAGCTTTGATCTCTGAAAAACTGTTGTTGACTGCCACTGCACCATGGGTCAAAACCTTGCCTGTGACTTGGACTAGGCTTTCTAAATGCTCTGCACACAACCCATCCTTCTTCCTGCAATTAGTCAATTAACTATCAATTCAGCAATTCAGCTTTTCTCATCATCCTCAGATACGTTTCTTCAGTATTATTATCATCAACATAATACAAAAGAAGGACAAGCGTGTCGTGTCGTAATTTGCGTTTGTCACTTTGAGCTTTATGAAAGCCAAAGTACCTTTGGACAAAGTGGATGAATATATCTTCATTACATGTTTGAATGTAACATTCCTAAAGATGCATGGTATACTATATACCTCTTTATGAACTAATCCACAATTTTACACCCTACATCTATACTCATGAATACGTGGATGGAAAAAAAAAAGTATAATATAGAATTTGGGGTGTGAAAAAATGTTTTAGCCTCATCAGGTATATTGCCTCGTTCTAGAAAGTATACAAAAAGGTATTTAAAAAGTAAAGAAAAAAGTGAATATCAAACTTTTCTTTTCTGCAAACAGGATATTCTGTAAAATATATTTTATTTACGTAACTTTTTATTCACAATTCAAAATTAATAAAATGTCACATCAATCAATCTAGAAAGATAACAAATAAATTAAGTTTCATAATAATGTTAAATAAGTGTAAAAAAAAGTTAAACTGTGTGAAAATTGAAGGCTCATAAATAAAAAAGTGTTTCTAATTATTGAACTTATGTTTATTTTTTATTTTTTTACTTTATGGCTATGATCACAAAAGGATCTATGTTATTTAGGGTTTAGATAGTAACTTCGTTAATAAATATGGATATAAGTTTTTTTTAACCACTTCTTAATAAATATGGACGAATATCCAATAGGTACTTGTTATCTGATAAATTAAAATATTATACATATTTAATTGAAGAAGATAATAATTTTTATAAAAAAATTAATTCAAAATATTAAATTTAAAATTTATTGATATTAATTTTATTTTTTTTATAAATGTATAATTAATATAATTATTTATTATAAAAATGTCGATAATATAAAACAAAAATAATATTTGTATTACTTATTATGTAATATTATATTAATATAATTTAATTTTTAGATATTTAACAAAAATATGATTTGTTTGATAAAATTTTATATAATTTTTTTAGAAAAAATAACTGCGTAAATACCGCGGTTCATGGATACAAGTATTAAAAAAATCCGGAAATATTTTATAACAAGGAGCGGACAAGTGTTTAAGCAAGTGACGCATCACAATTCATACCCAATTCATCAGTTCTCATCCCTATTTGTACGGTGCATCTTGTTGGAATAGAGATGAATGACAAAGCATCTCTTGCTGTAATTAGTTACCAATTAATAGTTTTTTAAATTAAAAAATATATTATGCATGCTTAATGAATACATACGTATGTGTAAGGGAAAATCGTATGATGATCGATCATTTTTTATATATTTTTTAAAATTAAATTTTCAAATATTCACATGTGCATATTTTTCAACATTAGATATCTTTTATTAATAATATTAATAAAACTAAAAACTATTAACACATCGCTGTTCTACAGAAATTTGATTAGAGGGTTCACAAAAATGCCAACATGCATGCTTTTATGTCTGCAGTCTAAAATGTTTAGCTTGTGCAATTACGATAAGATTAAGAAAATAAAATTAAAAATATTTACAACAGTTTCTAAATTACAAAAATAGTTAACATTTTTTTAAACTACTGATATCCAAAAACAAAAGGAAAAAAAAAAAGCCGAAGTAATTATGTATAAGTTCTGCAAAAAAAATTAATTTTGTAGATAATGTAATAACCATTTGGTTTCAAATTATGACAAGAAATATTAAAAAATACATATATAAAAAAGAAAAAAAGAAGAAGGACAGGATTTTACAATAATGATAAAAAAGTTAGCAACATAGTCTTTGATAGTTTTTCTAATATATGTTTATTAATTATTATTGCACTAAATTCATACGAATCTGATTTATTAAAGAGTGAAATTCATATAATTTACTAAGAAGGATTTTATACAAAAATAAAATAAAATAAAAATTGTCAGAAAAAATGTGTTTAAATTAAAGTGCGATACCACTAATAATGGTGCAATTGGAAAAAGAGAGTGCGTATGTTTGAAAATGGAAAGTACGAAACAGGAAAAGTACTGTGGTTTGAAGTGGTTAATAATAGTTCAGATGGACAACCCTATTTGATCAAAATGACATGTTTGCCTTCTCCTTTAACTTACGTAATGCATACGAGTACTTTTGATAACATTGGAGTAAAAGGATTATTAGAAACAATGTAGCATTGAATTATTATAATTTGCATTAGTAGCTAGTATAGACGACAATGGTAGGCAAATATGATTCAGGAGAGAAGAAATTCACTTGCCTGGGGAGGGCCATGCTCAGAAGTTTGATGCCTATATTCATGCATAATCCAATCAGTTTTTCTTCCATTAGGGGCACGTCCCTTGTAGAACACCAAGGTCTTCCTCATCCCTATGATTCTATTTTTAGACATCACAGCCTTGTCTCTTCCCGTTGCTTTCCAGAATCCAGCTGCAGTGGCCCTGTTAGTTCTTGTCCCTGTAGGATACTTCTTATCTTTATGGCTGAAAAAGTACCACTCATTCTGTTGCTCATACCCTAGCTTGCACCTATCTGCGTATTTCAACCACATCAACTTGTTACTGTAATGTCATCATATATCTTGCTCCATATATAAGTTATGATATGGGTATAATTTACTGATCCAGTTCATCAAATTTGTTAAGTTGACTTTTGTTTCTGAATTATTACATCATGTCCCTTTAATAGAACATTTTAGAGTCAAGCTAATTGCATTGTGATAACTTACATACCTTGTATGTCCCATGGTTCCATTTTGTAGAGATCAATCTCAACAATAACATCTAGATCGATTTTTAGCGAGTTTATCTTCCTCTTGAGGTAATATCCCACAAGCTCCTCTTCTGTTGGATGAAATCTAAATCCTGGAGGCACACATGATTCCATATCAATCGATGATCTCTCCTGAAAGAAGAAAATTAAGGAAAAGGAGTCATTATGTGAGATCAATTTGACCATAAATGTTTCTGTTTTAATTTGAATAACATGCGTAAGAGTTTGTCTTGTTCTCTTTTACGTGCATCAATAGAAAAAAAAATGATAATTATTAAACATATATATAAATAAGAGGCTCATATTGTTTTGGCCACAGCCTAACGGTAAGGGCAGCATTGGAAAACAAGGAAAAAGAAATTCAAGGGTCATTGGCTCTGCATTGCTCTAGCTTCATCAAAGTCATAATAGTTTACAAGCTTATAGCTCTAAAAAAAAGTCTAGGGATGAAATATTTAGAAATATAATGATGACGATGATGATGCATAACTTTGTTATTGGACCCAACAATTGTGAAGCATGTGCAATGACAAAATTGGCAGACCGTGTGTGGAACCCACCATTAATAAAACAAATTAACTAACAAGATAGGCCTATGATTAATCCTAAGAAGCTCTTTTTATTCCTTTATTTGCATGACATGAAGTTGGCAAAAGTATATTGAACACAAAAGTTGGCCGAAAAGCTTGACTTTGCTGTCACAAGCATGTCACATTTCTTTGAGTGTAGTGCACTCTCAACGCCTGCTGGTGGTGGAGAAAGACCTGCCCTGTCGTGGTCACAATTCACGTCCACCAGGCACACATGTATCCAGCATCATACAGATAAAGTTCCACTCATCACCTTAAACTATTTTTCTGAATTTTCCTAGGACACAATCACTACCCATAGTTTTCTTGACAACCAGCCCTAACTAGCTAGTAATCAAATACTAATAGATTTAATATTTTTCTCTTAGTAATGGGGAATAAGACTACTTCATTGATGGTTTGAAAAATTTTCAAATTAATCATATCACTCTCTTTTTCCACTGTTAAGATCATCATATACACACGTTCTAAGTTGACAAAAAACCAAACCATATCGGACTTGGATCGATGCCACTCATTTTTTGTTCAGAAAACAACCAAATGTGAAAGAAAAGCTAGCTATAGGATCCGTTTAACATTTTCAGGCTTGTAGGTAGACATGGATATAACATAATAACACATCACCAGAGACTGTAGTTTCCCTTCCTTGCTAAATAAATAAAAAAAAAAAAGAAGAAGAAGCTGTAATTCCCTTGAGAAAAACCCTCCGAAAGATTATTACCAAATGGATTCAAGGAGGTTTCAGACTTGTCTTGACATGCTGTTGAGAAAAGAAAAAAAGGAACAACCGTGTTACATTGTGGACACTATAAATACATAGAATACTCACAGGAATTTGGGTTAATGTCATCTTGTTGTTGTTGAATTGGTAGCTACAGGCACTGAAATAAGATTAAGGGATGGAAGAGAGAGAGAGAGAGATGCGTTGAAGTAAGGTGAAGGTGAATGTTTGTTTAAAGAGAGGTAGGAGAGTTATATATATGTATTTGCAAGAGCATGTATTGTAGAGAGATGAGAGAATGTTGTAGAGAAAAGAAGCAGAAGAATAATATATAAATATATGTACATATATAGAAACATATTGTAGATGAGGTTATTGATTGCGCGTGGGGTGGCAGATAGATGGAAAGGTCTTTGTTTGGACGGCGTGACACCGAGTTTTCACGCCACCCCCCCTTCCACCGCTATATTGTACCCTAAGCCTTTTCAATTCCACCACTTTAAACAACAATGTTAGCCACTGTACACTGCTCTCTTAATTTTAACCAATATATATTAACTATCTTACATATACTTGGCTAATGAATCCATGGAGTGCTACATCTCACACTAATTAACACACACAAATACATGCATGTCATATTCTACTCCTCCACCTGTCTGTTTGGTGCGCCGTCCCTCTACATTTGGCACCGTTGCTTTTTTGACATGTGGAAGTTTTGTCTGACTCCTAAGCTGTCCACATCAATGTGTTAATCATTTGTGTCTTGTGCCTTTAGTGTTTTCATATGCACACCATAAGACCTCCACCAGTGTTTATCCGATTATTGTTTACCGCGCTTCTGCTCTTCATTTTCCATTCTCTGCATACTGCAACACCCTCCACCCTCCACCCCACCTTAATTCATCTTCTGTTATGTAATTAACTATTATCAGACCATTCAATCCATAAAACACTATGTCAAGTTTATAAACAAACACATCTGTTTTTATTATTAACAATCAAATACCATCATTTTCAATTAATAACTAGACTTTAACTGAAATGGTAAAACTAAACTTACTTTTCATCAGAACTTTTTTTTTATGATTTTTATCTTCTTCTTTATCTCTACGTTAATTCTTCTTAATTGTTTTTAAAAAGTTAACCTAATATCTCTAATTGTTAAACAAATACATTCACTATGTATCTTCTTAAAGTTAAAAAGTTAAAAAATAGTGTAATATGAGAAATATTTTGTATATTAAATTTTCTAACTTTTAAAATAATAATTACTTTAAATTATATGAGAAATACATTTGATTGACAATATTTTTTACTCATAGGTTATTAAAATCATACATACATGAGTAAGAATTAATAAATTATTACTGTTGGCGGAGTAATTAGTAGTACATTACTTTATATACATATTAACATATATGATATAAATTAATAATTACAAATGATTTGCAGTCTACAAAGACAATAAGAAACAAAATTAATTAGCAGATCAAGTTAGAAGACCCCCGTTCTTCTCTGAACGAAGTTCCAGCTAAATAACTTAATTATTGAGAAAGAATACACTTTTATATATTATCCCTTACAAAAGTTAGTAACTGATAACAGGTTTCTTTGAGAACAATGCACTCTAGGGGTATATTATAAAAAAGTAATCAATGTATATACTATATATATGTTGATCGAAAAGGCAATTTTGGGAATTGTATTATAAGTGGGTATATAAATACGCAAAGGATTAGGTTTATTTGTTTATATATACACATAAAGCCTAGATAAGCTGGGATCACCAACCACTGTACTTTTCGAGGGTTTATTGTCTTATTCAGAGTAGTCCCATTAATTTAATAAATAAATATGCTGCAAATCTAGTACATAAATTAAATTTATTAAATGAAAGAGTAGTGAGCAAAAGCCGAAAGCTTGTGTAGAAAGCTTACAATTGCCATATTATTATACTTGAGGGTACCCTTTACCACACCTACTGAATTGAATACAACCTTCTAGGGACTCTGTTGGCAGAACAGCAATATTTAACCAGCAACTTGTGACCTATAAATTAATAGTTAATGGATTAATGCTGACGTTGACGTCATTTTGTCCCTAACACTTGCTTACATATACTCTTCTTTATTTTAATTATGTCCTCACTCCTCACTAATCACTATGCACTTTTTATTAATACTCTACTCAAACTTTCATTTGTTTATTTAGGTACTCCTTTTAAATTAATACGGGATAAGTGTGGACCATGGTTTGCTGTGTCTAGTGACTCTATGAGTGTTTGAATTTCCGTTGTAAATCCTCTATGTATGCTAGATTGCACTGAACGTCGGTATCAAAGGCAATCCAAACATGCCGTTTATCTAATTTTTCAGTTATGGAGTTTATCAATTTAGTCGAATATAAACCTTTGTAATTTCTTTTATTTTTTTAGATTTTATTTTGTTTTCCAGTGGTGTTTGGTGTAGGCCAATTTAATTCTTTCTTGCCAATCTAATGGAAACCTGGCTAAAAGTTATACTAAACCGATATAGACGGTATGTAAGTATATCAATATTGCTTGTATAGCTAGAAAATTAATTAGTCAAAATTTAATAAAAAAATGAACAAGATTATTCAAGTAGATATATGAGAAAAAGAATTAGACAAATCACTTATTCAGTGAAAGTCATCAAACATTGATTTATAAGGGAAAAATATTAAATATTATTTTTCCATAGAGTATATCCTTAATTAATAGAAGTAGTTGGCTATGTACATAATAAATGAAAAAAAAAATCAATTAAAAGATAGAAGATATATTGAAAAATTGCACATATATATATATATATATATATATAATATAATATAATATAATATAATATAATATAATATAATATAATATAATATGTTTTATAAAATTTAAAATATTAATTATATTTCTGAAGACCTCTGCCAAAATCTTAAACATCATATAAAATGGAATGTATCAGTTCATTCAAAACAAAAAAAAAATAATCAACTTAACTTTTTAAATGATAAAATGAAAATCAATTTCGAATGGTGGAAGTATATAGTTATGAAACTTAAGAATAATGTAAAAAAGAACACAATGTGAGTTATTTTAATGAATTCATTGTTTACTTTTAAACTAATAGAATTTCGGACTTATTTTGTCGAATAATAATTTCTATCTATTTAGTATTATGTGTTGCATTATTTTACTTAAAAAAAATGAAAGTATAGATATTTTTATATACAGTAATAGGTTAGTTATGATAATAATTAACCGCAATGAAATAACAATCATTAGCGACTAACAAAAGCAGAAATTGACTTTTGTTTTATTAGGCTGACAGGTTAATTAACCAACTTACACAAAAAAATCAAACTCCTCAGAAACCTCAAGTGATCTGTTAAAAAAAGAAACCTCCAGTGAAAATAAGATTTTATTTTATTTTAAAAAAATTGTATTTTGTAGTATTATGTAAAAAAAAAAAAAAGAAAATGTACTGTGTTTTCATACTAATAGGAACATTTTAAATTACAAGAGCCACCGAAATATGATAGTTTTTTTAAAGTTTCAAATTTCAATAATTATAGTTCTACGATATAATATTAATTTATTTTGACCTAGACTTAGGAAGAATGCTGTATATATTAGACCAAATTATTGTGTCTAAACTCTAATGTAATTAATTTGTCGTTGTTGCTTTATATTAGGGCTATAATAGACCCGTGGCTTGGTCATATACGTTATTTAACATCTAGGTTCCGTTCTGAGGAAAAAAGAAGTTTAGAATTTGGAGCATAAAGTCAAAGAAATGGTAAAATACATTTACAATGTTATATAGTTCTACTGCAAGAAATATTCATAAAGAGTAAAAAAAGAAAATTAAAAATGGGTTGCTTTTGGGTAGTTTAATTTTATCAGGTTAGGGATGAAAAGAAGAATTAAGAAGCAGAAACACAAAAGCTATAGATGAAATTAAGGGCTATGTTCACGTTCTGCAATTCATATATAGTTTTACATCTATATAGACCTTAATTATTTTAGATGTCTTAATATTAGTTCTTAGATATAATGAAACAAGCTTTCAGTTTTAGCTTTTGTTTGAATCAATGTAGTTTTCTCAAGTATATATTAATAATATTGAACAGAAAGGCACTAGTACTCTATCACAAATTAAGGAACAGGAGGTTAAATAAATATGGAAAGTATTCTTTGCTTCTAAATATAGGTCATGTGTATTTTATCTATTATCTAGTGGTGTAGAACAGGTTGCTTCTGTATGAGCCCTGAAATTTTGTGAATTCGTTTATTAGCTTGTAAACAACTACACTAATGCTTTAAAGCTTGGAATCTAAACGCTATGAATTATTTCATTCTAGAATATTCAAATTGGCTTCTTTTTTTTTTTTTTCAATCTTTAGTTAATGGTTAATTTAAGAAGACTATGGAATTGGAAGCAGAGGGAGATGAATAAAAATAATAATATATATAGATAATGATGATGAATAAGGTCCCACACGTGAACTTTTAGAGGACCCACTTAGGGTTTAAAAAGCTACTATTTTCCGACCCCACCTCCAACAGCCCAATGGTAAAGAAGAAACAAGAAGGCATAACAGGTTAGAGGAGGGGCGTGGGGACCTGCAAATCGAGGACATTGCAAAAGTGCAAAACCACACCCTTCTCATGTTTTCATCATTTATTACATTATTTTTATTTTAATTATATTTTTATTGCTTCAATTAATTTGGATTGTTTAATTTTTGTAATTTATTTTTTATCACTGAATTAAATTATTTTTACTTTATTTTATTTTGTTTCGAAAAATTACAAAAATATATTAGATTATTTCAATAATTGATTTTTTTAAAATATATTATTGTTACAATATATTATAATAAGAATGGATTTTTATTTGAATAATTGTTTTAAAAAGCTATCTAAAGATAACTAATTTCATTTGAATGTAATAAAAATATAAATGTTACATAGTAAAAGAGTCTAAAACCATTTTAAAGAAAAAAATCATTAAATCATAAGTTAAAAATGTTTAAATTTATAAAAGTAAATTTTTTTCAGAAAATAATTTTTTTTCTAAATTTAATATAGAATTTCCAAACAATTTGAAAATTTGGAAACAATTTTGTTTTAAAAAAAAAACTTAAATCTCTAAATTTAATATTTTCCGAACACGGTAAGATCGATTATATATACGGTTAATTAAATTATTATTTTCCATCTAAATATTTATGGTTTTTGACAGATTTAATAATTTAAATATGAACTTATTTCAAAGGTTTTGAAACAGAAATTTAGTGAATATTTTATAAAATTTAAGAGATTTTATGGGATGCAAAATTAAAGGTTAGTGGGAAATTTTGAGATTTTTGTGTGAAAATTGATTGGATGGTTTTGATTATTTAGAAGGAAATTGAAAACAGTTTAGTCAATGCAATGAGAAGATTTAAGTAGAAAATGAAAATTAAGGATTTTAGGTAGAAGAAAATTTATGGAAAATAAGTTTTTATATTTAAAATTAAAAAACTAATTTATTAATAAAAATTTAAAAGAATAAATCCTACAGAATTCAAACTAAATAGTCTAAAAATATAGGATTATAATTTTATTCCTTTATCTCTAATTTTTCTTTTTTGGAAAATTCCTTCCTAGCTAATTATCAATTATCGGTCTATATTAATTAATTTATGCATATTTAATAAATTCCTTTCTCTCTAAATATATAGCAAAGTGTTTCAGGAGTTGTTTTATTACCTATATTAATTTTTTATGCATATTTAATAAATTAAATGGATTAGAAATGTAGAGTGCTTTTCGTTGAAAAGAAAGAAAGTTTCAAGTAATAAAAGAGAAGAAATATAAAAAATAGTTAAAAATAAAAAAAATTGTAATGTCAAAATATTAGAATTAGGAAGGTTAATATTTTTTACTTTTCTTACTTTTCATATCTGTTTTAATGAAAAGTTAAATATGTAAGATTTATCATATTAGTAACATTTATTTTACTATTTTTTACTCTATTAAACTAGAAAAATTGCAACTTTCTTCTCCACATCACTTTTCTATTCTGCTATTCCCATTCTAACGAACACAACACGTTACATGTTACGTTGCATATTGGTCAAAATTCTGGGTCATACCCTTTTGTCATATCTGACAAATTTCAACTGTAATTTTGAATAGACTTAGGGTAATAATAAGAACCTAAACACATGCACTAGTCTAGACAGTGTAGTAACATTAACCACTACTTGTGGTAGTGATAAAGTCAAGGAGGATATATATCTAGTGCCTAGCACAAACAAAGTCAGGCAGAGGTCTTAAAATGCTCCCACGATGTAGGGATACGTTCATCTTGAGACATTTTGAGAATTGTTATGACATAGAAATTAAAATGCTTTGTTTTGCCACCCATCTTTAGACTAAGTCTATTTTCTGTTATTTATTTTCACGATCTACAGAACTGTCACCAGACAAGACATTCATTCCCTAAACATGACGTAAACAACATGTTAATCTGCAATAGAAATAAAGTTAAAGATATATCATGTGTGTGAATTGTACAAGGACTTAATTATCAAAAGGAATGAAAGTTATGGCCACAAATTAAAACTTTTACCACTTCCATAATTGTCAAATCAGTATCTTCAAATGTGATCGTCTTTCTTTTAAGATTAACCTATCAACATCTTCTTTGATAGTCGGTGCTAAATTTTCAACGGAAGAAACGAAAGGTGAATCTAATGTTCAGGAACTTCAATGACCTATCAGTCTTTTACTATTTAACTACAAGGATAAAACACTGCTTTAACTACCTTGACCATCTATACTTAATTTTCAATTTTAATTTCACCCCCGCCATCCAAAAACTAAAATAAAACTATTCAAAGATGAAAATAGTGGGTCCTGACTCAATTCTCATAGATCACAGAAAATCATGAATCCAATCTGAAAAAATCATCACAAACAGATATGATCTACCGACTTTACGTTTTCAATGATATTTTAATGCTGTAATTATTCGCCAAGATAGATTTTACAATTCTAATTGGCTGAACTATCAATGTCCATCTATCAAGTATGTCAATCTTTATTCAAGGATTAATGCTAAATGGGTTTGAAATTGTATTTTTCTCTTTAATTATTTCAGATAGGCAAGGATTGAATCAATTGGTACTTAGGTAGCAGCAACATAAGAAAAAGAGTAATTATATTGGACAAT
This sequence comes from Psophocarpus tetragonolobus, assembly GCA_037954015.1. NCBI lineage: Eukaryota > Viridiplantae > Streptophyta > Magnoliopsida > Fabales > Fabaceae > Psophocarpus > Psophocarpus tetragonolobus. The sequence goes on along the minus strand of JAYMYS010000016.1, from coordinate 1,587,200 downwards.
TAATAATCAAGAGGAGCAAAACAAATGTCATTATTATTATGGGCGCGTGTGGTGGAGCTTAACATCTGCGGATCTTATGCTAGATACTGCTGTTGTTGTTAATTAACTAAAACTGTCTGAAAGTGACCCTAGCCCTCCACACCTCACCATCTGAAAGTACCTCTGCTAGCTATAGCAATTGCTTCAAGTACAGACTCTACAATTGAGGTGGGACAACCATTGCTCTATATGTAAACTTTTCTACTTCCAGATCAAGCTTGTTACACAAACCTTGCTCAAATACTATGATGCAGACACTGCATGTGCACCACTATAATGTTTTTTTAGCCAATACATTATCTTTTATACATGTGTGTATAAAATTCAAGTTTATGGTAAAAATCTATTAATGGAGTTAAAATTCGCATCAAGAAATTAATGTTCCGAATATGTATGCACTTTAAGCTAGGCTTTGTCAGAAAAAAAAGGGATATAATTCCATTGATGAAAGTATAAAGTAGTTTTTTGAATTATACTGTACTAGACACAAATTATAGTATGTCAATCATGCTATTGAATTAATAGAATGAAAATGAATGTGTACCTGAATTGGCATTCATATCCATGAGCACTATTGAACAGAACTCTAGAGGTTCTTCTGGCTACCTTCTGAGGGGTTATTGTAGAGAACAATTCTGATGTGTGAATTTGCTTAATGGGATGACAAATTTATAACCCCCCAGGGTAGTCAGGGACCTCTCTTAATTGGGCTTTTTATCTGATTGACCTAACCCATCACAGAGTCAATCTCATTGTAATCCCAGTTAAATAACCATATTGATATTTTAAGATATTGTCGGTTAAAGATAAATAACCATATTGATATTATGATCATATCTAATATTGTCGGTTAATGATAATTAGATATTGAGTGATACTAATCCACAATTAATTTCAACATTCTCCCACTTGGATAGTGTCAATCAATAATCAACATACAAATCATTAAGCTAAAACGACAATTGCTGATATATCATATATTAATTAACAATATGAAAAATATGAGCAACAAAATAAATATCCGATAGGGATATTAATCAATTGCATGTGACTAATATTTTTCATAGATGTATGGCATAATGCAGTCCCATAAATGACACTACAATGGTCCAAGCATAAATAAAAATGCTAATAAGAAACATGAACAAAATGACGTCAACTAGAGCATGTCTCTTAAAGAAAATAGAGAATCAGACTCCCACTAACTTAATACATCAAAAGCCTTGACTAAACCCATGTGAGTTACATGAATAAGAAAAAATTCCAACAGTTAAGGCCTTAGTCAGTGGATCTGCTAACATCTCCTCAGAATCAATGTTTTCAATCCGAGTGTGAAAACTTTGAATTTGCTCTCTAACAAATTGATACTTGATATCAAAATGCTTTGAACGAGTAGAGCTTTTGTTGTTTCGAGAGAAACTCACAGCAGCAGTATTGTCACAGTAAATCACAAGTGGCCTGGAAATGCTTTCAACTATGTGAAAGTCAGATATCAATTTCTTAAGCCACATGGCCTGGCGAGTGGCCTCAAAACAAGCAACATACTCTGCTTCCATGGTAGAGGTAGCTGTAAGAGACTGTTTAACGCTCTTCCAAGAGATAGCTCCTCCTGCCATCATAAAGATAAAGCCAGAAGTAGATCTACGATCATCAGGGCAACCTGCAAAATCAGAATCAGAATAGTCAGTGACTTGAAGTTGATCAGACTTCATAAAAGTCAACATATGATCCTTGGTTCCCTGTAAATATCGCATGACCCTTTTAACGGCTTTCCAATGACCCAAACCTGGGTCGCTCAAGTATCTGCCTAAGGCATTGACGATGAAAGCAATGTCAGGACGAGTACAGACTTGAGCATACATCAAACTGCCAACAGCGGAAGCGTATGAAATTTTCTTCATAGCATCCACTTCTTCATCATTATGAGGACATTGTTTGTTAGATAATTTGTCACCACGTTGCACAGGTGCAGCACATGGGGAGCAAGCATTCATGTTGAACTTCTTGAGAATCTTCTCGATATATCCCTTTTGAGACAATCCAACTATGCCATGTGACCTATCATGAATAATTTGGATGCCTAGAACAACAGAAGCTTCACCAAGGTCTTTCATATCAAAATGTCTGCACAACATTGATTTTTTCTCAACCAATAGGTTCATACAACTACTAGCAAGGAGAATGTCATCGACATATAATACGAGAATGATGAAATTACTCCCACTAGTCTTCAAGTAAATGCACTGGTCTGCAACATTTTCCTTGAAATTGTAAGTAGTGACAACCTCGTCGAATTTTAAATACCATTGCCTAGATGCTTGTTTCAGTCCATAAATGGACCTTTTAAGTTTACACACCAAATGCTCATTGCCTGCTTCAACAAAACCATCAGGTTGAACCATGTAGACATCTTCAGCAAGATCTCCATTCAGAAAAGCTGTCTTTACATCCATCTGGTGTAGCTCTAGGTCAAAATGAGCAACTAAAGCCATGACAACTCGGAGTGCGTCCTTCGTTGAAACTGGTGAAAAGGTTTCTTTGTAGTCAACACCTTCCCGTTGACTATAACCTTTAGCCACCAATCGAGCCTTATACCTATCAACCTTTCCATCTGGAGTACGTTTTGTCTTAAAGACCCATTTAGATCCAACAGGCTTACAACCTGCTGGTAAGTCCACAAGATCCCAAACATTATTATGAGACATGGAAGACAATTCATCATGCATAGCTTTTAGCCAATCAGAAGCATGAGAACTAGAAAGTGCTTCCTGAAATGTGATGGGATCGTCATCATCATGTGGATCATATTCGTGCTCCTGAAGGTATACAACATAGTCATTTGGTATAGAAGGTCGGCGTATTCTCTGAGATCGTCTTAATGGAGCCACATCAACATCATCAAGTTGTTGATCATGTTGTTGATCATTGACTTGTGGTTCATCAACTCGTGGCTCTGTCATTTGTTCATCTTGCCTCTCAACAATTTGTTCATCTGTGTGAACCATTGGGATTGAGATGTCTGTAGGAAGAGAATAAGATGGTAATGGAAGCATGGTTCGATCTTCTCTGAAGGTCATCATTCGAGGTGTGTAACTCCCACTGTCCAAATCATCCTCAAAGAAAACTGCTCGGTCAGATTCAATAACTCGTGTAGAGTGAGAAGGACAATAAAATCTACATCCTCTAGAACCGATACAGTAGCCAATGAAATAACCGCTAATAGTTTTGAGATCAAGTTTCTTTTGTTTAGGATTATAAGGTCTTACTTCTGCCTTACAACCCCATACATGGAAATGTCTCAAACTCGGCTTTCTACCAGTCATTAGCTCAAAAGGAGTTTTGGCGGAATTAGGGAAGAAAACTGAACATCACAATAAGGAAAAAAATGATTTAAAAGTTCAGCTTAAAATAAATCCCTAAGCAAATTACAATACATTATAACTTAAATTAATAAATTCTAGCACCGATAGGGTACCAAAAAACATTAACATAAGTAAAGAGAAATGTATTGTACAACAACAAATTATACTAATAACAACACACCGATAGGGTATAATTATCACTAATATAATGAATTAATATTTATTCATAAATTTACACAAATGCATCCACGATAGGTGAAATTACAATTATGTAAATTAATAGCATAAATCTTGTTTATTTTATCATCTTAAAATATGACAAACAAAATTCACATCATCATGCCCACGATAGATAGGTCATTATAATGCAAATTAATAGAAAAATCATATTATAAGTAATAATTCAATATTCAAAAAATTTGAGAGTAATATGCTAAAATTAATTCGAAATTACATCTCAAAAATTAAATAAATTTCAAAATTATGAAATTTCAAAAAAATTATTTATTTAATAATTTTTAAAAAAATTTGGCATGTTTCGTGCGATCTCCGCCGCGGTTCTTCTTTCTCGATCGTTTCGCCTTTCTCTCTCGTCGTCTCTCATTCTCCGATCCAGCGCAGCAGTGCTCGCGGCGGATCTGACGGTTCGAAGCACGCGAGGTGGCGGTGGAGCGAGCAGCCTTGGAGGCGCCGAAAATCCAACCTCCGACGGGATCTGGTCTGGGTTTGAGACGCGGCGGAGTCCCGCTGAAGCGCGCGGAGCAGCGCCGAAACCAAGATCCGACGGGATCTGAAACGGTCGAGACGCGCGGGGTGAAACCGTTCGAAGGCGACGGAGATCCGCTGGATCTGGTCAGTTCGAGACGCGACGGAGCACCGCTGGAGCCCGCGGAGCAGCGCCGAAACCAAGATCTCCGACGGGATCTGCACGGCTGAAAACGCAGCGGTGAAGCGCCGCTTGGAGCGCGTGCACGGCCCGGTGCGCGGCGAAGAGCCGCTGGAGCGGGCGGCCGAAACGCGATCTCCGCCGCGATTTGGGCGCGCGAGGCGCGATCGCCGCGGCGATCTGGGCGCGCGAGACACGATCTCTGCCGCGATCTGGGCGCGCGAGACGCGATCTTGGCCGCGATCTGGGCGCGCGAGACGCGATCTCAGCCGCGATCTGGGCGCGCGAGACGCGATCTCCGCTGCGATCTGGGCGTCCGTTCAAGACGCGATCTCCGATCGTGCGGCGCGGCACGGGACCACCGGGAGGTTCGCCGGTCCCGGCAGGCGACGCGGCTTCCGGCGGACGACTGGACTGCCGCCGCGTAACCGCTCAGGTATCATTCAGTCTCTTTCCCTCTCTAAAAAACGCATGTATGTTAATGTTGAAAAATAGGGTTTGTTCAATTGACAACCATAAAATGTATCTAGTATGCTCTGATACCAATTGATGAAAGTATAAAGTAGTTTTTTGAATTATACTGTACTAGACACAAATTATAGTATGTCAATCATGCTATTGAATTAATAGAATGAAAATGAATGTGTACCTGAATTGACATTCATATCCATGAGCACTATTGAACAGAACTCTAGAGGTTCTTCTGGCTACCTTCTGAGGGGTTATTGTAGAGAACAATTCTGATGTGTGAATTTGCTTAATGGGATGGCAAATTTATAACCCACCAGGGTAGTCAGAGACCTCTCTTAATTGGGCTTTTTATCTGATTGACCTAACCCATCACAGAGTCAATCTCATTGTAATCCCAGTTAAATAACCATATTGATATTTTAAGATATTGTCGGTTAAAGATAAATAATCATATTGATATTATGATCATATCTAATATTGTCGGTTAATGATAATTAGATATTGAGTGATACTAATCCACAATTAATTTCAACATCCATGTCATATGATCATATATTCATATGTATGTTTTAGAAATTATAGTTTATGTCTCTTGTGGATTATGATTGTAGTCATCTCAATCTCATAAGGGTACTTGACAAAAACAATTATCAACAAAATGGCAAAGAGGTGACCACCAGGTCCACCACTAGATATTTTCTTTGAATGAGTATAGCTATAATTCTGAGTTGGGAGAAGGGAAAAGGAAAGGAAAAAAAAATCCGGAATCTAGGTTTCAGTGCAAGCACCATGAGACTTGCGTGTGAACGAGATGCACAATTCATTGGCTGAAAGAGAAAAGGCCCATTATTATTTTAGCATGCAACATAAGGAAGAAAGGATAATCATTATGATATGTATATGTGTCCTGTTCCCTGATTTTATTCATTATATGTAGTGTAACAACAGAAAATATCTTACGTTTTCAATTTTGTTATTTCTCTCTTCGACTTTTTCATAGACATAATAAGGATTCTAGCAATAAATTCGGTCATATATTGTGGCCAAAAGCATGAAGAGTACTATTCACACTAATTTCAAGGACTTCAATTTTTGTTGAAGTAGCGAGGTGTGATGTAAGTCATACCAAATTAAAAAGCTGAGATAATATTAACTTTTATCCTCTGTGATTAATTAAGCATAAAATTCTAATCTCAGTTAAAAAAGGGTAGAATAATTAAAACCCCATTTATGTCTGTTCATATTTAGTCAACTTCAGCCAGTAAGCAAAATGAGATCGATCTAAGTCAAAATCCGTAGTAAGTGAGATTGATCATCAATTTGTCACCATCATGGCCGGTAACCAAGTTGCGTCTATGGTGACCGGACGGCACCAGTAACCAGTGATATGTCACCAGAGTGGTCTTAATAGGAGCTAGCAATATTAACCTTCCTTCAACTCAATTTGACTTTTTTCAATTTGCTTTACATTGCTTATTTTGGGTAAAAATATCATTTTGGCAATGATGCTTGCTATGATTATAGTTTCATAATAAAATATGAGGCTGGCATTAATTAGCACTTGCATAAATATTAAGATAACACAGTTTCTGAACAAATATATAGCAGACAAGTTTAGTTTTGTGTGATATATTGATATTGACAAGTTTGGTATGATATTGAAATATATAGGATTAATTTGAAATTAGAGAGTATGTGTGAGCCCAAAATTCTAGCAACAAATATGAAGGAAAAGACAAATACAAAGCTAAGTAGATAATACTTTTTTGGCAAGCCCTTTTTTAAACTGAACAAGGAGAATGATTCTCTTTACCTCCTTCTCTTGTTTTAGAGTAGTAGTAGGGAACCAAACCTTTGTGGAGAACTATTTGGGGTCTCTTTCATTGAGGCTGAGCAGGGGAATGGATAACCAATAGATTGTTAGGAAAGCAGCCGCAGAAAAGAAACTATTGGAAGGTGAAATGGGGAATGATGGACCCTACAATATTACAATGCAATTCTAATCATTTTGATAAGGGGTGTGGTGGGGTTGCTTCATCAAACAAAGAAATAGTGCAAATCAAGCAAGTTGAGAGGTTTTTGGGGCGGTTTGTGGGACTGCAGAGGAGGTTGGGCTGCTCAGTCCCACACACATTAAATGTATTTATAAAGCATACATTTTCAACTCTCCTCATTATATATCCATATAGGATTATCTATTGCTTTTTTTATTTTATTTTTTTCATCTATCCTTTACTTTACTGTAAGTAATCTTGTTACAATTATATAACATCATTATATATGACAAAATTTTCTTTTTAAGTATTTAATACATATCTATATTATAGACTCAAATTTAAGATTATTGATTAAGTTACAACAAATCCAATCCAGAGATGATGACATGCCTCTAACACCACTGGGTTTGTTTTTGTTTTTTTTTTTGTTACACTACGTGTTTCTCTTTATCAGCAAACCTTCTAGAGAGGAAATTTCAAGCTTAACCAAAGTTTGATAACGACATGCCTTGTGTCGCAACCCAAGTTGTCTCCCTTTCATAAATTTCTCCTAAGAATGTGTCAATAGATGAATTGATGATTAGTTGAGGTGATTATTCCTTTTGTCTGTTGTGAACCTATGGCTATAAATAATAATTAATAAATAGCTTGAGACAAATATTATTTTCATTTTGGGTTGTTCTATTGCCACCAAGCTACCTGGATTATGTTCTATATATACTTTCATTTAGTCACATTCAAAAGGCAAAACACTTTGGCGAGTGTTTGAGAATTTCAGTATTAGAAAATAAAGAGCTTGCTCTAGATAAGGCGCTTAAAGCCTGTCCACTAATTAATTTATTTTCTTACTTATTAATGATATTTTTAAAAACCAAAAACAGTTCTCAATAATTTGATAAATGATAGTATTACTATATATAAATCTTGTACACGAATATAAGTATTGTCATGTTTGCATCTTGCACATTTCTCATTTAGTTAAAGTAATAATAACAGGATTACTTTTTCTTAATTTATTTAAAACTTTGAAGATTATAGTATTCGTAATATGAAAATAAGTTTATTATTAGAATTAAAAATTATATATATATATATATATATGAAAGAGACAACATATAATGTGAAAAAAATTTAATAACAGTGGAATAATTAAATTTAATAGTACTGGTTGCATTGTTTATTAAAGTACTAAGAGCATTTCATGAGTTGTTTGGTGCATAAAGACTGTGTGATAGTCCTCATTGGGTCACATTGACATTAAACAACTTTATTCTGTTTTTACTCAAATGGGAAAAGTTTCAAACAACTCTAGGAACCCACAATTCTATAGTTTTTTTTATTTTAAACTTCATTAAAATTATGGTACATTAAAATTATAAATTTATTTTTTAGTTTTATTACTTATTAAAAATATTAATTATTATAAATCAACTATTTTTTTGTTAATTTTTCAAATAAATAAATAAATTTAATATTCATATTATTTAATAATAATTTCAATTTAAGAACAATACAATTACATAACATATTTAACAAAAATTTAATAATATTTAATGATATTTTATTCAAACAACAATTGCTTGAACAAACAACTCAAAATTATTTTAAACAACTTTCAGTATTTCCTGGGAAGTGAGTTCCTTGAAGAACTAGGAGTTTGGACTAACCAGCTTTGCTAGTAACTATGGTTGAAGATACTCTAAGATGACCTCCTATCAAAAGTAACAAGTTTATTTATTAAAAGCAATAAGAATTTATCACTTTATTACTTAATAAACAAAGAAATCAACATGATTAAATTTAACTCTATAGTTATTATTAAATTCTAAAAAAAAATACACGTAAGTCTTTTCTATTTAAAAAAACAGTATAATTAACTTTAATCGTCCTAATTGCACTGAAAGTAATATTTTAATAAATAATATAATAGTACTGTTAAATTTAATCATACATACCATTATTATTAAATTCAACATAGGAAATTACCTTATTACTTTTAATAATTAATACAATCAATAATATTAAATTTAATCATACATTTATTATTAAATACTCATTAAAGTAATAAAATTTTTTTTCTCCTAATATGTTTTTTATACATATATTGATTGGATAAACTTCTCTATAAATATTTATAAAAAAATAAAAAGTAGAATAAAATGAACTTATCTCGTAAGTTCATAACAATTTATGTGCTTAACTTAAGAAAAAGAATTTTATTAGAATTATACTACACAAGCACACAAATTGAATGAAATGAAATGTCTTAAAAGGAAGTTAAGCAATTTTATGAAGAAAGATATAAACCTTATAATAATTTGGGAGTAAGAATGGATGGACTAAATTTCAAAAGTCTCTCTTCAAAGCAACAAACACATTTAGTAAAAGAGTTCTTTGAGACAGAGGTAAAGCTTGTAGTATGAGAATGTGAAGACTCACAAACACCTGGTCTGGATGAATATAGTATGAGCATTGTGAAACATTTCTGGGATATGCTAAAAAAAGATATTATAAAGGTTATGCTGGAATTTCATAAAAATGGGATGCTTTCTAGGGGTTCTAGTGTAGTTTTTCTAACAAATTATAGACTTATTTCATTGATAGGTGTATTGTATAAAATTATTGCCAAAGTTCTAGCAAAAGGACTATAGCTAGTGATGCACAACATAATAGATAAAACTCAGCCTGCATTTATCAAAGGGAGACAACTTCTAGATAATGTGATTATTGTAAATGAATTATCACATGAGGCAAAACAAACCAAGAATCTGTTTTTGGTGTTCAAGGAAAATTTTGAAAAGGCGAATGATTTAGTTAATTGGCATTTTTGTTTTATATGCTTTAGAGATTTGTGTTCAGTGATAAATGGATTGGGTAGATCAAATGATGTCTTCATTCTTACACAGTTTCCATTCTTGTAAATGAGAGTGTTCCTTAAGAATTTTATATGCAAAGAGACTTAAGGAAAAGGGATTTCATGGCTTCTTTTCTCTTCTTAATTGTTGTTAAAGGACTTGGGATCTTAATGAAAGAGGTCATTTGTAACAATCTTTTATCTAGGATGAAAATTGGCAGGCAAGAACTCCAAGTAGTAATCTAACAATACATTGATGATACCTTAATTATGGTAAAACCTGAGGTCGAAAATGTAACAATGCTCAAAGGTGCTTTAAGATGTTTTGAATTGGCATCAGGCTTGAAGATCAACCGTCACAAGAGTAGTGTGGAAAGAGTAGGGATATGTTTGTAGGAGCTTCAAATATTCGCAGGAATTATGAATTGTAGATTGATGCATTTGTCATTTTCCTATCTAGGGATTCCTGTGGGGGGTTACTACAAGAAATTGAAGACCGATGCAAGAAAAATTGAAGTCTAAGATATCATTATGGAAGCAAAAGAAAAAATCTTAAAAAAGGGAGGATTTTCCGTATCAAATCCTCTATCTCTTTCATCCCTCTATTTTTTCTTTCTTTTTATAGGATTCCAAAGATGGTGGCCTATGCTGTTCAACATATGAAAATTGGGTTCTGTGGGGTGGGTTTGAAGAAAACAAAAAACTGGCGCGGATGAAATGAGCTGAGGTGTGCTAGAAGAAAGATCAAGGTAGTTTATGCATAAAAGATGTGGATGATTGCAATAAAGCACTGCTTGGGAAATGGAGATTAAGGATTCTAAGTAGAGAATATGTTCTTTTGGATAAAAGTTCTTGAGGCTAAATATGGTTACATCTGAAGCAGACTACGTTCAGACTAGAGGAAAGCAGGATCTCAATGGTGGATGGATCTTGTCAACGTTACTTCAAGCAAAAGAGAGGTGAGAGATTGGTTTTAAAGCTAGTAGTTGAAGATGATTCATTATTTAAGTTCTGGGAAATGAGTTATAGAGAATTCAGGAAGTTTCAAATCAATTTTTTCTAGATTATTTTCTCTATCTAACAAAAAAGATGCTCTAGTTTCGGATGTTGGAGAATGGAGATTGACTTGGAGAAGACCCTTGTTCAGCTAGAGAGTAATTAATTAGGTGAATTATTTGGAGAGGGTCATTGAAGGGATATGTGTTAACCCTGAAAAAAGAGATAGTTGGATCTGGGTTAATATTAATGGCAATGAAGATGTTTTCACTGTTTATGAGGCATATAGAAAGATACATGGTCTTGATTAGAACAATAATTCTTCTTTCTTTAATATCATTTGGAAACAAAAAATTCCTTTCAAGATGGTTGCTTTTGCTTGGAAGGTGACTCATAATCAAATTCCAACTAAGGTGGAACTAGAAAAAAAAGGGGTTCAATCACTAAATGAAAATGTTTGTCCTGTGTGTTAGGCTACTAAACTAGAAACTATATCTCACTTGCTATTTTCTTGTAGGGCTGCAATGTTCATCTTACTTGTGGAAACATCTTGCCTATGCAAAAAGAAAAAGAACAAAAAAATCTTTGGATATTGTCTAACTGACTACTTTATGGTCAATATGGCTTTCTTAGAATGCTCTAGTGTTTAAAGGAACTTCATTTTGTGAGTTATAGGTATGGTGGGAAGCCATTCAAAATTTTTTGTTGTGAATCAAGGATCTGCCAAAAAATTGTTCTTTTACATTCTATGAATGATTGGTACAACCATACTATTGTCTTCACAGATTACATAATGGGTAACATAATAGTTATTATGGAATCTTGCATTGGTAATCCCTCGCCAATGTGAAGGGGTCAGATGTTCATTGCTTTAACATGTCTATGTAATATGTTTCTTATTCTCTGTAATTATGCAGACAGTGCTAATAATTTTTTTTTGAATTGTGATTGGGACATGTCTATGTCTCAATAAAATATTTTATCTTTTACAAAAAATGAAAAAAAGCGCACAAGATATGATTTTGTCAAGAGCAACAAAAGAGTTCCAAGCTACTACATGTAAAAAGGAGTTGTTACAACCTTTCAATACAATATGTACTGTTCATTACCTACTTTGTGTGAGAGTAAGAAGTAATTTTAGCAAAAAGACACCATTCCCATAAAAGTAATTGTATGTCATGCACAACTTATTGTACATCCATTCTCTCTACTTATGAAGATAGCAACATTTCTAACTCTCCATAATTGTTAGAGTCTTTGAAAAAGTGCATAAACTTATAAGAAAAATTCAATTAGTTTATTTTTTATTTTCTTCTCTCATAAGCATTTAAAGAAAAAAATTATAAACAAATTCAGAACCAGTGAAATGTTTTTATTTAAAAGATAAATATACGTCCACTCTATAAATAAAAAATATAAAATTCTTAATATGATATTATTTTAGTTATTTTTAATCAGAAAAGCTTTTATTAATTATTTTTATAAATAGACAAACCTATTTAATTTGGATATTTCTGGAGAAGACTATTTCAATTGATGATGGAGTAAGTCTATATCTGTCGATTTTAATTTTCGGGCGGTGCATAAAGAAAAAACAAAAGTTGAACTGGAACTTGTTTTTGACAAATCCTTAACAAATTGAATTGGATTGAGTCAGAATCTCCATTGATATGAAAAAGAAGAAAGAAGTGAAATATGGAATGTAGAAGGAAAACCTGAATTGGAATTGGCAAGTTACTAACCATCATCAATTGTCGATTTGTCCTACGAGGTTAGGTAATCCTTAATCATGATTGCATCAATTTTAGACTTACTTCGAAGTCGGAACTTTTTCTTTTCTATAGCTTTCATGTTTTTTTCACACGTCACACCGAGATAGGTAACTTTTGGTTTCTATCAAATCCGCCCCTTCTTATATAAGACAAAATTTTGTCTCACTTTTGACCCTCTTTCCTTCCAGCATTAGGAGTTTAAAATAAGTTAAGTTATTTGAGAAGTGTTTCAATTAAATTCATTAAAAATTAAATTTAAAGTTAGATTCAAGAAGGAGTTAAAGATTTGTTTAATATTAAAGTTCATATTTGAGAAAGAAAGAAAAGATGGGGACTTCAAATCTTTTACTTATATTATCAACTAACATTTAATAGGAAAAGTTAGATTTAATAATTTAAATTAGAGTTTAATTGGTATATATTGATAGTGTAAAAGATTTTTATACTGACGTTCAATTATATCCCTTAATTAATATGACTTTTAAAATATTAATGGTAGTGTAAAATCCGTCAGTGTAAAACGTACCATAAATCGTAGATATGGTTGAACGTTAGTATAAAATCCGTTAGTGTAAAATCTTTTACACTATCAGTGTATACCAATTAAACCCTTTAAATTAAGCTTATATTTTACAATTTTAATATTAATAACTTACGAATAATTTCTATGTATATATGTATCATCTTAGTTAGAATTTATTTATTATATCTTTTTTAAAAGAATTTAATTATTAGATATTGTCAGTGTAAAGATCAATCACAATTCTTTATGGTAAGTTTATTGACTTTACTAATGAGTACTTTAAAAGTTACATAAAATAAAAAGTTATGATTGAACGTCAGTGTAAAACTCTTTTCCACTATCAGTGTATACCAATTAAACTCTTTTAAAAAATATATAATAAATAAATTCTAACTAAGATGATACATATACCCATAGAAATTATTTTTGCTATATGTAAATAAGTATTTATCTTATATATCTAAATAAGTATGTACTATTTGTATCCTTTAATTATAAAAGATAAATAAGTTTTAGGTTCTCTAAAATACTTCTGATTTGATTGTATCCTTAAAAGAAAGTTATTGATTTTGGTATTTACATTATAAAGTGAATGAAATTGGTTTCTCACCATAACTCTTTCACGTTTGAAGACATACCAATTTAAGTGTACATTAATTTGTTGTGTGTCGTTTAAAAATCTGACCAAATGTTCTATATAATTTTTTTATAACTTATGTTTTTAATTATTTATCAACTTGTTTAACATGATTAATTATTTTGAATACATAAGATATTATTCTAGGACTTTCATGTTAGAATCCTTGATAATAATGTGATAAATTATTCTACCAACATAAGCAAAAAATGTTTATCAAAAGGAATCCTCTACCCTTGCCAAAGGAATCTCCCACCTCTAGTCAGATCTCTAATCAATACTAGGTATCTTTTACAAATAAAGATAAATTCAAATCATCATTTATCGGTAAAAGATAAACGCTAATTATCTTTTGCAATAAAGATAAATTCAAATCATCATTTACCGATAAAAAATAAACCCTAATTATCTTTTACAAATAAAGATGAGTTCAAGTCATCATTTATAGGTAAAAGATAAACCTCTAATTATGTAAGCTCAAGTCCAAGAAGGTAAACACTATAAAGGTAACAAGTACAAGTTTAAGAACTTACTAATATACTACTAAGGTTATCAAACTCGAGAGTCTACATGGACCTGTGGGAGTTTGATAAACTCGACTCGTGAACTCGTAAGAATTTACCTTATATAAAAATAATAAAAAATATCTATAAATAACATATAATTAAACATTTCAACAACATAATAAGTTAAAATAGTAAATCATGCATTCCACAATACTTAAATAATTAAGTCTAACAATGAATGATTATCAAATAATAAATTTCAAAGATGATAATAATGGTAGAACATTCTCATTGATGTTTGATATGGTTAAAAAAATGAAGGTTTGATGTTTTAGAGACATTTGTCCTGTGATTTAAGAATGTCACACTAAATAAAAGTTATTGAACTCTAAATGCATACAAAACAAGTTGATTTGTTGATTCAACGACTCAATAGTAAACTGAGAGTGTACAGAGTTGACTAAAAAGAGAGTTTAGACACGAGTTAACTTGTAGAAGGTAAGTGGACTCGTAAACTCATAAGAGTTTAAGAATTAACTCGAGAGTTTGAAAACCATGTATACTACTATTATTACTGACACTTGACAACATCTTTGACCTACCCTAAGTTTGAGTTCACACCGACTTGAGTGTTGGAGCGTCATTGCAAGTACCCACCTATGCCCAACAAACTTGTTGATTTGGACTTTTGCTACGAGCGAAGGCCAACAAAAGAGGCGCATTTAGATAGTAAATATTCTACCAGTTTTTGTAGGTATAGTTTGGCGTCCACCGTAGGGTCGAGTAAGTAATACCCTTCAGTCTCAAAGAGAAGATTGAGCAGACAACATGACTATGATTCAAACAAAGAGCAATGCTAGAACTTCACGCGACCTCCTTTGTGAAGAGTCGGCCCTAGAGCAGCTAGGGGGAAGGTGCCATTTCGGAGGAACTTGTCCATAAGACAAGCACGGAAGGTGAACCATCGATCTTTAACTCGTACAACAACAAAACCTGTCAAAACAATTGCACAACTAGCTAGCAAACGGTGGATATGGATAACAAACCATTAGGTATTAGCTAACTCGGTACTCCCGTAGCTCGGCACAACTCCATAAGGTCATATGCATCTCATGTAAAGCCCAAACTTAGCATTAGGATTAGGAAAGACTCACCTTGAGTGTGACTAATTACATAAGGCCAGAATTAGCCATATTTATTACTTAGCCATTATTACCATGTATAAGTTTAAATATTATTTTTTCTCATTATCTCTTTAAACCAAATACTATCTTTCCATATTGCCATTTATAGGAAAATCAATTATTTCTACTGTCACAATTACAGGCTCTTAATAAGGCAATCAATTAGCCAGCAGAGGGAATGACAATCTACTTTATATCCCGACAATCAACTATTTCTACTATCATAATTATGGCTCTTATTATAGGCAATCAATTAGTCAGCGAAGGGAATGAGAATCTACTTTATATCAAGACAAAAGTATCCATATTTATTATTTAGTCTTTATTACCGTATATAAATTTAAATATTATCTTTTCTCATTATCTCCTTAGCCAAATATTATCTTTCCTTATTACCATTTATAGGGTAATAAATTATTCTCGTTACCACAATTACAGGCTCAAAACAAAGTAGTACCTCTAGAAAATCCAAATAAGTAAAGGGTACCTTCCCAGCCAAACACTTCAAGTAAGCTAGTACCTATGGACAATCCAAACAAGCAAAGAGTACCCTCCCGGCTAAATAGCTTGGGTAAGGTAGTACCTCTAGACAATCTAAACAAGCAAAGGGTATTCTCCCGGCTAAACAACTTAGGCAAAAGAGTACCCCTTAACAATCCAAACAAGCAAGAGTACCCTCATGGTCGAACAACTTGGACAAGGAAATACCTTAGACAAAATCAAACAAGCAAGGATACCCTCTCACCGAATAGCCCAGGTTAGGCAGGACCATAGAAAAAATCAAAATAAGCAAGGATACTTTCCCAACTGAACAGCCTGTATAAGGCATTACCTTAGACAAAATGTGAAGGTGCATCTCGGGTAAGAAGATACCTTAGGAAAAAATCAAAATGTGAAGATGCATACTGCATTGCACCTATCCCAAGACCGAACCTACGCACATTGCATTTATCCTACCAGCCCAACCCGTTGCATCGCTAATAACATCTTCGTTGCTTCACTCCTTGATGTTGGAGGGATTGTGTACTAGATGTACCCCTAGTCGAGTTTACCGCCTACCGGGTCTATCTCCTTGACACTAATAATGTCTTCATTGCTTCGCTCCTTGACACTAATAATGTCTTCATTGCTTCGCTCCTTGACACCAAAGGAGTTGTGTGCCGGATGTACCCCTAGTCAAGTCTATCGCCTATCGGGTCTACTTCCCTAACACTAATAACGTCTTCATCCCTTCGTTCTTTGATGCTAGTGGGGTTGTGTACCGGAAGGAATCCCCTGCCTTGGGTCGGATCTCCATTCAAGGTCAGATCTACCTTCAACATGGCCTGAAAAAGATAAATCCAAATCACTCTTTACGAATAAAAGGAAAACCTTAATTATCTTTTACAAATAAAAAATTAAAATCATCCTTTACATGTAAAAGATAAACCCTAATTATCTTTTATAAATAAAGATAAATCTAAATCATCCTTTACAGGTAAAAGATAAACCCTAATTATCTTTTACAAATAAAGATAAATACAAGTCATCCTTTACAAGTAAAAGATAATCCTCTAATTATGTTGGCCCAAGTCTAAAAAGGTAAACACTATAAATAGAAGGTAACAAATACATGTTTAAGAACTCACTAATATACTACTATTATAACTAACACTTGACAACATATTTGACCTACTCTAAAGTTAAACTCACATTAACTTGAGCGATGGAGTATCATTGCAAGTACCTACTTGTGCCCAGCAAACTTGTTAATTTAGACTTTGCTAAGAGTGAAGGTCAACAAAAGAGACACATTCAGACACTAAATACTTTACCAATTTTTGTAGGTACACAATGATCGATCAAGTTCACCTATTTTTAAATTTTGAAGATAAAAACTAGGCCTAAGTAACTTTTTATCTCAATTTTTTTTTTACATTTTGATTTTGGTTCTTTTTAACTATTTTTTTTTGTTTTTAAATAGTCTTTGTCATTAACAAAAGATCGTTAAAAATGATAACATGACAAACAGATTGTTATGTCATTATATTCACTTCCTTAAATTAGTGTTACTTAAATATTTATGAGACGCCATATGGTTTTAATTTATTTTTTAAGTTTAATTAACTTTTTTGTCCCAATTTTTTTGCATTTTGTTTTTGGTTTCTGTTTAAATTTTTTATTTTTAGTCTCTAATATTTTTTTTTTTGTAAATAGTCCTTATTGTTAAAAAAAATTGTTAACTAATGTTGTAGTAAATGGACTATGACGATGCCAAGTCTAGTTTATTAGATTATTGCTAACTAACAAATTCAAATGTCTACTGTATACCACACATTCTATTTTTTTAAGTAGTAATTTAAATATGACTTTATTGTCATTTTTTGAGATAAAAAAATAGAGTAAAACATCTAAGCTAAGCTTCTAGTTAGTTTGAGTTAGTGCTAATTTGATGAAGCCAACATAATGATGTGATAGTCAATTTGTCACATTACCACTTTACGATTTTTTTGTTAACAACAAAGATTATTTGTAAAAAAATATATTAGGAATTGAAAATGAAAAAATTCAATAGGTACCAAAAAAATTAAAAAAAAATTGAGGACAAAAAAATTAATTAAGTCTAAAAAATATTTAAAAAGCCCCATGACACCTCATAGAATTTAAGTCAACACTAATTTAATGAAATAGACATGATAATATTACAATCTATTTGTCATGTTAGCAGTTAACATTTTTTTTTCAACAATTAAGATTATTTGTAAAAAAAGTTATTAAAAACTAAAAAAAAAAAGTTCAGTTGGGACAAACAAAACAGCATAAAAAATTAAAGATTAAAAAGTTAATTAAGACAAAAAACTAATAAATAAAATTTGAATGACCAAAACAAGATTCGACTAATTTCTGAAGGAACAAAAATATATTTAATAAAATTTAAAATTTCAAAGAATTTTATAAGTGAATGACCATAATTTTTTTTAAAAGAAAAATATATTTTTATCTCAATCTTTAATCATGATTAAGATGCAAATTATTATTATTTGACATGGTGATGTGGCATTTTTTCTTGTTTTATGTTCAATGCATTGATAGTGCAATTAAGTGTGGTAAAGAGATAATTGATCCAGTCAAAATCTAACAATTAACTTTGAAAATCTACCTTTTATAAGTGTGGGATGTTGGTGACGACCAAGTACATTCACTAGTATGTTATCTTATCCCAACATAAAATGCAGGAAATCTATGGATGCCTATAGGTTTGACCTTGGATCTACAATTAGGGTCGATTCTAACATTTCCCAAGATGATAATGTAATAAAGAATCGAAACATGTCCTAGGTTATGCATTATGATCCATATGAGGATATATTACCCACCTGCATAAGTGATTACATGAGTCTTAGAATGTGTAACTCACATGAAAGGCTATTGAGTGTATCCAAATCATTTGCAACATCTCAATTCTAGCTCAAATTAAAATAGAAATTATCTCTCATAATTACAAATTACAACAACTTATGCTAATTTGGGGATTTAATCAAAGAGTTTAGTTAGTATTAACAATCAATTTAAAACTTTAAAAGAGTTTAATCATTAACTCTTTATTTATGATAAATTTATTAATTTATTCACGTTGGGTTCACCAACACTTATATCAATTGCTGGGGTTGAGCTTAGAGGATGGGCAACAACGATGGAGGATGGAAAGAAATCCGTTGAAGGAATAACGCTACACAGATTTGGGCATAACAATAACAACAACGATCCACATTTGTAAAAAGAAATGAAGGTAGACATGAGGGAGAGAAAACCTTCTTCTTCACCAACTTCCCGATTACGTTCAAAGCCAAGGACATGTGGAACATATTTCAACTTTATAGGAAGGTAACAAAGGTCTTCATACCACAAAAAATAGACAAGCACAGTGAGAGGTTTGGTTTCATCCAATTCATGGGAGTCTAGGACCCACGACTCATGGCTTTAACCCTAGACAAGATTTTCATTTAGAGTAAAAAAATAAGAGTTAATATCCCTAAATACATAAGATGCTCAAGCGAAAAGATGAAATCTGAAGAGGTACACAACAAACCAGCACAAGACTTGCAACAAAAGTGGAAAGAAGGCGCACACATGCCTTTACCTTGTCTCACCATAGTAATCAAACAACCCCACAAGCGTGCGATCCTTTAATCCCCTAAGTAATTCCAGCAATCATGCCCGCCAATTCAATGTCACATTGCGAAAGCGCGATCATTTTCTGCCAAAGATGTAACTACATTTGATATCCAAAGATGCAACCTTAGGACCATATAACAATCTAAATAAGACATTGCAAAGAAAATATGGGACATGGTTGGCTTAATGGGAGTTAAAGGAACTTGCAATGATGACTTTTATATTCAAATCCTCAACAACTTAGAGTACAGGGATCAGGACTTGAAGATGGGAGGTGAGAACAAAATTCCACCATGAAAGTCTTCTCCTTGAACATAAGAGGGGTGGGGGACCATGCAAAAAAAAGGTGTGTCAATTCCTTGATTCAAGAATGTGGGGTTGATTTCTGCATGTTTCAAGAGACTAAGTGGCAACAAATGCAGGAATCCATTGTTAAAGATTTACGGTGAAATGCCAGTTTTCTGTTTGTATGGCAAGCAAAACCATCACAAGGTTAATCTAGAAGGTTACTCAATATCTAGTGCAATGACTCCATCCAAGTCTTGTTTACAATTTAGGGTGATGGCTTCCACGAGCTATGTGGAACCTGTAAAGAAAATAAGGTACCTTGCATAATTGTTAATGTTTATTCTCCATGTTCTTTGGCAGGGAAACAAAAGCTATAAGGTGACTTATGTATGTCCAAACTAGGCTTTACCTCATGCTTATGATGTATTGGAGACGACTTCAATGATGTCTACAATAAAGAAGAGAAGAAAGGCAGTAATGTGGTGTTCAATCAATCTGATGCTGAACAATTCACTGTTTTCATTCAATCCATGGATGTAGTTGATATTCCTGTACTGGGGAAGAAATACTCATAGATAAGCTTGGATGGAAAATCAATGAGAAGAATAGATCACTTCCTTCTTTCTGAAGATCTTATACCTTCCTAGAGTTTCTCGGCTTAATGGATTAATAAAAGAGATGCCTCTGATCACTGCTACATTCTACTTCAAGATGATATCAAGGACTGGGGTCCCAAGCCATTCAAATTCTTCAATATTGGCTAGAACATCCAAACTTCAAGAAGTTAGTTGTTGAAAGCTGGACAAAGGTCAACACAGAGGGCTAGAAACTGCGGGAATTATCTCAAAAACTCAAAAAACTCAAGTGAGACATCTAGGAATGGAAAAAGGTTGAATTTGATGCAACTATCAATAGAATCTACAATTTGGTCAATCACTTAAAGGCCCTAGATGGGAGCATAATGCAAAGGGACTTAGATTTTGCTGCTGAAAGAATGTGTATTTCTAAGGAAAATCCTTGAGACAAAAAGAGAGTGATCGAAATAAGGCTAATTAGGTCAGATTAGGGGACACAATTCATTCTTGCAATTCAGGCAGCGATCGAAACAAATTCTTGTGGTCAACACTGATCAAGGTTGGGTCCATGATGTCCACCAGGTCAAGGATGGGATCACTAGGCACTTTCAAAGCCTCGTCCAACAGATTGATTAAGGAGACGAAATCTAGATGACATCAACTTCAAGCAGTTGTTAGTGGACCATAGAGCCTATCTCAGCTCCCCTTTTCTCACTTGACAAGATCAATGTTGTTGTGTGCAGTTGCGATGCAGATAAGAGCCCTGGTCATGATGGCTTCAACTTCGAGTTTTTTAAATCCTGCTGGGAGATTGTGAAGGATGATATTTGTGTTGCTGTTCAAGAATTCCATCATAACTTTACTCTACCAAAATCCATCGTGACTTCCTATGTTGCACTCATTCCTAAAGTCACTAATCCACAGTCCATATCTGAATACCGTCCTATCTCATTGATGAGTAGTATGCGCAAAATCATATCAAAGCTGTTGGCGACAAGGTTGCAAAAGGTTGTAGCCTTAATTGTCTCTCCCATTCATACCAAGCAGGCATATGATGAATGATGTTCTGGTTGTGAATGAGATGACTAGGCAAAAAATCTAAAAAATCGCTTTTTATGTTTAAAGCTGATTTTCGGAAGCCTATGACTCTGTAAACTGGAACTTCCTTTCCTACATAATGGTTCACATGGGTTTTGATTACAAGTGGTCCTCATAGATAAAGGCTTTAGTTACTTAACTCAAATATCAATTTTGATTAATGGTTACCGATCCACACAAATCATAATTTATAAAGGCCTCAAGCAAGGCGGCCTAATTTCCCTTTTACGCTTCCTCCTTGTCTCTGAAGGCTTAACAGGGCTGGTGCAAAAGGCATATCAAGAATGGTTGTCCTCACCATACACAGTCCATGAAGACATTCATTTCTCCATCCTCCAATATGCTTATGACTCTATTATCATAGGGGAACCAAGCTTCATAACCTCTAGGCTATTAAGGCAATAGTTCAAAGCTTAGAGTTGGTGTTTGGGCTTGCAGTCAACTTCCATAAGAGTAACATAGTTGAACTTCACATACCCCTTCCTTCCATGCAAGTTGTTGAGGCGTTTCTTTAGTGCAAGTTTGCCTTTCAAATTTTTTGGCAAACCAATTGGGGTTAACCCACGAAATTGCAGCACTTGGGACCCTGTGATTAGACTTTTCTGAAGAAAATTGGCAATATGAAGGGGGGAAAATCTACCATTGGCAGGCTATAACCCTCATGAACTCTGTCTTAAATACTCTACCTCTCTTCTTCTTCTCATTCTATGGGCACCTAAAAAGGTGATAAACTCAATTGTTAGTATCCAGAGAAAATTCCCCTGGTAGGGGTAGTTTGAGGCACAAAAAATTAGTTGAGTTTCATAGGATACTATTTGCCAACCTAAATTGGAAGGGGGCCTTAAAGTTAAAAAGATTGCCTGAATTTAACATTAGTTTGTTAGGTAAATGGAGCTGGAGGTTACTCATTGATAAAATTGCAATTTGGTATGACCTAATTACCTTCAAATATGAGAGCAATTTAGACACCTTCAATGCCTCAACACAATAGCTTCACGGAGCTTCTATTTGGTAGATATATGTCTATAGGATGCAACAAAATGTTGTCATAAATGCCATGCATAATAATTGGTTTGTTTGAAACATTAAGAGGAAAATTGGTGATGATGGAAAATCTACTTTATTTGGCATGACCCATGGGTTGGGACTACTACCTTATAGGAACTCTTCCCTAGACTTCATCAGTAACAAAAAATCCTCATTCTACTTTGACTGACATGTGTTGCTGGATGAATGAACGGTTCTACTGGTAGTGGAATTGGAGAAGGAACTTGTTTATGTGGGAGGAGAACCTCCTTTCCTCTTTGCAGACATCTTTGCCTCAGTTACATCTTACCCAGAGGCTGGACGACTCATGGGAATGGGATTTGGACAAGTCCAAATTGTACTCAACTCCGTCTACGTATTATTTTCTTGCTCACCAGAAACAGTCATCTCCTTTAGTGCATAATCAAAGCCTCTTTACCAACTTTTGGAAATCCAATGTTGCTAGTAAAGTGCTAGTGTTTTCTTAGAAACTATTTCTTAATTGCCTTCCAACAATTTACTAGCTCAGTAAAAAGGAGCATCACGACAACTGACCCCTTTACTCCTTGCATGTTCTGTCATGCTGCTTTGAAACACAAGAATTATTTCTTAGCTACAACTTTGTAAATGCTATATGGTACAAAGTGTTTCAATAGCTTGGATTTGACATGGTATGCTTGAATGATATCATTCAACTATTCCCAATTAGGAAGACTTACAAGAGCGCTGGAAGGCTAGAAAGATGAAATACATATTTTTGCACACTACATACTAGTGCATATAGAATGCAAGAAACGCAGCCATCTTCAATGGGGAAGTTCCAAGTATTTCAGGAATACTAACTAAGATAATGTATTTTTCATGGCAATGGTTCTTTTATAAGTATAACCCCAAATCTGGGTGTCATTTACTCTTCGTGGTGTCTTAATCCACTTAGTTGTTTTTGAGTCTTAAGTGATTTTTTTGGGGAATATTATATTTGTATTGGGAAGGTTTTTTGTTTTTTGCCTATATAGTGACTCGCTATAATTATCTTTGAAATTCTTCCTTTCTATATATATATATATATACATACTCATTATTTACTGTAAACAAAAAGTTTGTTAACTTTACTCATTAATACTTTAAAAGTTATATAAATAAAAAATTGTGATTAAATTTTAGTGTAAAACTCTTTTATACTGCCACTACATACTAATTAAATTCTTAATCAAATTGCAACAAGTTAGAAATTATGTTATAACTAATTAAATTTTAGGCTAAAGATATTGGGTTCACTTGATAAAATTTGGAACCATAAGGATGAAAGTCAATGGAAGAATTTCGTTAATAAATAATTTATATATATTTCTATAATTTTTTTGTTTTCAAATTTAGTATTTATTTCATTTGAGTTGTTAATTAATACTAACCCCCAACATAAAATCTTAAATAAAAGCATCCAATTTTCCCCCTCGTGCATTTCTGGTCTCTCCTTAGAATGAAATTGGTTACTTGATAGTATTTTTCTCAAAACTAATGCCTCAATTGACTTTTAACAACTACATTCTTTCAACAGTTATCTTTACTTAAAAATTCAAACCCTCTTGGGTTGTTAAAATCTCTACAAATTGAATTAACAAGCTTATTTAATCCACTTCTGTTTTTTTTTACAAAGTTTTTCGGTTGAAACATCTTTTACATAAAATAAAAAATAAAATGTTTCCATAATTTCTTAACCTCAAATCATGTAAAAATTTAATTTTATAAAATTTTGAGGAGAGGAGAGGTGAATATTATGGACTATGCATTTCGGATAAAATTTCTTCCTCGCAAAAGTCTCTTTATGACTCAGAGTAAATACGTTAGAGACCTACTACAGAAAACAAAAATGGCTGAAGCTCAACTTATATCATTTCATGTGGTCTCAACCTGCAAGCTATCCAAACCAAGATCAAATTTATTTCAAGATCCTACTTTTTATATATCTCTAGTTGGAGCCTTACAATATGTTCCTGTTACAAGACCCGAAATTAGTTATGAAAACATAGTCTGTCAATTCATGTCCAACCTTTTAGACACTTATTGGACAACTATTAAAAGAATTCTATGATACCTTAAGGGTATTTTTTTTCATGGTCTCACATGAAACTAGTCTCAATGGCTAAACCTTTACCTATCGTAGCCCTGTGTGATGTTGATTAGGCGTCTAATATTGATGGTAGGAAGTCCACCTCTGGGGTCTGCAATATTTCTAGGTCCTAATCTCATCACTTGGTAGTCCCGCAAACAGTGTCATTGCCAGGTCAAGCACTAAGGCATAATATCATAGCTTAGCTCAATCTTCACTAGAAATTATTTGGACTTAAGCTTTTCTAAAAGAATTATACATCCCTTTCTCCCCTCCTGACATGCTCTATGACAATGCTATAGCACACAACCCTATCTTTCACTCTAGAATAAAACATATGGAGATTAATGTTTTGCGTTCGTGATCAAGTGTCATTCAAACAACTTGCAATTTATCATATTCCTAGCTTATTAGATAAGTGGGCAAATATTCTCACCAAGCTTTAATCTCCTAATCCCTTGAAACTTCTCACCAGCGAAGTCAATATGCAGGATTTTACTGTAAACATCCCTGCCCTTGAGTTTGAGGAGGATATTAGAGATACACCTAAATATTTAGGTATTTAACTAGAATTAGTTTGTTATATTTTATGTTATATTTCCTTTCTCATTTGGTAAAATAAAAATTCTCATTCCACATTTTCTATTAATCATATCTCTCAACTTTTCTCTCTTCTCTCAAAATTTAATATCTAGATGTTATAGAAATTGTATATCATCAAGGGTTATCACCATCCAATTTTATGTGATTTTGAATTTAAAATTAATCTAAACCAAGCTAAAAAATAAATAATATACAATTTGAGTCGATTTAAATTAATTATAAATTCTAAATCAAACTAAACCAAAACAATCTTTTGTAAATTATTATTATGTATTAAAAAATACATTAAAAATTTTTATTTCTAAAATTTTATAAAAATTTAATTGCTCCAAAAAAAATTACATAAAAATAATAACCATTAAAATTAAAGTATAAACAATTCATTTAAATATTACATTTTATTTTTTATCGTCAAATTGAATTCAATAAAATTAAATCAAATAGTATTGTTAAAATATTTAAAAACTTAAAAAATATAAGTAATTATATATGTTTTCTTAATAAAATAAAAAAGATATATGGTTTGATTTGATTTTATGAGATTTTAACATTCCAAGTTGCAAACCAAATCAAACCGTGACTTGAGATTTACATAAACCAAATCACTTCAAACCAAATAGGCATTTTGCTGTTTCAATTTTTGCAGTTTGGTTTCGATTTCCAATTTAATTTGATTCAATTTTAAACTCCTATATGCCGTCATGAATGATTAATCCGGATCTCACTCCATAATAGCTATGATAATTTGGATTTAAACTTTCCAGTTTATCAAATTCTGAAAACTTCACATCCAAATGAGGGGTAAACTTGGAATGTTATATTTGAGTACAAAACGAAAACTGTAAAGCTTTTAAAGTAGAAGATTATTGATTAAAATATAAGCTTAATTAAGATTATTGGGGGAAAAAGTGATAAAAAATTATTATCCAATCCATAACCATAATAAAACCTTTTGAAAAGATGACAATGCTGACGTGACTTACGTATATAAGCAATTCTTGAAGTTTTATACCGCCGATGCCTTACTATATGAAACGCTATCTCAATTTTCACAAGCTATAGCTGTATGTGTGCGACAAACATAAATGCTTCAAATAAACATATGCTTGATAGGTAATTAGTAATTATATAATAGAGATACATCTGTATGAGTTAATAAGAACAAGAATTGGGCCATTTATTGTACAAACCTCTTGCCAGTCACGCGGAATTGCATAATTGGAATTCTCCGTAGCATTTGAAAAGCACATGAATGTAGTGACCTCCGACCTACTGGCCACTGCATGCATGTGTAGGAAAGAGAATAAGTAAGTCTATGATAAAAGTGGATCAAGAAAAGAAAATTAAAATAATATACGTGTAGAATGACAGGGAAACTAACCATCAGGAAAAAGAAAAATCAATTTCTCAAAGAAGCTCATTGAACAGATGATGTCCAAGGCAAAAGGCCACAACAGGAACTCAATCAAATCAAAGGAAGTTCCTCTGAAAACTTCCAGAAGTAAACCTTGAAGACAAGCCCTTAGCCATACTTTCTGAATCAAAATTTACAGTTTTCCTTCCAGCAGTCAGATCCTTTTCACGGTCCCATGGCTTCCATGGATGTTGACCCACCCAGTCTTCCTTATCCGGCTGTTGCTTTGCTTGCTTGGACTTTTTCTTGGATTTGCTAGCAATGTCTTCTTGATGCTTCTGCACCAATGTTTTCGATCGTTTTGCTTTATTGTATTTGTCCACCAATTCTGCATCCGCACTTGCCCTTTTCTTTTCTTCTTCATTTGAGGCTAGTGCTGTGGCTTCATTGTATGCTTCCAAATAACTGCCATATAAATATCATTTTTGCTATAAAGCTCTTGATTTCGCGGAGTGGACTATACAGGACGTAGGAAAGAGAAATTGACCAACCAAAGCATTCTAGTTATAGGTCTAGAATAGAAGAGTATACATACTTCATCTTGGCTTTCTGGGCCCTGTCTGAAGGGGTGTCTGTCCAAACACTAGTATCACCTCTACCTTCCTTTGGCCCCCGGCTAAACTTGGTTGATTGCATGGTCATGCCACCAGGCTGAAACACAGATACATTAAATAACTGAATTCTTCATTTAATAACTTAGTCTCAAGCACATTTTAGTATATTAGAAAAAAAAATAATGCAGAGTATAATAAAGCAGATTTTATTGAAGAGAGAATTATACTACTCTCATAAACCATAAAATAAAAAGAGTTGGATGGTATGGTTGGGCTGTGATAATTATGCTGCAGTAGGAGAGTAAACCACTCAGAAATTGAACAAGGAACCACGGACTAAGTTAAGGTCTTGAGGCATACATGAAAGATGTTAGGGTTCGTTAGAAACTAGACTGCAAAGGAAAATTATTCAGAAATCAAATCAAAATTCTTTCAGGATATTAAACAGCTTTCACGAACTGGTTTTATAGTTTAAATATTTTAAATAGAAGGATAGAATGCTGGTTTGTGGCTAGAATTACTTCAGATGTACGCCCAAAACCAGACTGAGGTTTTATTTGAACAAATTATCTGAAAGACGAGATATGAGATTATAAGTATCATACCTTATTCTGTAAATATTACAAAGTGAAACTGTATCATGTAAGGCAAAGAAAACGGCTTGAAGTTTCATACAATGCTTAGAAATTTATTTCAAGGATTTAGAAATATCCAAATCCCAATCCCAATCCCACTACCAAAAACCTCAACCAATAAAGGAAGTGTAATATAAATACTAAGCCCCAATAAAAATCCCAACTGGTAACTACAAATTACAAAATCAACAAAAATATATCCAAAATCCTATACAGAAAGCTTAAGTGACTCTATATTAAAATAATCATAATTTAACCATATGTCTTTGTTATTAGATATTATATCATATAAATGGGTTACATTTTCTCAACTCCTTCCTACTGTACTTGTGTAGCTTACATAAGTGCCCATATTCAAATGATTGATAGGACTTACTTTCCGTTCCGGAGGCAATGTTGTCATCCACTCATCCCTTTTTGGTTCAACTTTAACCTCTGTCTGTGCCAGAAGCTCTTCATCACCCTCCATGGCAATACCTGCCACAAATTTACTGGCAATAAGAGAAAACAGAGTTCACAACTATAGCACCCAATTGCACGCCTTTTTCTTTCTAGAAACGAAGGTAAAACCAAAATATATATAGGGGGGACTGTGGCCAAATGAAACCAAGAGAAGCAGGTTTGTTCAGGTCTCACCAATTTTCTAACCTTAAAAGGTCACAGGACTCGGAGTCACCAAGAGGCAAAAACCATAGCCAACAAAGTCCAAATACCATAAACCAAGGGGGCATTTGTTTCATGAACTAAAATATCATTTCCGAGAATGTAGACATGGGAATGTAATATTCTCATGTTTATTAAAAGTTTTGAAGTTTCATTCCTTAACATCTTTTATTCGTGGGAATGTTTTAACTTCCTATTTTTCTACCTTTTATTCTCATGGTAAAGAGTTGAGAAAGTTATATTCCCATGAGAATATTGAAAGTTACTTATGATACATATGTAACTTCTATTTTTTTTTTTATTTATATTATTTTAAAATTTAAAAATATTCCAAGGAATATAAAAAATAACCAAACACAATTTTAAATTTACCCCAACATGATATTTTCATTTTTATTATTCCTAGGAATGATATTCTAGGAAATATGATACCATAACTTGAAATAAACACTCCCACAAGGTTTTGAAAACCAGATTGGTCATTGCACCAGTCAAGGCACTGGTTCAACATAGTGGTTAAACTGGTATCAATAAAATAATAATGAAATAATAGATAAAATGATATTAAATTATTAAAGTAAATATAATATCATAATTTTATAACACTTAAGATTTAATTAAACCATAATTTTTATAATTAAAGTACACATAAAAATCTAAATAAAATATATCATAAAGGTTAAGTTTAATTTTTTTAATAATCAATAAATATAACATATTCATTAACAATAAAAAATTTACATTTAAAATAAAATAAGAAATTCTTATAATATAAAGTTATTAGAAATTAATATATAAAAAATTTTAAATTAATATGCATGAGTAAATTATATATTTTATAAAAGAAGTTGATAAAATAATATATACTTCTTTATAATCCTTATAAATATGCATTATATTATCTTTAATTTTTATATTAAAATTAAAAAATAAAAAATTAATTGGGGACCAGTTCTTGGTCGATTTTGATTGGTTTGTGGCTGGTTTGATTGGTTCTTGACCAGTCTCCACCGGTTTTGAAATCGCTCAATTTTACATGTTAACGAAACCTATCACTAGACTGGTTCCCGATCAGTCTAGTCCGGTTTTGAGAAATATGCCACAAACTAAGCCCCAACGAAATGATGAGCACATTTACATTACAATCACTTAATTTTCCTCCATAAGCCCCCCCCCCCCCCCCAGGGGGTATTTGTATGATCACTGCTACAATGCTACAAACACCTCTAACACAACCCTCTATATTATGGAAGCTCACCTTGAGATCTTCTCCACAGGGCAGCCTCACGCATGGTTTTAAGTTCAGCCTGCAGTCACATGAAGATATTAGGACTTCCATTGGCTGATATTACAACCAGACAAGTAAGGTCGAGTTACCTTAAATTGCTCTTGTTCTTGCTTGAGTTTGATTTGCTCATCCATTGCTTTCCGCTACAGAAAGCACACATCATCATATTGCTATTAAAAAGAATTAGAACACCTTTTTGACATATCTAGGGTCTTCAAAGTGAAAATAGTTCATTATTATCAGTTTTAGATGGAAATAAACAAATGTCTTTCCTGTTGCTGTTTCCCAGAAGAGGAAATAAATTCACTCTAATCCCAGACAAGCCTCCGAACTCAAACCAAAATCAATTTGAATAAAAAAAAAAATTTGTCAAATAGCTAACATCCAAAGCTGTCCAATTTCAGTGAATTCTTTTCAAATCATAATCAGCCCATAAATTTGGGTTGGCTACAGAAAAACAGAAATTAATTTAAAAATCTGCCAAATTTCTGTTACACTCATTTAAACAGGCTCCAAGTATCAACATTTGATGGATAAACATAATTTGATTAACAAAATATTTGTAAATATTTGTGGATAAACAACCATGGACAGGATAAAAATAGATATTTGTAAATATTAACAAGATATATGTAGTTTCCTCAGTGAAGTACCATTTTAGTCTTTAAAAGTTATAGATACTAGCACATGGATCCCTCAGAATTTTTTAAACAAATTAGTCCTATATGATTCTTTTATTTACACAAATTGATCTCTAAAATAATATTTCACTTGTAGTTTCCTATTTGCACAAAGAAACATCATGAAATAATTTGCCTAAAAATTTCTTTCAGGGACAGAAGGACCTTTGTGGTGGCTCTTATAACTTTCAAGGACTAAAATAATATTTCATCCGTAGTTTCCTATTTCTTAGGGATGTACTAACTATCTCCAGATTGACATACTATCTTGTTTTGTAAGAGGACTTTGTACTCTAGTTTTCTGTATCAATTTAAAATGCAAGTATTTTTTACCTTGAAATCAAACAACAAACCAAAACAAAAGAAGAAAAGAAAACCCACATATAGATAAAGCAAGCATGACACAAAAAGAAAGAGCTACAAGCATATCCCACAAAAAAGTACCTTTTAACTTCAATAATAAACCACCCTCCTAGCACTAGCAGGCTCACCTTTTCAGGATCTTGTAACTCTTTGAAAGCTTTATTTAACTTAATAAAGGCCTGGTGGGCTTGTGGATGAGAGCATTTATCAGGATGAACCAATAGTGCTATCTTCCAGTACCTAAGGGGCATTAACAAGATGGCATTAGAGAACCAACTAATCTTAATAATATGTCGTTATTTAATGGTATAAGGTTTAATAGATGGAATATAGAAATTAATATATTTTAGTAGCTTTTCATTTTATTTCTCAATATAAAACACCTTGAGTACATAAGGAAAACCAGTTTTTTCGGATCACATTTTTTATATATTGTTTACCATAATAAAATTATGTTCTGAGTTCAGATTCTTCAGAATAAGCTGTTATAGTCTATAATTCTATATTTTGTTCATAATATAATAATACAATGATTTGGGTCATGAAGATTTCCAGAAGAACTGAATAACTTCTTTGGAGCAATAAGCAGAAAAAACTAAAGAATCATTCAGGCAACAACCATTGGCTAACTAATTGTGCTGTGGAGGCAACACAGTTGAATGTTGAATCTGTTTTAAAATAATTAAAAATTAATTTGATAACAAAATTTTAACCAGAAATTGTTATTACTTTGGTTAATTAAAGTAGTACATAAGATAACATACCTTTTCTTTATGTTATCACTCGACATATTATGGTTAACTCCTAGAACATCATATAGGCTGTCAGCTTCAACTTCCATGATCCTGGTTACCTGATAAATAAATAGGTGATAACTTATACCTCCACATTCAATTACAAATACATATCCAAAAACAATTTATGTAATAAATTAACAATTATCTGAGAATTAAAGAGCCCCCCCTCCTGATAAGTGATTAGAATCTCTTTTTAAAAAGGAAAATAGAAATGACAAAAACACAAATGTCCAATTGTCAATATATATATATATATAAAAGATTTGGGTCTTCAAAGAGCCAAATTACCACCACCCAAAGAAGTTTCACTAAAGATGAAAAATTGGAGCTCCCCTTGAGAATCCATGAGCAGACTCAGCAGAGGAAAATCCCATAACAAAAAATGACAGCAGTATCAAATTCAGAAGACAGATTGTTCAGGTTAACTTAAGGAAGCTGCATAATCAAAGGAGATAGTAGAAAGTATATGCCACTAAATTGAAGTTCTTTCTCGTGTCATAAATAAAATCTGATCTTATAGGTGGAAGTGGAATTCCATGCATCAATCATTAAATGTTAGCATTTTATTTAAATAATTGAAGAAACAAAAAAGGAAATGATTAATGACCATTGAGATTAAATACCTCTTCAAAACGTTCTGCTTCATTAGCTGATTCTACTTCAGAAACAATAGCTGGTGGTGGAGGTCCAACAAATAGTTCAGTATCGTCATCCAATTCAGCACCTCTAAAGACATTAGCATCAAAATATCATCGATACGGATAGACTCAATTAGGCCAGGAAACATAATGAATAGGAACTTAAATGGGTTGGTACCTGAGCTGAGTCTGCGCATCTGTTAATTTGGCGGCGGCAGCAAGTAATTCAGCTGATGGCATAGCAGGGCCAATCATCCTGCACAATATAGTGAGCAATGACTTCAAAGAAATAAATAAATAATGACAATAAAAAAGCAAGAAGAATAATACCTTCTCTTAGGACCAACAGAATAATCCTCCGGAGCTGCCGTGACATGGTCATCCACCATCTGCTCATCTTCATTATCTATTCGAACTGAAGTTGATTCAGGCACTGGTGCAGAAGCTTCAGCTTGCTCATTCATGGTATTCATATAAGGGTGAATCAGAGGACCAACAACATCCAAAGTAGGGTGAGCTTTAGAAGGCAGTAAGAAAACCCTATCTCCGTTCTCCTTAAGGTTTAACGAAATGAACAGCTTCTTCAAATGCTTCGATAAAGATCTTTCTGATATACCCTTTATATCAACAGCTTGCCCATCATCAATCATTTGCAAGAGCTAAACACACACACAGACACAACGAGACCAATAAGAATAAAAAGAATTAAGCATATATATGCATCATACATTATTTTCCTTGGACCTTGGACTATGCTATATAACCAAATTCAAACACTACTCTAGTGGTCACCAAAAAACACTAACAATGGTGTGACAAGAGCAATTTTAAAGTGAAACCTGCTTCAAATCGTTGCCGACATTGGGGAAGTCTCTCATCATTTCGGTTATCACAGTTTCAGGTTGAACCCTAGGTTGTTCATCTTGCTCCTCCGATGAGTATGATTCATCGGAATCGTGGAGCCTCCTCTTCTTTTTCCTCTCTCTGTCTCTCTTCTTCCTCCTTCGCTCCTCCTTTTCCTCGCTCCTTCTGCGTCGCTCCTTCTCGCGTCGCCGACGTCGCCGCCGCGAAGAGTGGTCGGACTCAGACGACGAAGACGATGAAGAAGTGGACGAGTCTTGCAGACGTCGCTGTTTCTTTCTTCTGTCACCCATTTTTGGGGACTCACCGATTCGCACCAAAAATCTGCAAACGATTCAAGAGGAAGTCGGATTGAAGACAAACCAACGAATCAATTTAATCGAAATTTTCTACGGCAATGAATTATTTTTTGGAACACCTTTCTAAAAAATG
This sequence comes from Psophocarpus tetragonolobus, assembly GCA_037954015.1. Lineage (NCBI taxonomy): Eukaryota > Viridiplantae > Streptophyta > Magnoliopsida > Fabales > Fabaceae > Psophocarpus > Psophocarpus tetragonolobus. The sequence goes on along the minus strand of JAYMYS010000016.1, from coordinate 1,553,793 downwards.
TGTTTGGTATTTAAAAATTAAAAAATTTATTTAGATATTTTTTTATTTATTTTTTTTTTAAATTTGGTTGATTTAGTTTTGATTTTTAATTTTTAATAAGAATTTATAAAAGTAGTTTGTGGAAATTGTTTTTGAAAAAAAAACTTAGTGTTATTTAAAAATTATTTTGAAAATATAAAAATAAAAAAAAAATATTTTTATTTATATTTATTAAAATTTTATTAATAAAAATCAAAAATCAACTTATCTACGTTATATTTTAAGTTTTCAAAATATAAATAAAAAATTGAAAAACAAACCTATTTTAAATTTTGTTACTGTTTTTTAATCTTTAAAAACTTCAAAAAATATCATTATTTTTAGAAAATTTTATACAAATGAGTTTTTTAATTTATAAATACTAAAATACTGAAAACAGTTTTATAAAATTATTGTCAAATAAATATTTAATCTTTACTCTTGTGTGTTTTCAGCTTTTTTCATTAATTTTTTAAACCTCTTTTCCCATTTTAAATGTGTATTATCTTAGATAAATAAATAAATTATAAGAAAATAAAAGTTTATGCGTAGAATATGGTTTACATTTTAATAATAACTAAATAATTAATTAACTAATACAATGTATTTTTTCATAATTTTTTTACTGCTGTATTTTTTCATAATTAATATTTGTATTATTTAATGCTTTTTTCTATATATTAATATGTATAATTAAAATTAATTTACTTATTGATAATTCAAAAGGAAAACAAAATATTTTGTAAGATGAGGAGACATACTCCTATATATTCTATTGTTGGAATTCATTGAAATTTACAAAATTGGAATAGAGAATCATTTAACTAGTAGAGACATTCACACAAATTTATGTTTTTGCCATAAAAAGTTTATTTAAAATATTTGTTAGTATAAACTAACAAGTGAGATTCAAACTCAAAAAAAAAAACTGTGTTTGAGTCCTTCTTCTCATGCATCTTCTTTCCCAAACATAAAAAATAAAAGAGTTTTTTATTTCATCTAACTGTCATCTTTTGGCTAGTAGTCTTCGTTAGCCTTTATCCTTTCATCATCAATTTTGCTCATGCATTACATCATTGCTTCTTGGAGGCTCGAAGGTCTTCTATAATCCTATCTAGGCCTTTGATTTTGATATTGTATGTGAAGGAACGATGCACAGCTTGTCATCATGGTTATCGATGTTTATTTATTACGGAAAACATAAAAGAAAATCTTTAAAACAAAAATAGTCCCTGAAATCAAATTTTAGGTTAGAGTCGATTACCTGTAGAAAATATATTAATCTTACAATGCATGACAAATTAATTACTTTTAATTAAATATTTAAAATTAGATAATTTCTTAAAAAATATTTATCTCACCTTTAAGACACAATAACAGTTTTATTTTATTAATTGGTTTTAATATTTTAAAAGGAAGAATTTTATTATTGAAAATAATTTACTATAAAAGATTATTATTATATTTTTAATTTTTATTTTCTAATTAATTTATTTTTTATGTTTCTAGACTCAACATAAAGAATCAGAGTTCATATAATTCTTTGTTGAAAACATTTATGTGTTGAGTTTTTTATTTTATGTTAAAGTGATATAACATCTTTTATTCTTATAAAAAAAATTTATATATATATATATTTATATATTTAAAAGTGTCATTTTAGAGGAGGTTTTAAATCATTAAATTGTCTCCATCTATATTTCAAAACTTTAGAATTAAAAATCTTATTAACCTTTCTCTAATGAAAACTTATTATTAATAACTATGTTGATTAAATTATAAACTAATATAATATTTTGAATTTTATAAAGACAAATTTTGATTCAATATATTAATTTTGTAGTAATTTAATTTTAATTAAAAGTGCTAATTGGAGAAAAATTTAAAATCTCAAGTCTTCACGGCTTACATTCTAAAATTTTAGGATTAAAAAGATTTTACGCCTAAATTATTCTTCTCAAATGACCATGTTTTGGTATTGAAGATTATTTTGTAAATTTTTAATTTGTCATTTTGAATTACATATCAATTTCATTTTAATTTGTGATTTAATCTCACTGCAATTTTTCTTTTGTAATATCCGATAACCAACAACTAAACCTAAGCAACCAAAGACTAATAATCAAAGATTGACAACCAATTATCGAAGAAGAACACACAATTATGAAAGACTAACAAGTGACTAATGACATTTGTAACAAACTTCACAAGTGGCAACTAAGCAGCAAATTTGAGTAAAAAATAGAGACAGAAATTTTTAAATTAATTTTTAGTTTTTAAATCGAGAAAAAATTATTTTAAAAATAAATAAAAGATAAAAATGCTCTAAAGTTTATACTTTTGAAATTCTTTTAGGACAATAATTCAACTCTTAGACGAAGATTAATATTAAGGGAAAACTTAAGCTTTAAAATAATAGAAACACTAGCTAATTATATTTCTCAGCCCTCTAAACCTAATTTACCTTACTAAAGTTAATTTCTTGATCTTGTAGAGTTAGTTAGTTTTGAAAACTAGTTTTTCTGCCTCTACTATTTGCTTCTATTGTATTGTATTATTTTCGTTATTCTTTCAATTCTCTCTTCTGAATATAAACATATTTCTCACTTGAATAAGAGGTATCAGAAATTGTTGATCATTTGATGCTTGTGCTATACTGCTTTTTGTCTGTTTTTTGCATTATCTTTCTCTTTCTGCATCACGATCACTTTCAGATGGTATCATAGCTCTTTCATTGAAGAGTTCTGTTGCGCACTCTAAATCATTTTTGCTTTATGTCCTCTTCTTCTTCTTAAATAAGTGATAATGACAATCGATCACGCGATGTGCATAGTTTCCTTTACTTGCATCCAGGTGAGAATCTGACTATCAGTCTTGTATCTTGTCTTCTTGAGTTGAACAATTACACACGTGGAGTAAATCCATGATCATTGCACTTAGTGCGAAAACAAATTGGAATCTGTTGATGAAGAAGTTCTTGAACCAGCGAGAGATTATCATTTTTATTCGGCTTGGAGAAGATGCAATAATATAGTGTGTCTTGGATTATGTATTTGGTATCTCTCAGAATTCAATAGAGCATTCTCTGGATCGATGAGGCGGAAGATATATTGAGAGGTTTAAAACCCAAGTATGTGCAAGGAGACCTAATTCGTGTTTCTGAACTCCAATTTGAGGCTTTTTCTATTAAACAAACGAATTTGACTGTATCTAAGTCTTCATAAAACTTTGCATCAATTGGAAAGCTTCAGACCCGAGTTGACTTGTAGATGCTCGACAAAATGCTCATCTAAACTCCTTTCTGATATTGTCCAACAGAAGTTACAAGACCAAGCAATGCAATTCTTGTGCGCCTCAATGATTCGTATAGCAATGTCCGCTCATGTGTTGCCTATGGATCCTCTTCCACCTATCTCAAAGATATTCTCCTATGTGGTTCAGTAGGAAAGGCAAATTCAAAGTGCTAGTTTCATAAAAAACATTAGCAGTGAAGGCGAAGGATCTGTTTTCAATTTCGCTAACTTCACCTAGACATGGAGTTTTTGTGGAAGAACTAGACATACCGAAAACGTTTGTTACAGAAAGTATGGATTTCCTGATTCAAAAGGCAACAAGCGCAATGGGAATAGGGGTGGAAAAACATGTACCCATTGTGGCAAGAGTGAGTACACTGCTGATGTGTGTTATAGGAAATATGGGTTTCCTCCAAGGCACAAAGCTAATGGAAAAGGTGTTGTTATCAACAGTATTATGGCTGGTGAACTAAAGGGCACCAAAAGTGATCAGCAAAGTATTGAGAATCAGGAGTTTCACTTTAATTCACAACAATATCATGCTTGACTAACTTTAATACAACAATCTAATCTAGGACAACCTCCAACTACTAGTTCATCTCATGTTAATCAACTTAGTTCAGTCTCCACTTGCTTGCAACAATTTGATCAAAATGGTTCAGGTAGTACTAATTGAAACATTCTTATTTTGCAAACACAATGCACCAGCATTTTGGGTCCTTGACTCAGGTGCAACTAATTACATCACTGCGTCTCTTTCAAATTATTTTTCTTATGTCAACATTAGTCTTATTACTGTTAAATTATCCAAGGGTCAATAGGTTCATGTTACTCATTCTGGCATGGTAAGGTTTAATGAATCTTTCTACTTGACTAATGTGTTGTACATTCCTTCATTTTCCTTCAATATGATTTCTATTTCCAAATTGGTAGTTTCCTTGAGTTGTTAGTTAATATTCCTTCCTAAATCATGTGTGATACGGGATTTGAAGACCAAGAGGAAGATTGGTACAACTGATGCAAATAGTGGCTTATATACTTTCTCTGCTAAACCAGCTAGACATCCATCTATACATATTGACATAACCCATCCTAATTGTAAAACCTTTCCTATAAACTTGTGGCACTTCCGCATGGGTCATCTTTTGCATGGATATTTACTTTCCTTGTTCAATCATTATCCATACATTTCTGGAAATTAAGAATTTGTTTGTAACACTTGCCATTATTCTAAACAAAAGAAATTACCATTTCCTTTAAGTCATTCTCATGTATCAAGAGCATTTGAGTTGGTATATGTTGACATATAGGGACCTTGCTCCAAAACTTCTATGCATGGGCATCACTATTTTCTAACAATAATAGATTATCACACTCGTTTTACTTGGGTTTTTCTCATGGTTAATGAGTCTAAATCCAGAACACATCTCACAAACTTTATTTTACATGTTAGAAATCAATTTGACTTTAATGTTAAGATTGTGAGGACTGACAATGGGGCTGAGTTTCTAATGAACAATTTCTATTAATGTAAAGGAATCATACATCAAACTAGCTACATTGAAACACCAAAACAAAATTTCTATTACTCGTGTTCTCTTATTTCAAAGTAACTTATCATCATCTTTTTGGTGTTTTGCTCTCTTACATGTTGTCTACTTGATTAATTGTATTCATACTCCATATCTAAAATAGGTTTCACCATTTGAAAAATTACATGGCAAATTGTGTGATATTTCAAACATTAACATTGTGTTTGGATATAGAATTTTACAAATTAAATTTAAAATACATTGAATTTGAAATTCTTTCAATTCAAATTACTTCATTTTTCAAATGTTTTGTTTAGATAAGGTAATTCAAATTATTGAATTTTAATTTTCTTATTTGAATAAAGTATTTCAATTCCTACTAAAAATAAAGATTTATTTTACTAAGTAATATTTTGAAAAAAAAAATTGTTCTTTTTAAAAATAATATAAAATTTTATTTAAAAATAATTTTGTTGTTTCTAAAAAAAAAATAATGCTTTTATAATAAATAAATAGAAAAATAAAAAATTAAACCTTGCATAATTGATTTTAATTTTTTGACAATATTATACTTTTACATAAATAAATGACAAATAAATTTATGAAAAAATTTATTTTATTTTCTTAGCAAATCCATTTTATAAATTCTACTTAATAATTTTTTTATATTTTAATTATTATAATTATTTTATTAATTTATATAAATATTATAATTTTTAAAATATAAAATATAATATTGATGGGTTTAGGGTTTACCCACCCCGCCTTTGGGTTACTAAATTAGTGAGTTAGGCGAGACAAACCAAAATGAGCAAGCAGCTAAATACACTAGTTTGACCTGTAAAAATTAGGGTCAGTTGGCGGGTTAGCTCGCTTGATCCACCCCGTTTTGCCACTCCTAACCGATATCAAGTAAAAAATAACCTCAGTTGATTTTAGTAAAAAAAAGACGAGGTTTGAAGAATTTCGAATTCTTAATTTTTTTAAGGAATTTGAAATTCTACAATTTTAACTAATCAAAATATTTTCTAAAATTCCTAGAATTTCAAATTCTTTTGAAATTTCTCATCAAAACAAGGTATTTCATCACAAAGCATTTGCAATTCTAAAATAAATGAATTACCCTCTTAAAATTCTCATCCAAATACATCGTAAAGTTTTTGTTTGGCTATGTTATGCTAGTACTATAACTGCTAACCGTAGGAAGCTGGATGTCTGTGCTTTACCATGTATTTTCCTTGGTTTTAAACCCAATACTAAAGGTTTTTTGTCGTACAACATGCACACTTACACTCTTGATGTAACTAGGAATGTCATATTCTATGAAGATCATTTTCCTTGCCTGAAATCTAGTGCCTTAGATTCACCTAGTCATATGCCAGATTTGCCCAATTGTATTGATGCTTTTTTTTCTACTTCCCTTATTCATGACCAAACCTCCCAGCCAAATGACCCTGTGACTTCATCTCAATCACCTAATGTTGATTATGCACCCGACATTTCTACTTCACCCATTCCACAAAATCAAAATATCTCAACTCCTTAAGACCATAATTCTCCTTCACCTTTACCAATTGTTCACAAATCAACTAGGATCCATCTTCCACCTAGCTACCTTAAAGACTTCCACTGCAACTTTGCATCATATGTTCCTCCCTCTTAAGGTATTTGGTATCTTCTTCACTCATTCTTTTCTTACCATAGATTGTCACATAACTTGCGTCATTTCATTTGTTCTATTTTTGTGGTCATTGAGCCGAAATCTTATGCTAAGGTATCCAAAGATGATTGTTGGATTAAAGTTATGCAAGATGAGCTTGTTACCTTATAGGTCAACCATACCTGGACTCTCACATCCTTACCCCTAGATAAAATAGCTATTGTTGCATATAGGTTTATAAAATTAAGCATAATGTTGACGAGTCTATAAAGTTTTATAAAGCTTGCCTAGTGGCAAAGGGTTACACTTAGTGTAAAGGTCTTGACTTCATAGATACTTTTTCTCCAGTTGCCAAACTCACTACCATTCGTTGCTTGTTGGCTCTTGTTTCCATTAATAAGTGGCATTTAAAACAATTGGATGTAAACAATGTATTCCTTCATGGAGAACTCAATAAAGAAGTTTACATGCACATTCCTCTAGGCCATTCCTCTAGGCCATTCCTCTCAACTGGTCAAGTTTGCAAGCTACATCGCTCTCTTTATGGCCTTAAGCAAGTTAGCGACAGTGGTATTTTCGTCTATCCATATTCCTTTTAAGCCACAGTTATAAGCACCCAACTACAGATCATTCTTTGTTTCTAAATTTTCAAGTCATACCATCACAATTCTCCTTGTGTATGTAGATGACATCATTCTTATAGGAAATGATGCATTTAGGATCAGCCACATAACTTCCCTCCTTCATCAGATTTTCAGAGTCAAAGACCTTGGGAATTTGAAATACTTTCTTGGCATTGAAGTGGTTAGGTCTGCTACCGACATACACCTTTCCCAAAGAAAGTATGTTTTGGACATTTTATCTAATGGTGCGATGTTAGCATGTCGCCTAGCTTCTACTCCTGAAGATTACACTACCCGATTAACCTGTAATTCAGGCAACCGCTTGCTGATCCTTCCCCTTATCGTAGGCTAATTAGGAGGCCTATATATCTCATTACCATTCACCTTGACATAGTACATGTTGTCCAAATCTCAGCCAATTTGTTTCTCAACCAACTGATGCTCATCACAGAGCTGCCTTTTGCATTTTTAGGTATCTTAAACAAGCTCCTAGCTTGGGTATATTGCTTAATTCATCTAGCTCACTTCAATTGAAGGGTTTTAGTGATTCTGATTGGGTGGGTTGCATTGATTCTTGTAGACCAGTGGTTGATTTGTCTATCTATCTGGGCAATTCCCTAATTTCGTGGAGTTCTAAGTAGCAAGCTACAGTGTCAAGAGTTCTTCAGAAGCTGAGTATCATGTTATTGCATTTGCCACTTATGAAATCCAATGGCTTCCCTACCTCTTTGATAACTTTCGGGCTCCATATAATCGTCTTGCTCTTTTATTTTATGATAATGATTCAACTATTCAAATTGCTTCAAACCAAGTGTTTCACGAGCAAACTAAGCACATAGAGATAGATTGTCACGTGGTTCATCACAAAGTAAACTTGAGTTTGCTGAAACTTCTTTCTATGTCTTCTTCTATGCAATTGGCTGATGTTCTCACTAAGGCACTCTATCCCCATGTGTTTAAAGAAGTTTGTTCTAAGCTGAGAATGTTTCATATCCATTTCCAACTTGAGGGAGAGTCTCAGCTCTCTAAACCTGATTTACCTAACTATAGTTAATTTCTTGATCTTGTTGAGTTAGTTAATTAAATCTTTGGTTAATAACTAACTTTCCTTCCTCTGCTATTTGCTTATGTTATTTCTGTTATTCTTCTGATTCTCTCTTCTGTAAATAAACATATTTCTCACTTAAATAAGAGGTATTAGAAATTGTTGATAATTTGATGCTTGTGCTACACTTTCTTTCTCTGTTTCTTGCATTATCTTTCTCTTTATCTGTCACAATTACATTCAGAATATTTTTAGTGGTTTTGATATAAATTTTTGTAGTGTTACTGCTAACATGCATGTTGGTATAAGCTATAAATTCCTCTCTCTATAAATATAATCAAGAGGTTAATTAGTATACATGTAAAAAATTTTATACTGACATTCACTCATAACCTTTTATTTATGGTAAGTTTGTTGACTTTATCAATTAATACGTTAAAAGTCATAGAGCATCAGTGTAAAACTCTTATACTTTCAGTGCATACTAGTTAAACTCTACAATCAAATATATGATAATTAAATATGTGTGTGTAGGTGAAGAAAAAAGTTACGGTGAGAAATGAGAAAAAATAATAATAACTGTCTGATTTCAATAAATAATTCAGATTGAGCTTTTAATTAAACAAGCTTAAGTGGTTCTTGACCTCTCCCACAAATTCTTAACGCTTTGCTCTCTTGTCACCCTTGCAAAAATCTTCTGCAAGGTCGCCACTACCCTCACTCTGTTGGAAATAATAGTGGATTTGTATTAATCAATTATATTTTATCATTATCTGACAATTTAAGATATGATGATAATCATATCTTATAATATCTTTATGATTATTTGAATGGGATTATAGTAAGATTGACTCTGTGATGGGTTGAGTCAATCATAAAAAGCCCATTTGAGGGGTCTCTGCCTACCCTGGGGGATTATAAATTTGCCATCCCATTAAGCAAATTACAACAACAATACACATTCTCTAAAATAATCCCCTAGAAAGTAGGTAGTAAAATCCTCAAAGAGTTCTTATTGAACTCATATCTCTACAATAATCATTCCTAGGGTTTTTTTTTATTCTTGAAAATCAAGAACTTCAATTCAATATATTTGAGGTACACAAATTCTCTTTTCTCTATCTTTTTATATTTAATTCTCTATACATACTATAATCTTGTATCTATTGATTTAAGGTTTCCTTTTATTTCCATCAATTGGTATCAGAGTCAAATTAGATACATATTGTGGTTGTTTTCTATTAGAGAATTATGGTTGTTTTCTATTAGAAAATTAAATTTGAATTGAAGATTTTTTGTGTTATTAGTGAAATTTTATAATATAGTTCACTATTATCTTTTTCACAAAAAAAAATGAGGGTTTACGCTACTTGTTATTGTTAAAATAACATGTTAAAGTTGCATTCCCTTACTCTTCTTACATGGTAAATTATATATTGAAACTTCTTTTTAAGTGTTACCCCTTTAAAACCTAGTTTTCTTTTAAATAATTATGGGGTAAATTGTTTTCAAAATTACTTAATGGTTTTCCTTTTTTATGTTTGACCAATATGAGTCATTTGTGTGGGCAACATAATATATTTGTATTAACTTTACTTTGAAAAGTGTTAATGGGCTGCATGGACTCATTTTTATACCCATATTTTTGTGATTTGGTCAAGGGAGAACTTTGTCGTTTTCATACGATCATGTATGATGATTCGTGTGTTAAATTCATTCTCAGAAGCATTTAAATGTGGTTGCTAATTTTTTATATTCTTATTTTTTCAAAAATACCATATTTATTTAATATTTTTATATTATTGGTATTTTTTAGTATAAAAAAATTTGATTAATTCAAGATTAAATTAAAAATTTTTTACTATTATAATCTTGAATTTTTGACTTATTTTCATTGTGATAATTTTTTACAGTATTTGTATTCTCCAATTATACTGTACTCTCTTTAATATTGAATTATCATTTATAAATTGATTTTAGGTTATTTTATTAATTATGCACAATCTTAATTGTCCTTCTCTTATGAGCATAATTTTCTTTATTAATTTGTATTATTATTACTTGTCTATCATGGGTATAATAATGTGAATTTTGTATGTTGGTCATATAATATATATGATTAAAATTATGCAAATTTATTGGACAATATGCATAATTCCTTTTTTTCATTTACATAATTATAATTTCACTATTTTGGATGCATTTACGTGAATTTTGTGATATAATTATTTTTTTATTGCATTGATGATAACTATACTCTATCGGTGTATTGTTATTAATGTAATTTGGTGTTATACAATGTACTTTTCTTGGCTTATGTTAATGATTTTCTTATATCCTATCAGTATTAGGATTTTATTGACATAAGTTATAGTGCATTGTAATTGCCTTAGGGATTCTCTTTTAACTGAACTTTTAGAATTACATAATGTTTCCCTATTTTTGTAATGTTCAGTTTATTTCCCTCATTTGATCATGTTTAGTTATATTTATATGGAACCAAAATTTACACTCTCATTTCCTTTTGTTCCATATTGACTTATAACCTTTAATTGGACATTTTTTCCTTCAAAACAAAAAAAATGTTGCATTTTTTGTGGTGAAAATTTTCTATATATATATATATATATATATTGATAAAGAAATAGTTGAATTTTATTTAGCCCTCTGGGTATTTTTTTTATGTCAACTTATTTTTTCTTTATCAAGTGGAAGGATTTTGTATATTAGAATTTTAATTAATATCTTATAAAATAAATTGTCGTGATATAAGATTTTTACCTTAAATGTCCAATTAATCATACATGTGAAAAAACAAATGTTCTTGATAAAATTATTTTTTCTTATCATATTATTTGTGATCACATTGTTGGGATCTATATTAAGGATTTTATATTGATCTCTTGTAAAATATTTTCTTGTATAACAAACTCTCTATTGATTTGCAATATTAGTATGCAATTCTTGTAAGGACAATATAGGAATCCCAAATTTTAAGAGATTAATTTCTCTATACCATATTTTATAATATTGTTAATGGTATTCTCGTAAAAGATAGAGACTTTATTTTGGGATATATAAATAAACTTATGTTCATTATAAATTGTGATGAGATTTAGAGACTATTTATCATTATATCCTTAATATATGCAAGAATAGGTCTCATTCTTCCGTTGCGTGTAATCATATTTTATTCTCAAGTGTGTGTAAATATTGTTTATTGTAGCACTTGATTTTTGTTTATGATTACTTGGGAACTTGTTTATGATCTCATATTCTACGTAAAGTTATCAAGTGATCCATATTCTCACTCATGTAATTATTTTTTCAAGATCCTCATAGGGGTCAATATTTTTGTAAAGATTGATTAATATGTGGTTAATTATGAAACCATTTTTGAGAATTATTTATTCTTATGGATGAATTTGTAGGTTTCATATTCTTGTTATTTTAACCACTTCTCTCATTAATCATTTGTTATTCTACTACTTTCTAATTCCTTAAGTAGAATAATAATGAATTTTAATTCACTTTTATTATTATCTTATAAAGTCATCATCCCACTATTACTAGAACTTTTAATACTAGTGTACCCTAATGATAATCCTAATATTTTTTTGGTATATTAAGGATTAGTGGGAGTATATATAATCTTGTATTATCTCTGGAAACTTATATATTTTTTATTGTCATATAATTGTGTGCATATTTAATTATGATATAACATATTCTATAGGGCTTCTCTATTTATTTTTGTCCTATTTTTATTGAGATACATAAAATCCATGGTATCTTTGTAGACATCTTTAACTGATGTTAAGGTCATTTTGTTGGGTATTTCACATTAATCCTTTTGGCATACAATTATGCATTGTGCATCTCTTTTACCCAAATTTCATATTTTAATTGATTAAAATTTTAGAAGTATATAATTTTGTATCATGTCTCGAGACTTATCTATCTGTATTGTCATATATTCTTGTGCACATTTAATTATGATATGACATACTTTATAGGACTTGATTATTTATTTTTGTCCTATTTTAATTGAGATACATAATTCATTGTATCTTAATAGACATCTTTAATGGATGTTAAGAGCATTTTATTGGGCATTGCACATTAATTCTTTTAGTATGCAATTAAGTATTGTGCATTTCTTTACCTAAAATTTCACATTTTGTTTGGTCAAAATTCTATAAGTATATTGTAGATGCAATACTCCTATGGGTATGATTTTCTACTTTGTAAAAAAGTGTTTATTATGATAGTACTTCTATTGAGTACAATTTGCACTATTGAAGTACTTATGAATTTTTTTGTTTGGACCAATTATCTAAGTGTTTGCTCAATTGACATTTTGTGGCCACAATAATCTGAGTGTCATTTTATATAAACTAGGTGTCTATGAGGTTTTAGTAGGGAATTTATGGATTTCCTACTTATCTTTGGATTCTTACATAGTCACTCTTTTTTGAAACTCGGATTAGTTAAATGTCAAATATTATAGAACATTTATGTAGCCTATATGTAATTACATATGTTATTAGGCTATGATGAATAATTAGATGCATGTAAATTATGTTTTCTCACCTATATAATTTTTCGGACTCAAGTAAAAAAAATTATATTAATTAAATACTTTTTTATTCACTGATCAAATACTTAACTTTGGAGTTTTATAACTCATATGGTTTGATTAAGTTTTGATGTCTTAGATCAGTGGGAGTCTAAAACTCTGTTATGAGATATGTGTGAAGTAATGTCATTTTAGTAACATATCTCTTAGTTGGATGCTTGAGACCATGTAGTATCATTTTATTGAATTACATTATTCTATATACTTTATGAGAAATATTTATGATATATATCCCTATCGGATATTATTTTGTAGCTCAAATTTCTCATTGTCTAATATAAGATTTGTCTATAATTGTCATTCTAGCTTAATGATTTATGTTTGTATTGATTAATACCATCCAAGTGGGAGAATGTTGGAAATAATAGTGGATTGGTATTAATCAATTATATTTTATCATTATCTGACAATTTAAGATATGATGATAATCATATCTTATAATATCTTTATGATTATTTGAATGGGATTATAGTAAGATTGACTCTGTGATGGGTTGAGTCAATCATAAAAAGCCCATTTGAGGGGTCTCTGCCTACCCTGGGGGATTATAAATTTGTCATCCCATTAAGCAAATTACAACAACAATACACATTCTCTAAAATAATCCCCTAGAAAGTAGGTAGTAAAATCCTCAAAGAGTTCTTATTGAACTCATATCTCTACAATAATCATTCCTAGGGTTTTTTTTTTATTCTTGAAAATCAAGAACTTCAATTCAATATATTTGAGGTACACAAATTCTCTTTTCTCTATCTTTTTATATTTAATTCTCTATACATACTATAATCTTGTATCTATTGATTTAAGGTTTCCTTTTATTTCCATCACACTCTACCACCATCGTTAGTATCGCCGCCCTTATCGGCGACGGTGGTAGCAGTATCGACGATGGTGGTAGTGGAGTGGAACATACATAAACTGACATAGCTTAAAACCCTAGTCAAATTGAACAAACAAAAATATGAAATTGAGAAGAGAAATGATTCAACAAATATAAAGCATTGCAATGATGGAGGAGACAAATGACACAAAAGGCGTTGTTTTAAATTCAAAAGGACAAAATAAATTGTGTTTTTGAAGCACTTGTTTTTTCACTGTAATTGTAGAGTATTCACAATTTGAGTTCACAATCACACACGCTCACACTTCTATCTTTTCTTTGTTATTGGGAACAAAATGATCATCATCGTCACCAACTCCACCATCCCACCGCCATCGTCGATGGTGGCAGTGATTGTAATAGAGTGAAGGTAGTGACGATCTTACAAAGAATTCCACCGGGGTGATGAGAGAAAGTAATACGAGTTTGTGGAAAGGATCTTTGTGTGAGATTGTTTAATTAACAATTAATTCAATTTAAACCCTTTATTAATATTTACAATATTATTATGTTTTTTCATTTTTCACTGTAACTTCTTTTCTCAACTAAGTTGTTCATATATATATATATATATATATATATATATATATATATATATATATATATATATATATATATATATATATATATATATGATACCCGAAATTTGGTGAATAAAAAAAAAAATGGAAGTAGTAGCAATATTGACTAACATTATTATTAAGCTGCATATATCATACATTCGCTTGCCCTGTACTAAGGAAAAATATTGCAGCATTAAAAAGAATATCAGATCTTAGTAATCCATTAATTTTCCATCACTTAGCTAGTCCGCAGGACCCTTCAGCTATATATGTTCTTCCCTCGGTGCCTCATTCCCCGATCGACCATATTACCACGTAGTCACGTTCAGACAAAATATTGCATTTATTTAACTGCATGCATATGTGGTGACGAATACTAGCTAGTTTGATCTATCAGACTCCGATGACTTACATAAATTATATAAAAAAGTTCATGGGCACTTGAGCTTTCCTCCATGTGTGGTGAGTCTAGCATAGCAAGGACACAATTCGCGGTTCCCAGAAGTGCCTGGTGGCACGCAGTGGCACCTCTGGCAGCAAGTGTTGCATGCCCTTAAGCATATTTTGTTCCTCCTAGCCTTGCTGCACCTGTAATTGCACTTCCCAGAGCAGTCTGCACCATATGAATTCATATAGCTTTGTGAAACAAAATACAAGTTCAAAACTGAAAACAACATAACGATATATATATAGTTCGTAAAAATTATATACTTTTGCACTTTGCTGCTATATATATATATAAATCACTATTTATTTTTTTATGTGAGTTATATTGATAAAACTGTTTCTTAATTATATAGTAAATTAATTACTTTTCAATTGTATAGAACTTGAGATTAGAGAATAAAATTGCTTTACAATCCATTAATGCATTTAAGAGTTTTAGATGATAATAGAGAAGGATAAATATTTCATACATGAACAATTGTTCTAATTTGTTCTAATTTATATCCTTTTTAGATGAATAATGATTTATTAATTATTAGAATGTTCTTTATTTTTTTAAAAGTAAATATTTTAAAGGAGTAAAATCCAATTATTATTATATACCGACTGATTATAAGATTTTGGCTTATATGATTCATCCAAAGTACTTAATCATCAGTAACTAAATATTAAACTATAAACAAGAAAGTAGTGATCAGAATATGAAAAATATTAATCTTATTACCTATCTTCTTGGCAGCAACCATGTGCTGATCTTCACCATAGATCCCCAGCTGAAAAAATTTCCATAATTGAAAAAAATGGAAAAGAGAAATTAGCAATATATTTTGTATGCGTCACAAAGTTAGCAATCTGAGTACTATAGCCGAAAGATTCCAAGTTCTAGCTAGCAAGATATAGGAGAGTAAAAATTCCGGAAATTAAAATCATATCAAGATTTATAATTCAATATTTCACATATGAAGAGTCCGTGTTCCCGAATGATTTTGGGTTTTTTGGCTGGTATGATATATGTTGTTGGTTTTGGAAACGTGTCAAGGGTGGGTTGATCACTGCATTTAGAGTAATTATGGCTGCTGAAATTTGTCTATTGCCTGTCACCACGCTATAAGAAATCACTTGCAGGTGCTTATTTCATATCAGTAAATTCAAATTGCAGTGTGTTTCATAAAATTCTGGAGGGAATGCTGCAACAAGCTGGATGACAAAACAACAACAAAGCTTTTAATTTTTCGATATCAAGTATAGGGAGTTCCTTTTGATTGTTATAACATGTGATCTCTATTTGGTATATGGGGGCTTTTTTAATATCTGTCTGATGTTGAGGAGCATGTTGTTTATAGGGTATTTGTACATCTTGTACTGATTTTACTACCTTTTTTCTCATTGCTTATAAACAAAATGAAAAAGGAGGGGAGGGGAAAGTAATTAATGGTCGATACCCCAGGAAAAACCCATCATATATGAATGAAGCACCTTACCTCTTGTATAAGGATGAAGCAGAGAATAGCCAAAACCAAAGTGCTTTTGGAGAGGGCCATAGTTAATTAATTACCAGCTGCTTTTTCTTAAGTCACAAGCAAATAAAACAAGGTTTTTAACACAGAGATACTTGTGGGTGGGTCTGAAGCTTGGAAGAAATGATCACTATTTATATGGGAAAACAAAGGTAATTTTTGAGAGAACAGGTTCCAGCTGTAGCAAGAAAATGTGATCCCCAACAAACTACCCGATTCAAATGCATGCACTTTGAAAGTTTTGTAGCCGTGAACGAGTTGACGACTAAGTAAATATTGATGTTATTTCCTCAACTTTTTTCTTTGCCTTTGTCCGAGGACACAGAGACCTATTGGATTGCCTATCTGCAATTTATTTTAATAATTAATTATTAGACACCGCCCTCCCTTGTATGGCCATGCATTTTTAGTTCAAAATCAAGCATTAAAAAACCTTAAATAGCTGCATACCCACTATGCTAGGTAACACTTGTAGTCACAATAGGACAAATACGGAAAAAAATGACATTCAAACTCACACCCAATATAGTTTGTCATTTACTTAATTTAAATCCTTAATAGTTTAGGAGTATGATAAAGTTGCACTAATAATATTTCTTGTCTCAAATCTTTGCAATCAACTATTATTATTATTACTAGCGAAAACACAAGCACTACTGTGCCTGTATATTTGTATTTCTATTTTAATATGTAATAACAATTTTAAGATTTTATTTTAATATTTTTTTAAAATTTTTATATTTTGAAATATAAATTATTATCCGACATGTTTTGAAATATATTTTTTTTAATTTATATTTTTTGTTTATGATAATGTGATAAAAACATGTCAGATAATCAATGGATATCACTAATATGCAATGAATATGAAAAAATTGAAAGAGAAGAGTTTGAATAGAATTCAAAACATTGTCGCACCTGTGTATTTGCATATTTATGAAAAATATTTATCATGAAATGCACGCATATATTAATAGGGAGAAGTTACAATTATGTATGTTGGATATCAATATTTTTCTTAAAGTCATAAATTGGTCTAGTGGTAAAGTATATATTTGAGAAATAAGAGGTTATACGTTCAAGTCCCTCTTATGAATTTTTTTTTTTAATTTTAAAATAGGTGTAAGGGTAGAATAGATATTTTGAAAAGTGAATACAAAAAAGGGGTATTGTCTTTATTAATAGTCTTTATTAATAGTATAGGTATAGTATATAATATAATATTATATACTATACATTATAGATATAATTGGACAATTATGTATGTTGGATATCAATATTTTAAAGTAATTGTTTACTTAAAGTTATAAGGTTGGTCTAGTGGTAAAGTATATGTTTGAAAAATAAGAGGTTATGGATTCAAGTCCCTCTTATATCAAATTAATTTATTTTTTTAATTTTAAAATAGGTGTAAGGGTAGAATATATATATTGAAAAGTGGATATAAAAAAGGGGTATTATCTTTATTCATAGTATATAATATAACATCATATAGTATACATTGTAGATATAATTGGACAATTATGTATGTTGAATATCAATATTTTAAAGTAATTTTTTGCTTAAAGTTATAAGGTTAGTCTAGTGGTAAAGTATATGTTTGGGAAATAAGTGGTTATGGATTCAAGTCCTCTTATGCCAAATTAATTTATTTTTTTAATTTTAAAATAGGTGTAAGGGTAGAATAGATATTTTGAAAAGTGGACATCAAAAGGGGGTATTGCCTTTATTAATAGTTAGTATGTTGAATATCAATATTTTAAAGTAATTTTTTGCTTAAAGTTATAAGGTTAGTCTAGTGGTAAAGTAATTTTTTACTTAAAGTTATAAGGTTAGTCTAGTGGACATCAAAAGGGGGTATTACCTTTATTAATAGTATAAAAGTATAGATATAGTATATAATATAATATCATATATTATACATTATAAAGTATAGATATAAATCGACAATTATGTATGTTGGATATCAATATTTTAAAGTCATTTTTAGCTTAAAGTTATAAGTTGGTCTAGTGGTAAAGTATATGCTTAAAAAATAAGAGGTTATGCATGTGTTCAATTCCTTTTTATAACAAATTAATTTATTTTTTAGATTTTAAAATATGTGAAAGGGTAGAATAGATATTTTAAAAAGTAAACATAAAAAAGGGGTATTTCCTTTATTAATAGTATAGATTATTATTATTATTATTATTATTATTATTATTATTATTATTATTATTATTATTATTATTATTATTATTATTATTATTATTATTATTATTATTATTATTATTATTATTATTATTATTATTATTATTATTATTATTATTATTATTATTATTATTATTATTATTATTATTATTATTATTATTATTATTATTATTATTATTATTATTATTATTATTATTATTATTATTATTATTATTATTATTATTATTATTATTATTATTATTATTATTATTATTATTATTATTATTATTATTATTATTATTATTATTATTATTATTATTATTATTATTATTATTATTATTATTATTATTATTATTATTATTATTATTATTATTATTATTATTATTATTATTATTATTATTATTATTATTATTATTATTATTATTATTATTATTATTATTATTATTATTATTATTATTATTATTATTATTATTATTATTATTATTATTATTATTATTATTATTATTATTATTATTATTATTATTATTATTATTATTATTATTATTATTATTATTATTATTATTATTATTATTATTATTATTATTATTATTATTATTATTATTATTATTATTATAGGGTGCTTGTTTGTATGTCTTTTTTCCTTTTCTTTTTGTGGTCAGTGGCTATAGCTAGTCTGCATACCAGAATTACTAGAATAGATAAATACTTTATATATAAGGGCAATGGAGAAAACATTTAATATAATTTTAATTATTATAAATACATATCGATTTTTGTTTTAATATAATAAATATGTTGTTTTCATTAGAATTTTCCTGATATTATGCTAAGCTTTTACATCAGTAGAATATGTTGGCAAAGTTTATGTTATTTTCACAACATGGCAACTAACCCATCTTATAAAAAAGAAAAAAATAACGAAGAAGAAAGTAACTCATTGAAGGGCCTTCCAAAAAATAAACTAAAATTGAAGTAATTTTAGGAGTTGAATTATGTTATCAAATTTGTTTATCCCTATTCTAATGTTAGGGGCCCAGTTTTCAAATTTGATGTATTGATAAATGATAAATAATTCTTATGTTGTTTGAATAATCTTTCGATACTTGTCGGGGCTTAATATGAATCAGTTTGATTGAACAACGAAAGGGCATAAGCGATTCAATGAATTATCCCGCGGATACGGATTAGAATGCTAATTTGTTTGGTGCCCAACTGCCCAAGCTATTTCAGTAGAAAGTTATATAGACCAATCTTTTTGAGATTATAAATATCTACACTTAATTAAGGTCTTCACAATTTCACATTGGGATTCGAATTCATGTTAGTTTTGTCACTACCTTATAATTTAGCTATAAAAATATTAATGATATCATGATTGTAGTTAATTAATTAGCAAAAATAATCTTAATTAATTTATAGTTAATTTTAAAAATTATATTCTCTAATTAATTTATAATAATATTAAATTTTAATTAGAAAAATGGTAACGATAGTTAATACATACTTAATTAGCTAACTTTAAAATGATGAAAGTAACTAATATATCTTATGTTTTTTGTGAATTCTTATAAAAAAAAACTTTAAAATGACTACTAAATTTTTTTACAGTAAGTATTAAAAATTCTTGTAGTGAAATATATATATATATATATATATATATATATATATATATATATATTATAGAGTGCTAATTAATAATTAAGAAGAATTTGGAGTCTTTCTAGCAGTAAAACGTAATTAGCCCTCTCCAGTCAAATTTTCAACAGTTAAATTTAATGAATGGATGGATAAGTTACTAAAGTAAAAATTAAAAATTTACATATAATATAATATTTTAAGTTATATATTCATAATAAATACTTAATTTTTAATTAAAATTTAAATTAAACTATAATTTAACTCATCAAGATTTTTTATTCACAATTTTGATTTTCTTTTTCATGATTTTAGTCCATGATTTAAAAATTTTTTCGATTTTTATTTTAATTCTTAATTTTATATTTTTATTTTAGGGTAAACTGATCATTATAAAATATACAAAATATTATTGTCCTTCAAAATTTTTTATGTTAATTTGTCTCTAAAATTTAAATTTATTATTTTAGTTCTTGTTTATAATTTTCTTAAATAGTAATTTGATATGGTAAACAAATATTACTATACCAATTATTATAATATATGATTTATTTAAAATATTAGAACATGTTTCTTCACTTAATAAGTAGAAAATATTTATTTAGTAAAACATATTCAAATAATTAGCATTTATAATATTATTTAAATATTTAAAAGTATTTATTGATTATAAAATTAAATTTTATATATAATTTATGCAAATGTATTTCAATACGCAATACTCATAATAATATAATAATATTTTTTTATATAAATTCATAATTTTTAATTTTAATTAATTTTATTTACTCATTAAATTTAATGCCTAAAATTTTGGTTGGAGAGGAGTGAAGATGTTTTATTTCTGAAAAGGATATAAACTCAATCACGAATGGAGTAAAATGTTAATTCAACAGGGAGTAGAAATATATCCAACCGTTTGACGAGGACTATGATCTACTCTACATGTAACTAGGTGACTAGGTCAGGCTCTTTTTCAAAAATAAACTAGTTCATGGTTTTTATTAAAGATTATTTAATTATACATGTTAAACTCTAAATCAGTCTAAAAAAAATCCTTTGGGTTCAGCATGTCAATTTATTTAAATTAAAATTTTTTTGTTGAAATAATTAACATTATATTAAATTTATTATAGTATATTAAAATTTTATATTTATTTATCTTTTTAATATTAAAAATTTGACCTATATAACGAATCAATTAAACTTAAATTATACATTTATTTTAAAAATTTATGTGAAAATCGAATGACTTATTGTTAATATATTTTTAATTAATTATGATGAAACTTTAAAAAGATGTTTATATATATATAAGTTCAACTTTATTCTTATAAAACTTAACACACTTATTTTTACATTTATAGTCGTAGTTTTAAATTATCACCAATTCTTAATTAGTAAGTTTTATTAAGCCATAATTAATAATGAAAAAACCTAATAAAGCGTAAGTTAGCCTAATTAATAATCCCACCCTTTTAAATCAAGTGATCATGCTTCTAGAGTCACATTATATACTTTTAAATAGATTTTAAGTTTTGTACTATAGTGTGGGTCATTTATAAGTTGTAGTTTGTGGAAGGATATTACTTAGAAATCTTATCCTGTTATTTACTTGTAATTTGCATTTTTGTGACTTGTGAAAATTATATTATTGTTAAATAAAATGTCTTTTTTTAAAAAAAATAAAGGATTTTGATTGTGTCATATTAATTACTTTTTTACTAAAGAAGATTAATAATTGTCTCATAATACTTAAAAATATAAAATTATAACTAATAGACCTAGGCAAAAACAAGATTCTTGCTATTATTATTTTTTAATTTAACTATTATTATAGAATTTGTGATTAGTCTCATTTTTTGAGAAATTAAATATATTTATTCTCATCCCATATTTGTAAAATATTAAAAATTATTTTTTAAAAAAACAATTTTTTAAATCATGAGAATCACTAAATCATGATTCTATAAAAAACTAAAAACACTTTAGTAATGACATTAAAATCATGATTGGATATCCTCTTTCTTCCCTCTATCCTCGATATCATAGAACTCAGCCACCTTTCTATCCTTGGTACCTTGAAACTCGATACCATTGAGCTCCCCCACTTCGGTCCTTGAACCATACCAGGAGCTCGACACTCCACCACCTCAGCTTTAGCCCAACAACAATGATAGGGTCCAATCTCGTAAAAAAGGTAACTAGGAAACCTAATGCAGCGTAAAAAGACATAAATGGCTTTACTCCCAGGTACATTATTCTAAACATCTAATCTCTCACTCTTGTTTACATCCTGACTTGGGCGTTTAAGTCCTTTTTGCAGGTACCCACCTATCAACCTAGAGCTGTCAACGTTCGAGACCAAAGAGATTATGAGTTCTACTTGACTCTGGTAAGAACATTTGGTGTTGTCTGTGGGGATGTAAAATTCCTACGACCCAACCCTATATGGTACAAACCTGAAGCAACCAGTCCCGGAGTGCCATGAATGACATGAGTTCCCTAGAAATCCTTAGAAAACATATGGAGGAGATGGCCCAAAGGCATGAGGATGCCCTCCACGTCCTAAAGGAAGAAAATGTGGCCATGAAGACTATAATCTTAGGCCTCCAAGACTAGTAAAACAAGGAAAAAAGAAACATCGAAAATGAAGAAATTGAGGGCAGTCATAGTCAATCCAACAGTGACATCCCAAATGAAGACACCTGACCTCGCCGACGAAAGCACCCACGTGGAGGAGACATCGATGACGAAACCTCTTATGACATTTCACTACTCAACAAGTGGGAAAACCCCAGAAATAGGACCTTGGAGGAAACTCAGAAGAAAAAAGCGGTAGTCGATGGCCTCGTCATCTCAAGGAGGAGAGGATGTTGGCATCCTTCATTGACGGCATCTTCGATACTCCCCTCCCCCGAGGCTGGAAGCCGCTGGCAATCAAGCTCTACGAAGGCACAACCAGCCTAAACGACCACATAAAATCCTTCACACAGGTAATCCTCTTTTCTAACGATGATTGTGTCTTATGCAAGATGTTATTTACTTCTCTTACAGGCACCGCCATTAACTAGTGGTCCAACTCCCAGCCAACTCAGTCGATTCATTCAACACAATGAAGAACAAATTCATGACACATTATGCCACCTGTAGACTTAAGAGGATGATGACTGACTGTTTAATCGAGCTCTAACAAAGGGGGGATGAACCACTGTGCACCTTCACCGACTGACTATCCTAGATGCTCACATAGATCGCCGACCTTTAACTAGGAGCAACCCTCTACTCTGCCTTTGGCGCCCTAAAACCAGGGATATTTGCCAATAGCTTGGCTAAGCGACGACCAAAGACCCTGGAAGAATTCCTCAAGTGGTCTTCTAAGTATGTTAGTATAGAGGAAGCATCTGTCAGACGTCGAAACCTTAGAGCCACCTTTGGGGCGAAGAAGGACCACAAGCAACTGATGAGACAAGGAAAGAGATCGTTACCGACCTACGCACAATAAAGAATTCAAGCGTTTAAGCCGACCTAACTCAAGTACACCACATACACGCCCCTGACCGACTCACGGGCCTGAGTACTGGAAGAAGCATTCAGCACGAAGGTCCTCAATGTTGAAGAATCTCTTGAGAAAACAAAAAGAAGATCAATCTCGTCTTGAAGATTTATTTGTTTTGATGATGAACACTAGTGATACCTAAGATGAGTGTTATTGCATTATGCTGGAATCATAACATGCATCATATAGATTTTTTTATTATCTCATATTAATCATACTTAATCTTTCTTAGATCCTTGATCAATCTTAATATGATTAAGTCATGTTGCATAAATGAGATTTGATACCTTTAAAAATGGTTCAAATAATTTAAATCTCATTGATGTAGCATTTGCACATGGTATGGGATGATTAAATAGATTAAGAAATGCAAAGCCACTATTCTAATCTATTAAATCAAACCATGATCGATTAATCTGACTCCTTTAATTGATTAAGTGCTTATTCTAATAAATTAAATTGATCCTACAACTTAATCTTGTATGAAGAACAATTTAATCGATTAAGCCACTTAAGATAATTGATTAAACTGCTCTTGTTTGTTTTGGACTTGTGCGAAGAATAATTTAATTAATTAAGACTCAATATAATCAATTAAATCATAGGCAAAAAGCTTTTTCATAAAAAACGAAGAAACTCATTTTGAAAAGAACGAACAACACACTTTCAAAATTACTTTGAGATTGAAATATTGAGTTTCCAGAGAAAAGGAAAAAGCACAAAACCTCTGAAACAACAAGTCTCTAACAGAAATAAAAAGATCTCTCAAGAATCAAAGATAGATCAAGAATTGTGAAAGAATTTTTCTGCTATCACCTTATTTCATTATATTTTTATGCGAAATCAATTCGGGTGATATTGTTCTTTTTAAGTTTTTTTTGTTGTATTGAATTACTAGGTAGGCTTGCTGGTAGAATGTAATCATGCATGTGTTTTTCATGAGGTAGAATCAATATCTTGATGGGTTTTCAAGGGTGTATATGTAGGTTTCATTAGCATTTGAGTTTTGGTTGTAAACTCTTATTGATTCTAATGGTTGGTTCTGATCAAGGTAGGTTTCCTTGAATTGGAACAACTAGATGTAGTCTAGGTTAAGGGTGAACTATATAAATTTATTGTGTGTGATTATCTCTCTATCTTTACTCTTTTTATAAATCTTGAATTGTTTCTGTTGTATGATTTAATTCTAAAATTAAGCTAAATGTTAATCTAATTTAACTAGCTAGATTAATTGTGTAATCTTGAAATATAAAGAGTAATTGATGCTGATTTACAACTACAAATCCAAATCTGAAATTTAGCCTTGGTATAAAAAACTTATCTCAATTTATTCTTTAAACAAAGGTTTTAGAATTGAATTTGAAAGTAAAGCAGAAAAAGTTTTCTATATTCAATTCACCCCTTCTTGAATATTGTTTGTAGTCATTAAAACCCTTCTCACTCAGGCATTCCCAACCAATCCCATTCAATGTAGACACCAGTCAAACCAAGTATTGCAAGTATCACAGAAACTACAGACATACCATTGAAGAATACATTACTCCTCAGGACCGAATAAAGGAACTCATTCAACAAGGACTACTCAACCAGTTTGTTTGCAAGCCCAGCTTCAGTACCAGAAGTCGGCACTACTGCCAATCATCTCGACATCATACAGATTGCGGTCGTGAACAAGATCAATAGAGTCAGAGCAAAAGGCTACGCATAAAGTGACCTTATCTTGAGAATGTAGAAGAACCGACCTGACAGGGGAGGGGCATCATCAACATGATCATAGGAGTCTTTGCTGGAAGAGGAACATCCAGCTTGGCCAGGAAAAAGCACTTATGATGATTGAAGACTATAAACGCAGCTACTAACATCCCAGACAAATCAATGTCTCCCATAAACTTCTCCAACAACGGCTTCGTTGGAGTCAATACCAAACAGGATGATCCCATGGCCATCACAACAGTAATCACAAACTGGGAGGTCTGCAAGATCCTTGTTGATCAAGGAAGTTCAACTGACATACTTTAGTGGTCCACCTTCAAAAGGTTGGATATTTCAACAAGCCTGATAAAACCATACCTTGAGCCGCTGGTTGGATTCTTCGGACAAAGAGTTCACACCAAAGGGTACGTGGAGCTCATGACCATCTTCAGGGAAGGAAAATTATCAATGGCTTTACAAGTAAAATACATATTGATCGACAAAGAGACGTGATCCACTAATGGCGAAATAATCACCATCAAAGCAGACCAAGAAGAAGGCAGAGAGTGCTACATAAAGAGCCTCAAGATCACCCCCTATAAACTTCCAGAAGCCTCAAGATCAGCAACATAACAACTAGCAACAACCCAATTTTCTAGGTCAACTTCAACCCCCATGATGACGGCAACCGAAGACCCTCACCTATCAAGGATACACGATCCTTCTAGCTTGGCCCAAAAGAAGGACAATGCACATGGCTTGACACTCGCATGGATCTAGACATCACCTCCTCCATCTAGGAAGTACTCAGGCAACTAATCTATTCACATGGAAAACGGCAAACATGCTGGGAATGAGCCCCAAGCTTCAGGAAGTTGGATTCATAAGAGAAGCCCACTACATCACGTGACCTTTAAACGTGGTCATGGTGAAGAAAGTATCAAGGAAGTGGCGAATGTGTGTTGACTACTTTGATCTCAACCGTGCCTGTCCAAAAGACTTTTACTGCTGCCAAGCATAGGCAGGTTGGTTGATGGCACCTCAGGATACAAGCTACTTAGCTTCCTAGATGCCTACTCAAGATACAACCAAATACCAATATATCCCCCAAACTAAGAGAAAACATCTTCTTGCACACACAAATCAAATTACTATTATTAAGTGATGCCCTTTCGGGCTCAAGAATGCAGAGGTGATCTACCAGCGACTTATAAATGCAACCTTTGACAACCTCATGGGTAAGAACATAGAGGCGAACGTAGATGACATGGTTGTTAAGTCTCAAGCATGTGAAGACCACTCCCGAGACCTGATCATGGTCTTTGACAGAGTTCGTCATCACAACATAAAACTGAATCCAGAAAAATGCACCTTCGGGGTAGAGGGTAAATTCCTTGGTTTCATGCTAACTCAACGAAGCATCGAAGCCAACATGGACAAATGCACTACACTCATTGGCATGAGAAGCCCCACAACACTTAAGGAAGTCCAAAGATTGACCAAACGACTAGCATCACTTGCTCACTTCCTCCCTAAGATGGCTGACACCGGGCGCCCACTATTCAAATTACTTAAGAAATCAAAAGGAAAGTTCGTGTGAACCGATGAAGCCAAAGCCATGATCAATAAGATAAAAAACATCATCTTGTCGCTGCCATGATCAATAATACAACAACAGGGTCAATGTCCTTTCCAAACTAGCGACATCCAACCAAGGGACGCAATGACAGATGATTGTCTAGGAGAAGTTGTCACCCCCGAGCATCTAACTCGGTGAAAACATGTAAGTTAGCACTATCCCTGTTGACTAGAGAGATCCCATCATAACCTTCCTCACCTCGAACGTCCTACCTGACAACCCCAGGAAGCCCACAAGGTCAAGCACAGATCAACGTCCTTCGTTATGATCGGGGACAACCTCTATCGAAGAAGCTTTTCTCGGCTATTACTCAAATGCCTAGGCCCCAAACAATTAGAGTATGTCATGAACGAGATTCACAAGATGATATGTGGCTCACACTCAGGAGCTCGAAACATGAAGCAACGAACAACTCAAGTCAGGTACTACTGGCCTACCATGTGCCTTGACTGCGAGGCTTACACTAGAAAATACACTGAATGCCAAGAGTAGAACAACAAAGCCTGATCCTTTCCTGAGCAGCTTGATACCCTGACAACATCGTGGACATTCTCCACATGGGGGATGGATATATTGGGCTCATTTCCCCCCTCTAGTGGATCAGTCAAATTTGTAATATTCCAAAATTCAAAATACAAATATTCATTTAGTTAAGAGAAGATAAGGTTGTTAAATAAATATTAAAATAAAGATTATTTGAATTTAAAAGATTAAGATTGTATTATTATAAAATGATTATTATAGTTTTGGTGATCCTTAATAATGATATATGTATTTACCCATGTGTTATATAATATATATATATATATATATATATATTGATTTTATAGAAAATATATTTTATATGAAAATATAAGGTGGAATTTAGATAAGATGGTCTTATATTTTATTTAGTCTTACATATCATATTTAATATAATGAAAGAAAAATAAAGATAAAATAATATATTATATTGTGTTAGATAAAATTAAAAGATTAAATTGTTAGGATTTTCAAATGAAAAATTAAGTTAGGAGAAGATAATGTTACTTTTAAAAGGCTAAATTATAATTGGTGCACCCAATTTTAGCTTTTTGCCCCCCTTTAAATTTTTGCTTTAGTTTTGCCTCCCAAGTTTAGAAAATGTTAACAAATTGCCAATTAATCTAATGATGTGGCAAGTTTAATTAGAAAAAAGTAAAAAGAAAAAGGTTTTAGCATAGTTCGAACCTTTGACCTCTTTGTAATGCAAAAACCCTAAACCCTAAACCCTAAACTCATATCACTACTCCAAGTGTCAATATTAGTTTCATCTTACAATTCAAATCTACTTAACCTTTAATTCGTGTTAGTTTTAAAATAATTAAAACATAAATGTAAATATACAACAATAGGATTAAAATTAAAACTAAAAATTTAATTTATATGTTTATTAATTATTTATTAATAATAAATTCCTAAGAATTATAAATTAAAAATTAAAACTAATTAAAAATATAGATTAAAATTATTAAAATATAAAACTAAGAACTAAAATTAAAAATAAAATAGACATTAAGATTAAGAATTAAAATTTAAATTAAATTTTGTTAATAATTTTAATTCTTAATTTAAATTTAACTTCTATTTACATTTTAATTTAAATTTTAATTCTTAATCTTAATTTATATTTCTATTTTATTTTTAATTTTATTTCTTAAGTTAATTTAAATTAAAAATTAAAATTTAATTTAACTTAAGAATCAAAATAATGTATTTAATTTAACTTTTAATTTAAATAAAACTAAGAACTAAAATTAAAAATAAAATTGAAATTAAAATTTAGAATTAAAATTTAAATAATTTTAGTTCTTAGTTTTATTTTTTAATAATTTTAATTTATATTTTAATTAGTTTTAATTTTTAATTTATAATCCCTAGGAATTTATTATTAATAAATATATAAATTAAATTTTTAGTTTTTAATTTTAACTTTTAGTTTTAATCTTACACATTTATGTTTTAATTATTTTAAAACTAACATTAATTAAAAGTTAAGTAAATTGAATTGCAAGATAAATTTATATTTGACACTTGGAGTAGTGGTATAAACTTTTTTGCATTACAAAAAGGTTCGAGGTTCGAATCACGCTAGGTCCTTTTCCTTTCTACATTTTTCTAATTAAACTTGCCACGTCATCAGATTAATTAACTTTTAATTTCAAAACCTAATGATGTCACGTCACTAATTACGAAGGCAACGTTTTAATCTGACGGTCAACGGTCTCATCTTGACGAAAGGACATTTTGTTAATATTTTTTAAATTTGGGGGCAAAATTGAAGCAAAAATTTGGCAAAAAGCTAACAAGAACTAAAATTGAGGGGCACCAATTATAATTTAGCCTTTTTAAAATAATAGTAAGATAAGATAAAATAATATTTTATTTCATTTTAAATTTTAACCATAAACCAATCTTTCATAAAAATAAACTATTATATAGGGTTAAGTAGTTCCTTCAAAGAATTATAAATTAGTTGACTATTCAAGGGTTGGGAAAGAGGGACAGAAGAGCAAGTTGTGGGATCTCACTTCAAGAGATGAGTAGAACAATTTTTCTAAACCTTTATGGTAAACTTCTTGAATGATATGACTTTTAGTGTTTCAAATATTTAATTTATGCGTAACATTTTTTAATTTATTTTAGAAATTATCTTGCTTGAGATGCTCCATTTATAATTGAGAATTTATGATGCATCATCAAGGATGAAGATCAAATATGAGATACCTCCATTTAATATGGGAAAGAGGTTTTAGATACCTCCATCTGGGATGATGAAGAGATTCTCATACCTCCATAATAATGTGGGAAGACAATCAGACGTCATTGTATGAAATATGAGATTATGAACCTTTTAAAGAATCTATTGGAAAACCTGGTTCTGGGAATCAAAGAGTGGAAGTGAGTGATCATGAGTATCACTATACTTTATGAATTGTGTATTTGCATAAGGGTATTAAATCGAAAACTATTCTTATTGTTTTTATTATTAACATTAGAAATTTTTGGATTAAATCATGATTTATGTATAAAGAAAAGTATTTTATTATTGTAGGTACCATGATTGTTTTTCTGGATTCTATGTTGGTTGAGAACAATGTTAATTGTGAACCCCTTTGAACCCATTTTATTTATCAGGATTTCCATCTCATGAAAAGTGTTGTTTTGAGAGTCAAAAGAGGAAGAAGTTGTGGAGGCTAAGGAGGCATGAAGACTTAGTCCCTAGTTTAGATTTTTTTTAGTTATTTAGAATGAATATTATTGTTATTTCAATTATCTTTTACCTTCATTTTAGATACGTCTACATTTGAGAATTATATTTTGTAAGGATGATATTTTTTATTTATTACCTAGAAAGTTTGTTTATTTATTACCTATAACGAAGGAAGTTACAAAATTCCTCATCGTGGTAGTCGATTACTTCACTAAGTGGATTGAAGCTTGCTAGTTGCCAACATCACGACCCAACGGTCCAAAAATTCACATGAAAGATAATTTCTTGCTTCAGACTCCCTCACTCCATAGTAACAAATAATGACAAACAATTTATCACTGCCGCCTTCGAAGAATTCCTGATGAACCTCAGCATTTGACACTCAGTGTCCTCGGAGGAGCATCCCGAAACGAAGGGATAAGCTGAGATGCCAACACGGTTATACTCAGTGAACTCAGGGCCTAACTAGGAGCCTAGCACAAGGCCTGGGCAGACAAGCTACTCAACATCCTCTAAGGCTACCATTGCCGCCCTCAAATGACAACAGCCGAAACCCCTCTCTGCTGACTTATGGAGTAGACTCAATGATCACAATCGAGCTCAGCGAACCATCTTTAAGGAGAATCAATTACGATCCTAACAACAACTCATAAGCCATAAGGGCTGAACTAGACACAATCGAGGAAATCCATGATGAAACAACCATAAAAAAAGGTTGCATGCAAGTGTAGGGTAACCAGAAACCACAACAAGAGTGTGTCAGAATGCGTCTTTCAGCAGATCTCGTATAGAGATGGAGAGGAGACACCTATAAAGACCTACAAATGGGTAAGCTAGCCCCAAAATGGGAAAGACCTTTCAGGGTCACCAAAACCCTTCACAATGTATTCTATCAACTTCAAACACTCGAAAGGAACATCTTCCTTGCACGTGGAATGCCACACATCCGAAGAAACACTACAGTTAAATTGTACACAAGTGAAGTAATTTTTTTCCTACCTTGGTCTTTTTTCCAATAGGAAAAGAATATGGGGTTTTGGTCGAGGAAGTTTTAATAAGGCTTACCTATAAACAACTAATCAATAAATACGACATTACCCATTACGTGTTCTTTCACTCTTTCCTTCTTTTTTCTCTTAGAAACTCAGCCTCAATATGGCTCACGAACTCATCACCTACTAGACACTCTTATCGCCTACTCGATGCTTTATCGCCTACTTGGCGCTTTAGTCTTACAAGACCTACATCACCTCCATGGCACTCTCATCGCCTACTTGGTGCACTAGTCTAACAGGACCTACATCGCCTCTACAACGCCCTCATCGCTTACTCGGCACTCTTATCACCTACTTGAATCATTTGTTTAACCACACCTATATTGCCTTCACAACGCTCTCATCACCCATGAGGTGCTTTTATCGCCTACTCAGCACCCTGGTCTAACAAGGCCACTCTTACCCATCAGCATCAAAACCACCAACTCATCACTATAAACCCGAAACCTCGCACAAAGCAATGAAAATAAATTTAACAACGCAAGAAACAACAGAAATAACCTATTTCATTAAACAAACAAAGTCATACATAGTAATAGCTTAACAAAAGTTGACACATCAAGCAAACTGCAAAATATGATGCATTCTCCCCAAGCAAGGGTCTTATCACTAGGGCCATGTCCAGGAGAATAGAAGAAGACATGGCTAGAGTAGAGGGAGGAAGATCTCACCTCCATATGACCATCAAGTTATGCAAGGCATGACTTATTTACTTGTAATTTTTATTTTAGGAACCTAGGATTTTATTTTGGACATGTATTAGTCCATTTAATTTTCTAGGAGGTGTCTTAGTAATAAGAAGGGGTAAGATTAGCTTTTGTACCTTTATTTAGGAAATAAGGGGGTAGTTTGATAACTACACCCTCTTTTGCTAAATAAAACCCAAAACTAATAAAGGAGTAATCTTGGCCCTTGGATGAGGTAGCTTGGGCACCAATTCTCATCTAAAGGAGGGTATTGATTGGACTTTGGGCTTCAATCCTCCTCCCTTGGATGACTCCTTTTAATCCTAGCCCTTCATTTCCTTCATGACTTGTCCAAGAGGTTAGCTCCCTCTATAAAAAGGTGCTCCTTCACACTCTTGTATTTTTTACACTTGATTGAATGGAAAAACCTTGAGTTAGCCAAAATTCTCTTAGTGTCCACCCTTCTCTCTTTGAGAATTCCTTAGGTTTTTATCAAGGGTTCCATCCCTTGTGGCAAACTTTCCCTCTTAGGCTTATCTTACCTTAAGTGGCGCCTAAAACCACCTCACTTCTTACCTCTCCATAAACCATTTCACCAAAGAAGAAAACCTCTAGAAAAAGATCAAGGGAGGCATGCATCATTTGGTATCAGAGCATTGGTTCTAGAGGTCTAAACTCTCTTCCTATCTCATTTATTTTTTATTTTCGTTTTCCTATTTTATTTTATCTTTAATTTCCGCAATTTTTTCTAGGTTTCCATTGTTGTTTATCATTTCCATTTATGTCTTGAGTTTATTGTTTTGAGTTATAGTTTATTTGTACAATTTATTTTTTGCTTGATGCAATTTATATTGTTCTTTTCTTTGCATCTACGTCTCTCCCATATTCATTAATTTCCACTTAAGCTTTGAGTTGGGTGCTTTCTTGCTTGAATTTTGGTTTTGAGAATTTCTTGCTAAAAATCCATGCCGTTGTGGTGAATTCCACAACCTTGTGGTCAAGAAATTTAGACCAAATTCTTGTGTTTTCTTGCACCTAGTTGCCTTGTTTTTGCTTTATTTTAGCTTTTATTTTTCACTTTTATACTCTTGTGTAGTTGTCTATAAGTCATGTTTATAGTTTCCCATTTTGTCTATTAATTCCTTTTAAGTTTAGCCTCTTTTGTTTTTACAAAAAAAAATTTGAAACTTCTTAAATTGAGCAACATAGAGGGTCATACCTCATGTCTAAGTCTCTTTAGAAGTTCATGTGCTTTTAGTTTCAAGCATATTCTTAAAAAAAAATTCAAAAATAGTTGCTCAATTTCCTTTGTCTTTATTTTCCTTATACGTATAATTAGTAGCTCATTTGTGTGGTAAAGGTAGTTCTTGTTTGTGGGTGCTTTCACTTAAGCTATAAGTTTGGTATTTGTGTTCAACAAATTACTAAAAACTTAACAAAGCTTGAGTCCAATGGCACACCAAACTACTAAACCATTAACACATCTATAGCTACTTTGCATTTTGAAGTCATTTCTAGTAGTACCTAAATTGTTGCTTTTAATTTTCTTTATTGTTCAAAGCGCAGAACTCTTTATTATCAAGCACTAAATTCATAATCAATTTAGGTACATTTAGTAAATATTAAAAAAAAAAAACAAGAAAACAAAGTCGAAAATAAAATACAAAAAAACAACGAAGGATTAAAAAAAAAAAAAAGAACAAACAAAAGAAAAGAAAGTTTGAAAAAAATTCATTTGATCTACCTAACATAAAATTAGCAAGTTCTTCAACTTTGAACTTGGAACCTTAAAAGAAATTTTATTACTTTTGGTACACTAGAACTTGATATTTGTGTGCTTCTACTCTTTAATCTAGTGTCATTTTTAGGTATTCCATTGTGTGCTCTCTTTCTTTTGTTTATCTTTTACTTGTTGCTTGTCTTTTAAATCATCTTTCTAGTTTTTCTTATATACTCTTACCATTTGGTTAAGTGTCCTTTTGATTGTGTTATCTTTTATTACTTTTTGAGTTTCTATTCGCACCTCCCCTTGCTACTTTTGGTTTCTTTGGTTTATGTGTTAGTGTCACTTTTGGGAGAAAGCTTGAAAAAGGAGCTTACCACAAGGGTAGCATATTTTGGAAGGTTGGACTAAGAGCCTAAGGGATCACCTCAAAAGGAAATACACCTAGCCGTGAGGACTTTGATTTGAGGGAGCATTTGGAGAATCATTTTTTGAAGACTTTACTTTTTCTTTGATTTGGGTGTATTAATTTTGTAGTTGGGAGTTTGAGTGCCCTTAAGGCCCTCCCTTTGGTTGTAATAAAATTTAATCAATTTTTTAGTTTATCGAAAATTAGGTGAAGAAGGAAGAAGTGGTACACTTCCTTCAACACCTTAGTAGCTCGCTTTAGATCCCTTCTCTTTTGAATTTTTGCTTTAAAATTCTTGCTTTATTTTTCTTATTCAAAGCGCTTAGAAGGCTAAAGAGTTCCAAAGACTCATCAAGCCATTTTAGGCAAGAAAACACAAAAAGAAAGGAGTGTTTGTTTGTGAAAATTTTTTAGCCACCTTTTTCCTCTTAGAAATTCAAGCACAATGACATCACACACCCACTCTAGTGCTCATAGTTATTCATCAAACAAGAGTGTAAACCAAAGAAATATTTCTAAAGATTACACTCTAGAAAACTTAAACATGGACTTTAGGGAGTGGATGACAAAAGAACAAGAGAGAAGAGAAGAAAAAAAGGGAGAAAAAGAGTCCAAGGAGAAAAGAAAAATAAAAGAAAGAGAGGAAGAAAAGAGAGAAAAAAGAGAGAATGAAGAGAGAAGAATAAGAGAAAGGAGAGAAGATGGAGAAAGGAGAGAAAGAAAAGAAAGAGAAAGAAGAAAAGAGAAAGAAGAAGAAAAAAGAAAGCATGGGAATGGTGAGAATTACAAAATGAAAGGGATATTCTTAGGTTCCCCATCTAGACATACCCATAGAAGTGAAAGTGAGGAAGAATACTACAATCATCCTAGGAGAAACTCTCATTCATCCATGCATAATAATGGGGCCCCTCCAAGGGAGCCCAAAATTGATCTCCCCCCATTTCATGGGAGGGAAGATGTGGAAGCCTACCTTGATTGGAAAATCAAGGTAGAACAACTCTTCACTTGCCATGAGGTAAGAGAAGAAAGAAAGGTTTCAATGGCAACCCTTAGCTTCCAAGGGCATGCCATGCATTGGTGGGTTGGGTTAACCAATGAGAGAATCTACACCAATATGCCTTCCATAAGATATTGGAATGATCTTAGAAGTGCTCTAAGAAGAAGGCATATTCCCTCTTGGTATCAAAAAGATCTTTTGGATAGACTCCAAAGGCTAAGGCAAACCAACCTTAGTATAGAAGAGTATAGACAAAAGATGGAACTTCTTATCTTGAGGGCGGGTATCAGTGAGGAACCTAAGGCCACTATGGCAAGGTTTTTGTGTGGGTTGAGCCCCAAAATTCGTGATAAGGTGGAGCTCTTCTCATACAATTTCCTTGATGAGTTAGTTCATCTTTGCATCAAGGTGGAAAATCAACTTAGAAGGAAAACTTTTAAAAAGGATAACCCACCTTATGTAAAGAGGGACAACCTACGGGGAACTCTTTCAAGAGTTACCCCAAAGAGGAACATCCCAAGCACTTGAAAGAGCATAAAACATCACATATAGAGAGAAAAACCTCTACTACTAACTTTCACGAGAAAGTTAGTAGTATCAAATGCTTTAAATGTCTTGGGAGAGGCCACATTGCCTCTCAATTCCCTACTAAGAGAAACATCATCATGAGGGCCCAAGATGTTTATAGTAGTGAGTCTAGCTCACACTCCTCTAGTGAAAGCGAAGGAGAAGGGGTTCATGCATACCAATCTGATTGTGATGAAACCGCTTATGCATGTGAGGGAGACCTCTTAATGATAAGAAGACTTCTTGGAAGCCAACCTTTGAAAGTGTCCTCATCTCAAAGGGAGAACATATTCCACATTCACTGTAAGGTGAATGACAAAATATGTTCTCTCATTGTGGATAGTGGGTCATGCTGCAATTGTTGTAGCTCAAGGTTGGTGGAAAAGCTAGCCTTGACCCCAATTCCCCACCCTAAGCCTTACAAGCTTCAATGGCTCAATGAGCAAGGGGAAATGGAGGTCAATGAGCAAGTCAAGGTTCCAATTTCCATTGGGTCTTATAAAGATGAGATCCTGTGTGACATAGTCCCAATGGAAGCTGGCCATATCTTGCTAGGAAGACCATGACAATTTGATAAGAAAGCCATACACCATGGTCATTCCAATAACATCATCCTCACTCATAAGGATAAACGCATTAAGTTGTGTCCTCTAACACCTTCACAAGTGGGGCGGAGGACCAACTCATCATGAAACATAAGAGAGATGAGGAGAAAAAAAAAAGCAAAGCTTTACCCCTAAAGCTTGAAAGGGGTAAAGAGGTTGAGTTGGAAGTTGGTGCCCCTTCCAAGAAAGTCATTAGTAAAGGGAGTTTATTTGCGACAAAATTGGATTTAAAGGAAGCCCCCTTAATTAACAGACATTTCTATCTCCTCCTTTGCAAAGAGGCATCCCCCATTTCTTCCCCCTCCAATTTTTTCCCTTCTAGTTCTAGCACTGCCATAGAACTTGGATCTGAGAACCTACCTCAAGAGGTTCAAGAGCTTTTAAAGGAGTTTGGTGATATATTCCCTAATGAAGTTCCCAAAGGACTTCCTCCAATTAGGGGTATAGAACATCAAATAGACTTGGTACCTGGGGCTAACCTGCCTAATAGGCCTGCTTATAGGACTAATCCCATGGAGACCAAGGAGATTGAATCTCAAGTCCAAGAACTATTGGAGAAGGGTTGGGTTCAAGAGAGCCTAAGCCCTTGTGATGTGCCAGTTTTGTTGGTGCCTAAGAAGAATGGCCAATGGAGGATGTGCATTGATTGTCGAGCAATCAATAACATCACCATCAAATATAGGCACTCTATCCCTAGGCTTGATGACATGCTTGATGAATTGCATGGGGCCCAATTATTTTCAAAAATTGATCTTAAGAGTGGTTATCACCAAATCCGCATCAAGGAAGGTGATGTGTGGAAAACGGCTTTTAAGACCAAGTTTGGGCTGTATGAGTGGTTGGTAATGCCCTTTGGGCTTACCAATTTCCCAAGCACCTTCATGAGGCTTATGAATCATGTCCTTAGGGATTTCTTAGGAAAATTTTGTGTTGTTTATTTTGATGACATCTTAGTGTATAGCAAGAGCCTAGATGAACATGTAGGCCATCTTAGGCGCGTCTTTTGCATTCTTAGGTCACACCAACTCTATGGAAATCTTGAAAAATGTAATTTTTGTGTGGAGAGTGTGGTGTTATTAGGTTTTGTAGTTAATAAAAATGGGGTTCAAGTAGACCCCGACAAAATCAAAGCCATCCAAGAATAGCCCACCCCAAAAAGTGTGACTGAGATCAAGAGTTTTCATGGTCTCGCGAGCTTTTACAGGCGCTTTGTGCCTAACTTCTCCACACTTGGTGAAGAAGGATACTCTTTTCCTTTGGGGTGAAAAACAACAAAAAGCCTTTGAACTTATCAAAGAGAAACTAACCCATGCACCAGTTTTAGCTCTTCTTGACTTTTCTAAAACTTTTGAGCTAGGGTGTGATGCATCGGGAGTGTGTGTGGGAGCTGTGTTGTTACAAGGCGGTCATCCCGTGGCTTATTTTAGTGAAAAACTACATGGAGCCGCCTTAAACTACCCCACCTATGATAAAGAGTTTTACTCTTTGATAAGGGCCCTTCAAACTTGGGAACCTTATCTTGTACTCAAGGAGTTCATCATTCATAGTGACCATGAGTCACTTAAGTATTTGAAGGGTCAAGGCAAGCTTAATAAAAGGCATGCTAAATGGGTAGAATTTCTTGAGACTTTCCCTTATATCATCAAATACAAGAAAGGAAACATAATGTGGTGGCTGATGCTTTGTCTCGTAGACATACCCTTTACACCACCTTAAGTGCAAAGATTCTTGGATTTGATAATATTAGAGAAATGTATCTTTCTGATAAGGATTTTGGATCCATTTATG
The DNA here is from genome assembly GCA_037954015.1 of Psophocarpus tetragonolobus. Lineage (NCBI taxonomy): Eukaryota > Viridiplantae > Streptophyta > Magnoliopsida > Fabales > Fabaceae > Psophocarpus > Psophocarpus tetragonolobus. Next base: position 1,515,817 of record JAYMYS010000016.1, on the reverse strand, counting down.
CTGCCTCTACATTTGCATGTAAAACCCAAAATGGGTTCTTTGTGAGTGAGGGGTACCTTTTCAAAGGTAGCAGACTTTGTGTACCCCAAGGATCTATGAGAAATCTGTTGACAAAAGAGAGCCATGAGGGTGGGCTCATGGGGCATTTTGAAATTAACAAAACTCTTCTGCTTTTACAAGAAAAATTCTTTTGGCCCCATATGAAGAAAGACGTCTATAGACATTGTCGTAGATGCATTGCTTGCTTGCAAGCTAAGTCTAAGACAATGGCTCATGGATTGTACACACCCTTACCTGCTCCTTCTGCACCTTGGCTGGATATTAGTATGGATTTCATCCTTGGCCTACCTCAAACCCAACGAGATGCAAACTCTATCTTTGTAGTGGTAGATAGATTTTCAAAAATGGCTCACTTTATACCATGCCACAAGATAGATGATGCGAGCAACATTGCGAGACTTTTCTTTAAAGAAGTTGTCCGTTTACATGAAATTCCCCAATCCATAGTCTCTGATAGAGATGTGAAGTTCCTTAGCCACTTTTGGAAAACATTGTGGGCAAGGCTAGGAACTAAACTCTTATTTTCTACCACCATGTCACCCCCAAACTGATGGGAAGACTGAGGTAGTAAATAGATCTCTATCTATTATGCTTAGGACACTTCTTCGAGGAAATCACAAGTCTTGGGATGAATACCTACCCCATATTGAGCTTGCATACAACCAGGTGGTTCAAAGGACCACCAAGCATTCTCCCTTTGAAGTTGTTTATGGCTTCAACCCCTTTACTCCTCTTGATATCTTGCCCTTACCCTTCCCTTCTTCTGTTCACAAAGAAGGAATAGTAAGAGCGGATTTTGTTAAAAAATTACATGAAAGGGTAAAGGCCAACATTGAACATCATTCAAAGGAGTATGCTAGTAAAGCCAATAGGGGCAGGAAAGAAATTATCTTCAATGAAGGGGATTGGGTATGGCTTCATTTGAGGAAGGATTGCTTCCCTACTCAAAGGAAATCCAAGCTTAGCTCCAGAGGAGATGGTCCCTTTCAAGTCCTCAAGAGAGTGAACAACAATGCATACATATTAGATCTCCCTGAGGACAATGGTGTCAGTACTACCTTTAATGTTTGTGATTTAATCCCTTTTATAGGTACTGATAAAGAAGAGGAGGACCTATCAGATTTGAGGTCAAATCCTTCCCAAGGGGGAGGGGATGATGCATTCTCCCCAAGCAAGGGCCCTATCACTAAGGCTATGGCTAGGAGAATAGAAGAAGACATGGCTAGAGTAGAGGGAGGAAGATCTCACCTCCATATGACCATCAAGTTATGCAAGCCATGACTTATTTACTTCTAATTTTTATTTTAGGAACCTAGGATTTTATTTTGGACATGTATTAGTCCATTTAATTTTCTAGAAGGTGTCTTAGTAATAAGAAGGGGTAAGATTGGCTTTTGGGCCTTTATTTAGGAAATAAGGGGGTAGTTTGATAACTACACCCTCTTTTGCTAAATAAAACCCAAAACTAATAAAGGAGTAATCTTGGCCCTTGGATGAGGTAGCTTGGGCACCAATTCTCATCTAAAGGAGGGTATTGATTGGACTTTGGGCTTCAATCCTCCTCCCTTGGATGACTCCTTTTAATCCTAGCCCTTCATTTCCTTCATGACTTGTCCAAGAGGTTAGCTCCCTCTATAAAAAGGTGCTCATTCACACTCTTGTATTTTTTACACTTGATTGAATGGAAAAACCTTGAGTTGGCCAAAATTCTCTTAGTGTCCACCCTTCTCTCTTTGAGAATTCCTTAGGTTTTTATCAAGGGTTCCATCCCTTGTGGCAAACTTTACCTCTTAGGCTTATCTTACCTTAAGTGGCGCCTAAAACAACCTCACTTCTTACCTCTCCACAAACCATTTCACCAAAGAAGAAAACCTCTAGAAAAAGATCAAGGGAGGCATGCATCAAAATACAAGATACAAAAAGCAAAAGATGGATACTACTAAACATCAGCAACGACTTCTGTCTCCTTGGCAACTATGACAACCTTTGCTCCAACAATCGGTTAAGGAATAACTTCAACCTCCTCACCAACTACGTCAGCCAGCCCCTCAGCAACGGAACCCCCTACCTCCTCATCAGCAACCTTCTTCGCAACTTCCTCAGACCCGTCTTCCTTGGGTATAATGCAATTGTCCCAACCAAAAACCCCTACATCATAGGTGGACATGTCAGTATCAGGCACCAACATCTTCACCTACTCCAACGCCCTCCTAAAACCCTCTTCCATGACACACATGATCAAGCCCTGGGCTTGATCCTCAAAACCTTCCTTCAGCTAAGACACCTCCTCCTCCAAGGCTTCCTTCTCCTTCTTTAAATTGAACAAGTCTTGTTCAACCTTCTCCCTATTCTTCACCTCTCGAGCCCAATCTTCCAGCTTAGCATCAATAGTTGCTCGCACCTTCCACAACTCGTCTTCTAGACTCTCATTTTCCTTAAGGCATTGGTTCACCATGACCTCCAGCCCCAACACCTTACCCTGCTCAACCTTCATTGCAAGTTTAAGCTTCACCACTATCTTAGTTGAACTTTTCTTGTCCTCGGCCAACTTCTTCTTCTTCGGAAAGGGCCTTGATCTTCCTCTCAGCACCCAACATCTTATGCTTATAATGGCGAATGGTCACCGCAGATCGGTACAAGAAGATCTCAGTCCAGTCCACAACCCCCTCAATTCTTAAGATAGACCTCTATTGTAAGTGAACTCAGATACAATCTCACCTCCTCGGATACCCATTCATAGCCAGCCTTGATAATGGCCGTCAACACCTTGTTCTCCCTCCTTTTGCCCTTTCCTTTCCTCTTCTTGCTCGCCTCAGCAACAACACTAGGGTTGTCACCATCACTGTCCTCTGGTGGTGCTTCCATGCACCACTGGATGCCTTTACCTCAAGCAAACCCTTAGAAGCTTCAATAGGAGCCACTTCCAAACTGCCCTCAGGTGCCCCACCATCACTAGACGCTCCAAGGTCCACCACCTCCAGTTGGTTAGGCCTCACCCACTGGGAATTTCACTATCAACCACCACCCTTCCCCTACTAACTCCCTAGAAAGGCTCGTCCATAAAATGTGCAAACTCCATATCATCAGATAAACTTAAGGAGTCTAAAGATAGCTCTGACTCAGTACCCTCACCCAAACCCTCCACATCTTTTTCCATCATAGACCCAAAAATCTGCTCAAAAGAACCTTCACTATCACTCCCTAAACTACCAAAACTCTCAAAATCAGATATTCTAAGATTAACAAACCCAACAACAACAAAAAATGTACTAGAAATCCAAGCGTTCATAGTGGCGAAGAACGTACATTGAAAGACAAAAGAGCAATGAAGAAGACGATGAATCACAGTAGCTTGCATGATACACTAAATAAGTCGTTCCATGTCCTTTTGTATTCCTGCCCAAGATAGCAAACTATCATATCTAAGCACTCAAACCCACCACCACATATTACGTGACACGTACGTACCTCCCTCAATTACCCCTAACCACTCCACAGATTTGTAGCCCCCTTAGTCTCGCCTTCTAAACAGGTCAACCTCATGGCTAGAGGAACATGTGTATCCCCCCTCTCCTCTATCCTCAGTACCACAAAACTCAACCATTCTTCTCTCTTCGGTACCTCGGAACTTTATACCACCAAGGTCCCCCACCTCGATACTTAAACCATACTAGGAGCTCGACATTCAACCACCTCAACTCTGGCCAACAACAATGATAAGGCCCAATCCCCTAAAAAAGGTAACTAGGAAACCTAAGGCAATATAAAAAAACATCAATTGCTCCACTCCAAGGTACATTATTCTAAACATCTAATCTCTCACCCTTGTTTACATCTAGACTTGGGCATTAAAGTCCCTTTTGCAGATACTGCCCTGTCAACCTGGAGCTGCCGAGGTTCGAGACCAGAGAGATTATGAGTTCTACTTGACCCTGACAAGAATAATGATTCTATAAAAAACTAAAAACACTTTAGTAATAACATTAAAATGTAAACAAATTAAGAGTATTGCAGTAATTTGAAACATGGATTGAATAGAATCAAAATATGTAAGTATATTTTCATATTCATCTTATCTACATCCTCGTCTAATTGTACTATCTTCTACCTGCTAGGAAATTGGATATCATTATACCTTGTGTTCAATCAAACAAGAGATTTTTTTGTCAAAATCAAGACATATTCAATTTTTCTTTTGTTTTTTTTATAGACCAATATTAGTTCTTAATGTGTTAAGTTTTGTTAAGAGCATTTCTAAGGGTAGATCAAACCCTTTGATCTTACCTTACTTTTTTGTGGACCCCACAAAGCCACATCATCGAATTTAATATTTATTTTTCAATTTATTTCAAAATAATTTAAATTAAATAATTATATGGTTTAATTATCAAATAAATTTAGAACAAAATAAAACATATTAATAACTCAAATTTGGATTTTCCAATTGTGTTGATCTGGATCCATTTGATAAGAAAAAAATTGAATGTGATAGAGAGAATGACTATGGTGGGACAGAGAATGAGTATGAAAATTGTGTGAAAAAATTGTTACCCTCATGGCTCAATTTATAGAAAAAAGGGTTAAATTTTGAATTAAAATAATTAATTTTATCCATCTCACAATTAGGAGAAAACTTATATTATTCAAGTGTAAAAGATTACAAGGTGTAGTAGTGGCTATGTATAGAACTAATCCTAGGCTAATGGGCTTAGAAGTGTGACATCCAACTATTAGGGATTAGGAATAGATTAATTGATTAACTAGGTGTTAATTTAACTAAGAGCTAATTGACACATAGTTAATTTAATTAGATCCAAACAACGCCCTAAAATAGTGGATTTATATTCCCTCTAGTTTAAATTTGAATTTGAGAGTGCTATGTAGACTCCTTCAAAATAAATTTGAATTTAAATAAGGCCATGTAGGTGCCACCTAGGAGAGAGAAAGGTGGTTGCCACCACACGGGGGGAATAAGGGGGTCCCATTTGTCTCTCATGCTTCATCTGATGCTAGAAGGGTGTGGGAAACAAACTAAGAGGTGTGGAGAGTAAACATCACACGTCCAAGGCTCCTAAAAAGGTTCACTCTTATGCACACACTCCACATAAAAGACTAATGACACCTCCTATCCAAAATAAAAGAAATAGGCCAAAATACAAGGCCTTAAAAGAAGCTAACTACACCACTAATGTTCTAAAAGCTAAGGGCACAAATTACAAAGTAAATTATTTACAAAATATAGATTATGGGCTAAAATGACCTCTCCATGCTCCATCTAAACCATATCTACTCTCTAATCCTCCTAGCTAAGAGACCTTGCTAGGTAGGATTGCATCACCCCCTCTCTTATTCTCATTCCGTTCACCTTCTTCCTTTCACCTAAAGCCCCCACTGTCCCGAGCCTTCACATTAGACCGTCGCGACCCCTTACCATTACAACTGTCGCAAGCCTTCAGACCCACCACCACAAGCCCCACCACGAGATCTCCCTTTTTTTGTCGCAGCTAAGCCATGCTATTCTTCTATTTTTGTTTTTGTTTTTGTTGTTGTGATTTGTATACATGTTCTTTTTTCTCCATTTTTTATTTCTCCTTCTTGTTATTTTTGTTGTGTGAGCCTTTGTTGTTGGAAGAGAGAGTCAATAAAAAGCGTTTTCTTTAAAAAAGAGTTGATCTTACATGTTCTTCTACAAGAACATATCTCTATGTAGAGATCACCTTGTTTTGCTTCAGTGGGTGTTCTTGTCAAGAACAGGTCTTAGCTTCAAGATCAATGCTTAAGAACTACCCTTGGAGATGCTCTAATAAAGGTATTTAAACTCTCGACCTCTCTTTTTCCCATCTCCTCACATGTATACTTACCTTTAAATTTATTTTGCATTAAATGACATCATATCATGCATGTAAGGTTAGTTTAGTAACAAAGTTCACATGCGGAGGAGAAAGGAAAGGGAGAAGTCATGAGTTTGCATCCCTCCACATTAACACGTTAATATGTAAAAAGAAAGAAACAAAAGGACCAATTATTATCTCTATGACCAAATTCTAATGCACATGATAATTTATCTTATTCAAAACGGAAAAGTTCCAGAAATTCATAACATTAGGAAAAACCAAATAAATTACTCTAGTTAAAAAATTAGCATCGCTATCCTAAAATAAATAAAATGTTGAATTTAATTTTCTACTTAAATAATTTTTTTGTCTCTAAAGTTTTACCAAAAATCACTTTTGGTTCTTGAAAGTCAAAAATATTTTTTTTTAGTTCCTAATTCACTTTTAGTCATTCTCCTCCAGTTAACGCCATTAAAAAATTGTGAGGGAGCACATTTTTGTACTCGTGAATAACTTTTTGCCTCAACCCTAGCTCCTTCAATCTTTAATTTCATACCTGGTATAGTCAAATACACTTAAACTTATAAATACGGACAATGTTAATACAAAAAACAAATTAATTTCAGAAACTAAAAAAATATTTTTAAATTTCAAGAACCAAAAGTAATTTTTGGTAAAACTTATATAAACCTTAATTTTTCAATATAATAGAAATTAATTTTATTTACTAAAATTGATAACAATATCACTTTAGTCTTTCAATATAATTTTATTATTAAAGTTAGTTTTGTAAAATTATTATTTTAAAAAAATTGAAATAACTTACTATATATGTGACGAGTCCTAGGCACCATGTCCAATATACCTTTTGTTGGATCTAGATAGGGAAGTTTAGCACAAATGCCGAAGATCATCTATAATCTATAACATATATAAAGAGAACAAAGGGAATCGAACTCACGACCTCTCCTTCTCCATTTCTCCATATATGAATTTTATCACTAGATCAACCTTATAATTTTAGAAAAAAATTATTTTAAAACATTTATATCCAACATACATAATTGTCCTATTATCTATAATTTATAATTTTAATATTATATTATATATAACATAGGAATAGGAGTATAAGACCTTTTGGTGTCCCATTTTATGACTATGTTATCCTTCTAAACATTTCATGACTTCTCTCACTTTCACAAATATAATTTCTACCTTACCACAAATCAATCTTAAACACCATTAGTATATATACCTTTGATCATAAATATTTGAGGTAATTATGGATGCACTCTCTCAAGTTTAGTATAATTATAAACGCACCCCTTCTTTTTTTTTTTAAAATTACACATACTATCCTTACTTTTACATACTCATTACAGTTGAACCCTCTCCTTTCCAAACTAGACAAACCTCCACTTATTTTTACATTATTACATTTTATTTCTTGTGAATGTGATATGAATAATTTTTTATTTCAAGCTTTTTAACAATGTGATAATCGAGTGAAATGGTTGTCAACTATAAAGTTTGAAAAAATATAGCAAATGCATGTATAATGGCACAGAAAACTTAGGGAATACACATGTAATATCATACAACACTTAGAGGGTACATGTGTAATAAATTTATGTATGATATTACACTATTTTGAAATTAGGAGTACAAATGTAATGAATATATAAAAGTAAGAGGGTTTGTATAGTTAAAAAAAAAGGGTGATGCATCTGTAATTCCACCAAACCTTAAGGGTGCATTTGTAATTACCTCTAAGTATTTTTAATAGAAATGCAAATACACATGCATGACAACATTTTGAATTCTATTTGAACTCTCTCCTTTCTCTATTTTCTCAAATTCATTACAAATATGATATATTTGTTAATGATCTAACATTAGGGGTGCTTATCAATTCGAGTCAATCGAAAAAAATCGATAATCCAACTGAACCAATTAATTTGGTTTGGTTTTTTCATTTGATCAGGTTTGGACCCGAACTAAATCGAACAAAACTGATCTTGTTTGGTTCAGTTCATGGTTTTAGCAATTCAAAACCCCAACACAGCTCAAACCAAACCAAAAGTGTGTGTGTGTATATATATATATATATATATATATATATATATATATATATATATATATATATTTATTTATTTATTTTATATTTTGTTTGTATTTAGTTGCTTTAAATATATACAATTTGTTGTTTGTATTGTATTGAGTTGTTTTAATAGTTTAATTTGACTAATTTGGTATAAATGAATCATTTGATATTTTGTTATAAATTTATGAATTTAGTATATTAATGAATTTGACTAGTTTGAGATAGAAAATTATTTTTTATGGTTTAATGAAAAGAAAATTGATTTTTAATTTTTTATCAGTTTTCTCGAATCTAAACCCAACAAACCTAATTATTATTGGTTCGGTTTGATTCAGGTCAAGAAAAAAAATCCGAGCAATTTGAATCAATCCAAACTAATTAAAATTAATTATTCGATTTTCTTTTTCCCCAAAAAATTGAACAACCCAAATTGTGAACACATCTACGTGACATGTTTCTATAATGTTATTAACAAAATATACAAATTAATAAAATATATTTCAAAATATACTAAACTAATATTATTATATACAAAATGACACAGTGAATTATTTATTTTTTATCATATTATTACAAAATATATTAAATTAAAATCTTAAAATTATTAAAATATATCAAAATAGAAATGTGAATACAGATAGCCTCTATTTTTGGGGTTTGGATCCTCTCCGGTTATAAAAACATGAGAGTATGCAGTTAAATAAATCTCTACCATTTATTACAAATTCATTACAATTATTCATTTTTTATTAACATTATTAAATAATAAAATAAACAGATTTTATCCAGTTTTAAAAGACTGGAGACTATCCTACTCCCTGTTTTTGCTAGTATTTATAATACCTACATGCATAGAAAAGCTTTCAAAGTAATTGAATGAAAGAGTTACGTTAATATGCAATTAATTAAATTATGCTTCCTGTGTAGAAAAGCTTTGCTATAAATGGTGTAGAAAATGTTCCCCCTCAAAGATGTGCCGTGATGCGTCAGTTGATTGATGATTTATTTGGATTGCGATAAAATAGCTGAAGATACGATCCAACGAAATCTGCATGCAAGGTTTCAGTTTAGTTTGTGCTTTGTATGAACCAATTGTGTTTAAGCTCGAAAGATGAAACCAATGGATCAAAAGTCAAGAGTCCTACCATCATAATTTACATATAAAGTGGCAAAGTAGGTTTCTTAATCAAATTCTTCACCGATTGAATTACAATTATTTAATTTTGGATGTATAAAAAATCTTATGAAAAAGTATATAGTAGTATTACTTGATATATATTATTAGAGTTTAATTAATATGTACAGATAATTTTTTTTAAATGCAAAATATATTCAATATTAAAAAGAGTACAAGTAAATAATCCAATCCTTCTCTTAACAACAACTTACAATAAATTTCACATAAAACCTGAATCCAAAAAAGATGACTCTCTTCTAGAAACTTGACAGCATTATGAAAAGAAATCTACTTGTTCCTAAATTTTATCATAGTAAGACATAACGATGATTGGGAAAACCATTCAAAATAAGATATATACGATATCTTGTCAAACTCTTTGACCTACAATCATACTCTTTGCATAGATTTTTGTCAAACTTCTTCAATTATAAAGTTCTCACCCTTAAATACCACCGCATTCCTAGTAAGTCAAATTCCTCACAAAGTAGACAGCCAAATAATACTCAAAACATTAGCAGAATGTTTCCTCCTACATTGGTTATCCCTAATAAAAGCTAGTAACTTGTTTCACAATCAGTAGGCAACACAAATACATAACCTTACTACCTGTAACAATTCATCCAAACAAGATAACTGAACTTACACACAAACAGCAGATGTTTAATAGATTCAGGTGCCAAACCACAAATATGACATATTTCATGCCCAAACGGTAGAATATTTCTTTTTGCCAATTGCACCTTTGTAGGAATTCTGTGCAAAGCTATCTTCCAAGAAAATGCCATCACCTTTGAAAGTGCCTTTGATTTCCATAGTCTTTTAAAAAATGAAGACTCAACTCCCTGAGAGGAACCACAAGCTAAGCGATATGCCTCCTTTACAGAATACTCACCAGAATTTCCCCAATTATCACCCCACCCTCATCCATCCTTTACATCCCACCTCATATGAACCCCTTATAGAACCCACTCCAACTCCCTCACCTACTCCTTCTCCCAGCTAAATAACTTCATTCTCGAGTTGAACCTCCAAACCTAGATATTATCACACCACTCCCTTACCTCAGAAATAACTTCCTCTTTGTCTCTTATTGGATAAAGCATACATCAGAAAAATGGACTTAAGCTCTTTAGACACCTTCCATCCCCCATCCCAAAATTTAAACATGGATTCATCCCCTACCAAGGCCTTTACCTCCCCAGAGAACCACTCTCCTATCCTCATGAATAGTATAAAAGAGTTTTACAATGACATGCCATCATAACTCTTTATTTAGATCATTTTTAAAATATTAACTATAAATTCAACATATAAACGATTGCGATTAAATGTTAGTGTAAAAAGTTTTTATTGACAATACATACTAATTAAACTCATATTATTAATGAAATGCACGTGCACTTGTTAATTAAAAATTTTTAGGTAAATATTTAATATGATAATATTTCTCTATCTAATTCATATATTTGAATCTCCTCTTCTTAGTTTTTTTATAATTTTACATCTTTAAGTTTATATATTTGAATAATTTATTTTTAATTAGTTTATTTTTTAAAATTTTATATAATTAAACTAATTATCTTTAACTTATCAATTAGTTGTTGTATTTATAAGTTGTTTAAATATTTAACTCAAAAGTCTAATTTTATCTTTTTTTTAAATTTATTTTGTTTTGTCATACTTTTTTCTTTTTTTACTTTTTAATTTTTATTAGTCCTTTATACTCGCTATATTAGTATCTGGACGTGTTATTGGCTATCATCAATAACTATTTCATATCTATATCACAGTAAAAAAAATGTTAAAGAGTCATTACTAATTTTAAGTTACATTACACATGGTGAGATGTTTTGATTTTACATTAAATAATCAATTTTATATTCAAAATTGATCTCAAACAAAATTTGATGGATTCAATTTCACTTTAAAAATAATTTAGAATTTGATACTAGATCAAAACATCTTGTAGTAACTTTTTTATTGGATTAGAAATTTTATACTAAATTTTAATTTTAACTCACATTTACGATAAAAATATCTAAATATAAATCATATAATTTTAAACTTAATTTTAACAAAATTAATTTTACAAAATTAATTATGTTTAAAGTCAATTTTATAATCCAAATACGCAGTGTCAAGGGGAGGACATAGATATAGATAGATCAACAACCCAAAATTGCAGAAAATCCACTGTTTTATTTTTCTGTTTTCACTCTTTAATTAATATTGTTGACTTTGTTTATAGAAGAATAAGCCCAATGATTTGGTTGTGGTTTGCTAGCTAGCAACACTTGTTACATTTTCTATTTCTAGTAGCCACGCAATAACACTATTTATTAAGTTGTTAAACTCGTCCGAATTCACTGCTCACCCCGATATTCATACAAGAAAGGCTAGTAATGTTTTTACATAACACATTCTTCACTATTGGCTAAATTTTGTAAGTTTAATCACACTCTTTATTTATATTTTAAAATATTAATTAATAAAATTAATAAATTTATTATAAATAAAAAGTTATAATTGAATATTATATATACAAGTATTTTTCTCAATTTTTTTAATAAAATCGTTAGCTTAGATTAGTTGAAAATCACTTTTTTCGTATGTTACAAAAAAAATGGTTGGAAAATTTACGAATCTCATTCTTTGTTTAATAAATCTTATTTATAATTTTATAGTATTCATAAATTTTATTTATAATGGTGCAGATAAACTCTTCAACACAAACTGAACTCACAAAACCTGCCGACAAAAAAAAAAAAGAGTTGTAAACCATGATCTTCATATTCACTTTCAACATTTAATGATGAATAAAATAAAATAAAGGTACCTTTCAATATCTCTTTCATTACTTAAATATTATTATGATAAAATGAAAATAAAACAAAAAAAAAAGTTCCATTTAATATCCAAATCGAAGGGAAAGAAATTAAAGAGGTATAATTCAATTAATTGAGTGCATGAATTATGATAAATCTCAGAACACGTATTCAATCACGAATAAAAAAAAATAAGGAAAGAAAAAAAGAAGCATTAAATAGAATAGAATACCTCACACTACATTATGTTCCATTTCATGTCATCTTCTTTTCAACAATTGAAACGATAAAACCTAAAATAATTTTATTTCATTCCACTTCATCATATCTCTTTCTATCGATCTAAAGGGAGGGAATGCATCAGAGTTGTAATTATGTCAAACTTAGGATCAAATGTTATTAAGAGCCCATCAACAATAAAACATCTTCCAATAAAAGAACATGATTTATAATCAACCTTTTGTTAGTTATTTTATTCCAACTCTACAACAATTTACAATAGTGTCTAAATCATATTGCAAATCAACATCTTCAACTTGAGAATAAATTACTTCTCGCCACTGACATCCAAGAAAATGAGAAGTTTTGTTCACACACAACTCAGTCATCTATTTAAGTTGGATATGGTGGATGAGTGAACAAATATTTATGCACCAGTCAACAAAAAGATTCTCATCCAATCACCTAGAAGCGAGCCCAGCATCTAGTGCATTGTGCTATGCAGTCTCCCTTACAATCAATATTATAACCCAAAACTTTTGGATTTCTAAGGAGAAGTTTCCTAAGAGAATTTCCTTCAATGCTCCACAGCTCCGCCAGGATCTTTACACTGCCTTTCAACTCTTCCTCTAAATTGCATCCAAGAACTTCTGGAAACTTTTTAAGCAACTTGGACAGATCATCATCAGAAAGATTTAAACTTCTCATATAGTCTAATGTTCCATTTACTTTCTCCAATTTTGGAACTTCCTTCTCACGCTCTTCTCCCCAATAAGGGGAATGAACAAGACCAAATGCTTTTCCAAGTATCTTTTCCTTTTCTTCATCACTAAAGTTAAATGCAGATAGAGCTTGTTTACATGCTTCCCACATACTTTGATCTTCACTACTTGTGATTATATTTTCTATCTGTGCAGTTGAGTGCAATATCCAATGTTTGGTAGAAAGATTTGAGGCCCATGTTGTTGTTTCTACACTTGATGAAACTCTACAAGAAATTCTAACATTTGGCAGTGGAATATTTGATGATGCAGCAGGAAGATCAGCCTGCATGATCATATACAATATTCAGACTCAGACAACCATTATTAGCCTTGTGTATGAAATTTTACACTCTTGTTAAATGTTGTAATTTTCAACTGTCCATTGCAGATCTAAATGCACAGGTATAAGATTGATGGTGCACATGAGGTGTAAATAAAAAACAAATGTAAGTTGAAAACATTCTGTGAATGTGTGGTAATATTCTGCGAAGACAGAATAATAGCTCATGGATTAAATTCAAACCTCTACACTGTTGGAACTCAAGGAGAAATGTCAAAGCATGACTTCAGTACAGTTTAAGAAAAGGCTTAGATATACAGCTCATAAATTTAAAAATAAATATAAAAAATAGGAGCTCAATATTTAGGCCTTCAACCCTGACATTTAACTCTTCAAGAAGTAAAATGAGGATGGGACACCATAGGACAAGAACAGTGAATTTTACTTTTCTGAAGCTCCTACATAGAATATTTAAACTGATATTTAGTTGTGAACAAAATGGTATTCTATAGCAGCATTTCAAAGTCTTGAATTTTCAGTTCTGGATCTTCCTCTATTTCATAATGTGCAAAATTATGAAATATAGTTCCTTGCTAGTCTTTATAGGATAGAGAGTAAAAAGACGAAACATATGTTATGTAATCTAGGATTTTGTGAGTGTAACTATTTATCTAGTCAGCCATAATGGAATACCCCCACCTGTCACAATAATCACAATTGTTTGTTCTTACATAATAAAAAAAAAAACCTTTATATTTTCTCTACTCAATTTTATTCCACATTTCCAAAACAAAATATATGTTTTTTCTCCGTTCTCACAGTTTGAGAAGTTAATACATATGGTAAAACCATAGTGTTTTTTATTTCAGCCTGAAATTCCTCCAACAAAAGTATAAAACCATAAAAGCCTTCTTATACCCTTCAATTCTAGAAAAAAGACAAGGGTATCAAAATTCAGCTTATGGAAAAAAAGAGAGAGAAAAACGAAGAATGCTTAAAAAACTGAAGAACTTCTATTGCCCTGCCCAGTTACTGTTTCTGAACAATCAAATACACTTCCTGAGTGAGGTTAATTCGAAATTGAGAGTACCTCAGCACGGCAGCACCTCTCCACACTTCCCATTAATTTCCCACAGAATGAATCCCCTCTCAACCCATCTTACTATCTACATAGGTTATCAGCCACTTGACTAAAACTTAGTAACTCACTTACCGATTAATTGACCCTAGCTAAGGCACCCCAACTAACAGACTTATCAGAAGTTTAAAGTGTTAAACATGTCAGCACAGAGCACAGTAATACTTTTCAATACTAAAATCTTCGTGATGATTAAATGAATGCATCTGACAAAGATGTCTCGTTTAGGACAAAAGAGCAACTGCTCTTCAGTTCATAGCATAAACTAACACCCATTCTCTAAAGAAATAACCATCCTAAAACATTGTGAGGCCCATTATTCAGTAAATTTCATGGATCAACAATGAAAAAGCTAACATAGTCTTATCCAAAGAAAGGATGGAAAACCTTATACTCTTGAGTTTTGACTTGCCAAAAGCAAACATTTTCCATCAACTGACTTTTCTCCAATTTCCACTTAGCAAGCAAACATAACCAACTGGACAAAACTTACATAGAGTTCCTTAAGTGCTTTTGGTGTTGTTCTCCAATCAAAATTGAAGTGTCACCTCAATAATATATGTTAACCTTTAATGCAGACCTTTATTACACAAATTACTGACATTATTAAACTCCAATTTTGATTGGAAATCAGCTCCAAAAACACTTATAACTGCATCTAAGTTTTTCTTGTCCTACGCAAAATTCAAATAAGCTGTCTTCTACATTTGCTCGTATCATTACTGATTGCAATTTTTACAGCCGATAGAACAGAACAAGAGAATCCCCTAAAACTTCCTAATTATAATTATAACCCACTTTTTACTGACTAACACCCACGCTTAAATTTTCACAAAACAGCTTTCAATCATTCCCTGGAATAAAGGCCCATAAAGATAAAGCCAAATATGAGTTTTGTTTTATAAATCATCCCAGACAAACCATTTCCTATCAAACATACACATAAAACAACAGAAAGAGATTTTAACATGCATTTACCTTGCAAAAGAAAAACTGTGAGTGTGCAGCAGAATCAACAGTAACTAAAGGGGAATTCCACCGCTTCACTAGCATCCCTGCACTAGCAATATAACACATAAGTATCCGATTACAGTAAACAGTAATAAATTACAATATGGGAGAGAGGAGAAAATGAAAAACAAAAAAAGGGTACCCAAGAAAAGTAAGGACAACTATTCCCACCCACCTACACAACATCCTTAAGATTAAAGCAAAGTCAACGCCCTAAAGAGTCACAAAATCAGTGACACCTAAAAAAGCAAATAAACTATTGGTATTACCCGTGTTGAGTTAAGATTTTGAATGTGACAATGGAGCCAGAGTTTCCCGTGTTCAAAGAACGGGACAATAAATGAATGAAATGAAGAGCAGAGAAAGGTTGAAAAGATGAAGGTACCAGAGCGTCGAGGAGGAGGAGACAAGGTCAAAGATGCGAACTTGATGCTCTCCATCTACGCTCTTATATGCTTCTGCGCTAATTCGCCCACCCAACACCATAACCAAACCACTCTTTTTGTGGAATTTGAGCTTCAACCTTTTGGTGGTTCAGAAAATTACACATAAACCTTTTTCAAAATAACCAGAGAAAACAACAAAATCACGTATTCTTCCAAACTGGATTTGGAACAACAATCCCAATCCATATAATCACTATAATTTATAATAAAATTTTAAAAATAAAATTCATAATAAATAAATATATTTAATACAAATTTGAGACTCGTAAGTAACATCATGTTTCAATTTTGTGGATGATAAATGTGGTTGACATAAAAGATTTTACAGATTTTTCTGTAAAAAATAGTGATTAACAAAGATAGTAAATCCTTCACATCAATACTATAGGTTTGAAAAAACAAATATGACAATTTTCCAATACCTTCCATTTCCTTTTTTTTTTTTTCATTACAAGAGGATGAAAACAAATTATTTAGGCTAATAAAGAAAATCGTGCAATACTTTTTTAAATAAATATGAACAGTGAACTTGAATAGGAAAAAAAAAGAAGTGAAGGTGTCATACAAGCCTCTATTATCGATGAAGAGACATGTACGGAGTATGATAAAAAGGAAAGTTATTTCCACTTACATGTGTTAAGTATAAAATCATTTATGTTTTAATCAGGATAAATATTTTGAACACAGATTATAAGTTTTTTGAGTTTATGATACTCATAAGTTTGCTTAGTCAAAATATAATTTGAAGCAAAGTAGAGGATACAAGATGAATGAGAAAGGAAATATGAGCAATTGAATGAAAACAATCATGCATAAAGATCTCTAATGTAGCTATAGATAAAATGAGATCATTGAAAGTTTCAAGTGTTTCCTTAGAATAATCATTCAAAATGAAACTTCAAATGTAGAATTTTATTTGTACTAAGAATGAATAATACAACCAGACATATAAAGAAGACGTTGAGTTGATTAAATATAATATTAAATCTAAATCAAATTAAACCAATTTAAAATTCACTACATAAATTTATGTAATTATTTTGCTTTGTTAATTTAAAATTAGTTTCATTATATTAAATTTTATAAAACATATTATTAGTTGAATATTATTATTTTTATTTCTATCTAACATTGTTATAAATTTATATTATCAACTTTTTTCTTAATAATAATAAATTATGGATTGCTTGATATTCAATACTATTTTTTAACTATATTAGTGCATTTGTTTAACCTTTGAAAGTAATATATGAATTTTTATTACAAAATAAACAAATATCATAAATGATTCAATATTAATATTAGTTACCACAATAAAACCATATATTATAAGATAAACTCAATATATTTATATTGTCGGTCACTTCGATGTAAAGGTGTAGAAATTATCTTTTTGAGGTGTGTTGAACACTGTTCTAAAAGACTTATCTGAATAATCTCGTAAGTTTCCTTGGAACCTCTCAAACAAGCTGGGGATATAGAACTAATAAAATAAACACGAAAATAATTAATGAGAGGTTAAACTTTATAATTAAGCTTTATGAGAAAACTTAGCATTTTATAAAGTTTTTAATGAATTTTATATCTTTATAGGTAGTGTATGATTTGCAGTTTACACTTGATGAAATCACCTATATGAGTGTCAAGTGGAGCCACTGGTATGCGATCTTGGCAAATTTCTAAAACACTCAAGAATACCGGGCAAATGCATGGCCTAAACACAACACGGCGAAAACAGCAAAAGATTGTAAAGGTGTATTGTGATTAGTAGACCACTATCACATGTCACGTGTTTTTGGTTCATATAGCATTGCTACATCAATTGCATTGTGTGATAAGTATTACTAGTCTAGGTCTAGTTCATATAACATAGTTACACCAGGTTCAATGCAATACATCTCATTTGAGAATCTAGCCAGAGATTTCTTCTTTTCAAAAGTATATGTAGGGAATCTATTTGAAATTTTGAGTATAACAACAAGCAAATTAATTTGTAATGTGTGATCACTTTCTCACATAATAAGAAGGGACTAAAAAGGAGATTGATTGATATCAATTTTAGTGTTAGTAGAACTGACAAATGATTTGTTCTTACTCATATGAACTTTCTTCATGGGATCTCCAATCACAAAGGTTAGACTATCATCATTATTTGTTTTCAAGTGGCTTAAGTCTCATTCCCTTTGATGTTTCTAATATAGTTTTTCTTCCTAGGGGTTTTGTTAGAAGATTTGCTAAATTTCCTTTCTAACTTTACAAAATCTATGGAAATTATTCCATCATTTAGTAGTTGTTTTATCACATTATGTCTAAATTGTATATGTCTATTCTTACCCTTATAGGTTTTATTTTTTGCTACAACTATTACTGATTGTGAATCACAGTGTGTAGACACTAATGGTGTTGGTTTCATTCTTAAAAGAATGTTAGTCAATAAGTTTTTCAACCACTCAACCTTAGTGTTACCATTTCTAGAACAACAAACTCGAATTTCATTATTGATCTAGCTATAATAGTTTGTCTGGTTGATCTCCATGTAATTACACCACCACTAAGTGTAAATACATAACCACTAGTGGATTTTGTCTCATGTGAATTAGAGATCCAGTTAGCATCATTGTACTCTTCCAGTACATAGGAAAATTCACTGTATTCAATAACATAGTCCATGATACCTCTCAAATACCTCATAAGTCTAACAAGTGCTTCTCAATGATCCTTATTAGGATTATGAGTATATCTACTCAATCTATCTAGTGCATAAGTTATATCCAGTTTTGAGAAATTCATCAAGTGTAGTAAGCTCCCAATAATCTAGGCATATTGAGTTTGAAAAACTGGTTTTCCTCTATTTTTCATTAGTTGAAAGTTAGTATCATAAGGGATACTCACAAATTTATAATCATGATAGTCAAACTTCCTAAGAAGTTTCTCCACATAATATTCTTAGGATAGAAATATACTATCTTCGTTCCTTATGACTTTAACTCCTGAAGTTACACTTGTCTCACTCATATCTTTCATATCAAGCTTGGATGCTAAAAAGGATTTAGTTTCAAAAACTATATCATTGCATGTACTAAATATTAACATATCATCCACATAAAAAACATATAATGACACATTCACTATTCACAAGTTTTGTGTACACACATCTATCAACATCACTAGAACAAAAACCATAAGCAAGTATAGTCTCATTAAACTTTTCATGCCATTGTTTTGCTGTCTATTTTAAACCATATAGGGATTTTAAGAGTTTATACACTTTGTTTTTTTGACAGGGAATCATGCGAGTCTTGTAAATCTCTTCCTCTAAATAACCATTCAAGAAAATTGTCTTAACATCTATCTGATGAATCACCAACTTGTGAAAATATGCTAATGCTATCAAAACTCTAATAGAGGAAATTTTAGTAATAGGCGCAAAGATATTAAAATAATTTATTTCCTCATTTTGAGTGAATCCTTTAGATTTCAATCTAGCTTTATATTTATCTAAAAATCAATCAAGTTATACTTTCTCTTGAAGATTCACTTATAATAATTGGCTTTGCACCATTTGACAAGTATACTAAGCTCCAAGTATTATACTTTTTTTATCGAATCAATCTCAATCTTAATAGCTTGTTCCTGAAGGTTTGCATCTAATGAATTAATAGCTTCAGAAAAGCTCAAAGGATCATCCTTATCTAGATATCTGTAAAAATTGTCACAAAAAGATTTTTTTATCATTTGTCTCTTACTGTGCCTTAAGTCTTCAATCATAGGTTCACTATAGATTTCAATTTATTGGTCAACAATAGTGCTATCATGGGAGCTAGCATATATACTAGATTTCAAAGGGAATATGTCTTCAAAGAATTCAACATTCTTATTCTCTATTATGGTATTACAATGAAGTACATTACTCTTAATAACAAAAAACCTATAGGATAGACTATGCTCAACATAACCAATAAACATGGAATTAGAGGTCTTAAGTCCTATTTTCTTTCTCTTAGGATCACATAACATAACCTTAACTAGACACCCCCACACTTTAAGATATTTCACATTTTCTACTTTGTTTATCATGCAAGTTGATTAGGCTTAGTCGATGTAATTTAATAACATATGAGGAATTAACATGCTTAATCTAGTATGCCGCATATCATATGAATCAATAATATAAGCATATGTCTTATTCTCGTTAATCAATTTAGATATATTAAGTACAAAAAGATCTTTATCACAACAACTCTTTCCTACAATCACTTTTTTTTTTTGTCATGAGAATCTTGTCAAACTCAAAACCCACTTTTACCTCAACCTTTCCTAGTAGTGCCACAGAGATTAAGTTTACTCTAATGGTAGCACATGCAACACATCACCTAGAGCCATTGTTTTTCCAAATGTGAGTTTTAAAAGAATTTTTTCTTTCCCCAAACTGGAGTAGATCCAGAATCACCAAGGAAAACTTGTTCTTCTCCATCCCTACAAGAGTATAAGAGGAAAACAATTTTATATTAGCACATATGTGTCTGGTAGCCCTAGAGTCTACCACCTATTTACTCACATTGGTCACAATATTTATTAGAGGAATGACCACAACAAAATTATCATTTTGTTTAGCCAAATTAACCTTAAGCTTAGGAGGATTGTCATTTCTCAAGTAAGCATCGAGGCATAAAATATTTTGGCTCTTCAAAAAAATAAATTTTTTAATTAAAGGTGATGTTTAAAGCTGCATATAGGGTATGAGAATTAGTATTGTGATGAGTTTCATATGCATACCTTTTTTAAGCAATCGTGATTTGTCCTTGCCATTGCCAATGTAAATTTTTGTAGACATCCAACAATGATCTAGCATAGATGTCTTCGTGCCAGAGCTGGAAATCATCTCGAGCAAAAGCTTCAATCTTGGAGACATCTGACAAAGGCACATTGGACCTCAGGTGTAGAATTGACAATCTCATAGGCAGCAACAAAGTCGAATTGGTTAGCCATAAATCTTTTAGATTGTTGGTAACTCTGATGCAAAGGTGTAAAAATTATCTTCCTGAGGCGTGCTGGACCCTGTCTTAAAAGACTTATCCAGGTAATTCGCATGTCTCCCAAGATATAACAGGAACCTTTCAGGCAAGATGAGACTACAAAATTAACAAAATAAACACGAAAACCAGAGGAAAAGCCAGAAAGAAGTAGAGTGAAAAGAGATTAGAAGTATATCTAAGTGTGAAACCAGATACCCTATATACAGTGCTGTGAGTTTGCACCTACCCCATTGCAAATATAAATTATAAAATTATAATACAAAGAATTAAAAGTAATTAATTGTGTAATTATGAATTAATTATATTTAATACGTAATAAAGACTAAATTTAATATATAATAAAACTTATCAATGAATATAACCATTTTAATGTGTTTTTAAAACTATATATGACTAATGTAATATTCAAAATTTTCAACTTATAATACGTGGTCTACTTCACTTTGTTTAATTTTTTATATTAAAATCCGAAAATGGAACCAAATCACAAGAAATATGCGATTTTATTTGTAAGTATGTATTTTAGTGTAAGATGTTTTGAAATACGTCTATACAGTACGTGTATTTTGCAGCATGTGGTGTGTTAGAGAGTGACTTTATGCATGATGAGAGTTGAGGGAATTATGTCTGTAAGCTATTTTTTAAGAATCACAAGAGTTGTAGTGTATTTGTGGGAGAAATGTAAAATTAAAAGTTTTATTTTTTATTTTTGTGAATGACTAGCGTGCGTGCTAGTGTATCTATGTAAAAACTCATGATAGTGAAAATGCATGAAACAAAAAAAAAAAAATGCACGAGAATTAAAGAGCTTTTAGTGTGCTAGTGTTTGATTTTGTGGACAGAGAGTATTATGTAAATATAAAGTATGTGACTTCTAAGGGTTAATAGAAAAGAGTATCAACAGAGGGATATGCTTTAAGGGTGAAAAAAATGAGATAATGAATTGAAGGTAATGCTACCAATATAGTCTTTTGTCAAATGTAGAGTGTTTTAGCATAACAAGTTATGGGAAAATAGAAGACAATAATAAAAAGCATTTGACTTAAACAAAAATATTCCTAATGCTCATGCAACACTTTTTAGTGTAATTTTGTGTTTTACTCTTTTACTTTACGTAATTGCATTATATCTTTATTATTTTGTTTTAAAAGTAAAATGTATAATTACATATGGAACGCCAATTATGTGTTTTATGTGCATGTTACGCGATACTTGTTTTACTTTTTCTCTTTTTTATATCAAACACTACAAGGACAAAATGTGTAAAAAAAATATGAAAGAAAAGACAGAACATGCAAAATTTTTAAAGTTAAAGATAAAACAAAAAACACAATTTAATTTTCATGTCATGTTAGTTACCATCCTAACCCTTCAAAATTCATGATAGTACATTAGCAATTCATGTTAGCACTACCCATCAATATCAACTAAAGTCAAGATAAAATGTGAAAAAATTGAATAATGAAACTTGCAAAATACTGAAAGATTAGAGACAAAATGTAAATTAAATATATTTTTTACTATATTATAATAATAACAATCATAATTAAATTTATAATGAAACTTGCAAATGATGTTCCCTCGAGTCGCTTCATTCATTGTGAATTTTGTATAATTTACAAGATTTCAGCAGAGTAAAAACTTTTACTATTTAAATAAAACTTTATTACGCGAGATTCTGAAACTAGCTCATATCAACAACGATCTACTTTGTAAAACTAAAATTATTTACATATTTAAATACAGCCTTGCTACATGATATCTTCTAAAACTAGATCAAAACATGATATATTTAATACAACCTAACTAAGAATGCCCACAATTAATTAATTAAACAACGCGTATTTCTCTCTGATATATGAAAGTGGAAAAGGAAATGAAGAAATCAGAAAGTTTAGCCCAATCTTTGAATCCCAATCATTTAAAGATTATACCCTTTATTGGCCTCTAATTTCATTTTCAGGAGAAAAATAAAATCCATTTCAGCCAAAGTTTCCGGCAGTACACCGCACACCGTCGTCGCCGGCCACATTTCTCTCTCTTATTTACTCATCCAGCTTCCTCATAATACATATCCATTTTTTTGCATTAATAAAAAAAATTGAAAACTGGGGCACCCTTCTTTTTTTTTTCTCTTTTTTCACGAGCAAAACACTCACTCACAAATCAACCATCTTCTTCCATCGCTTGCTTCACACTCTTCATTACCTCTCACCCACCTGGAATCTACACCACCCCATCACACCAAAGTGTGGAAGTTTGAATCTTTGAGGGAAACGAGCACGTGGGTCAGGGGTGCTTGTTAGAGAGAGAGAAAGGGAAACAGTGTGTGTGTGAATCATTGGTATGGTATGGCTCAGCAGCGGCAATCGGGAATGGAGAGGTTTGGGGTGAGAGTGGGGACCACCCACGATCTGCACCATGCCAACGGCGCAGGTGATCACGTCGCCGTTGGGATTCGCGGTGGCACCACTCACAAGCAGCCGAGGCTCCGGCGATCGGCGCGATCGGACAAGGGCACGCACCTGTCGGTGGCAGCAATCCTTGTTTTTCTCTTCCTCGTACTTGTCGTCACTCTGCTCGTCTTCTCTTACATTTCTCGAGACGGTGAAGTTCTTCTTTCAATGAGTCTCTTCTTTCTTTCTTTCTTTCTTTCTTTCTTTTTTATCACAATGCCTTTGATTCTTTTTGGGGTTCTTGAGCACCCATGTGAATGAACATTGTGACTTTTGCATGAACTTGACTGTGATTTCTTGTTTGGTTAATGGGGGAAGTTGTTTAGCGGGATAGGGTCTTTGAATCTATGGTGTTCTTTTAATAATGATGTGGTTTTGATTTTTTAGTTGGTTGAATTGGGCATAGGTTATTTGGGAAAGTAATAGATTGAGTTCAATGGTTTCATCTATTGTGTGAGTGACTAAATATTTGCTTTTACCTGATCATCAAAGTTCATTTTTTGTTGTTATTTTTCGATTAGTTTGTTTGTTTCTGGCTTTTTAATATTGTCCTTTTGTGGTTGCAGAAATAAGTAACAATGGTGATGATAGCGACGATTTAAAGAGTGATTCTGATTTTCTTACAAATGTGCCACGGATACAGAGGAAAAAAGTCCTTGACTTTGGTCATGGCTCGGGTGGACATGGCCGGGATTCAAGATATTGGGATAGGGATGATAGGAGAAGGGATGGTGATTATGATGAGGATATGATGGCGCAGACAAGTAGGAATTCTGGAGAGGAAAATGATAAAGATGAGACAGATCATGATACGAAGTCTTCTCAGGATGGTTTAAAGCGGAGAGGCGATGGCTTGTATAATGAAGCTGGACGTCATGAGTTGAAAAGGTATGAAGCAGAATATGAGGCTTCTCTGAAGAATCTGGGACACTCCACTGAAGATGAGGGGAAAATGTCGCATGGTACTGATCTGGAAAAGAAGAATTCATCAGATGAAATTGATGATGAATACGATGACTTTTTTGATTTTCATGATGCTCAAATGGAAGACTCTGGTGATAGCAAAATTACAAGAGGGAAACATTCTAATTCTAACGTGCCAAGCCTGGACAATGAAGTCCAGAAACAGAAAGAATCTGATGATTCTTTTGATGAGGAAAACAATGAAGATGTTACTTCTGAGGATGTTGATGGGGCATCTTCTCTGAATAAAAAAAATTCTCATTATGAAAAACCAAATTCTAAACATGCAAATCTTTTTAATGGCCAATCAACCAGAAAATCACATCCTGAAACAAAGAAGAAAGCCAGAAGACGCAAATTTTCAGGTGAAGTAAATCCATACTGATGTTTTTTTAGTAGATCTCCCAAATTATCTGTTTTATTAAGCTCCTTCCAATTGTTATTTTAATCTGTATTCAGTATCACTATTTATTTGTTACCCATGTTACTGTTATTCATTAAGATTAGAATTGCTAGTGACTTTTGTTGTATTCAGTTTATTGATTTATTGATACACAGGGACAAACGATATAGTTTTGTCAGATGTTTTGGTAGTTCCGAATAAAAAATGACAAAATCTTTATGTGGAACTTTGGAAACTTGAGGGCCTTTTATGTGTTGGAGTGAAGGGTATTATCCGGCTGTGTTGTTTTTTTACTTTTAAGCTATTCAATCATCAATAGGTTTCCAGGTGCTTTTCTCCCCCTAATTTTACAAATTAAATTATCAGGACTTTCTGCAGCATTATTTTCCCCGAATCATGACCAATAGCCATTTTTTGCATGCATACCCACCTGTGGGGGTATTTTACCTTGTATATTCAACCACTTCCTTGTTTTCAGAAGGGAAAATGCTAAAACTGAACCAAAGTGCAACATGTATGGGCCTTGACTGCTGTTGACTTTTCAATTTATCTCCAAACCAGTGAATACTTGGAAACATTTTAGTCTACATACGTCTCATTACTTGGGTTGTTCAACCATAGAATTAGAGTGGCAGGAAGCAGCATCATACACTATCTTTAGTTTTATATCAAAAGATGTAAAATACTTGTTCAACTGTTCTGTTTAAAAATAGAACAGTCTACATTCATGATGTCAGAATCATTGCTTGGTCCCTCATTTTTTTTCATTTTATTTTTCCTTTAATGAAAAGAGCCAGGGGCATATGAGGGACTTATGTAGATAGTAGTTAGTTTGAGTTCTTAATTATTTCGTTATATGGTTACTAGTTTTTTGTAAACGCATTTGTATTGTGCTTCCATGTACGTTCTTCTGCTTCTTTTAATTTTTATAACTTCACTTGGCAAAAGAATTAAGAGACATGACCCTGTTTTTGTTGATTACCTGCTATATCATGCCATTTGGTTAGCTACAGAGAATATCAGTTTAGGAGTTCTTTACTTTCTGATTTGTCATTTAGGTGATGATTATCTAGATATATGATATGGAAAGTTTGATGTAAGTTTCATTTATAATCTGCTGCAAGATTGAGGGCTGGAGGGCATGTTTATTTTATTCAAAAACATAAATTGGTCTATTCAAGTTGGTTTCTCACTCATTGGATAATATTTCAAAACTATGATGTTTTTCTTATTTCATTGATTCTATATAAACAACGTTTATGTGTGGTTAGTTCTTTTCTCCACTTCCTGCTGTCATAATTTTTTCTCTTGTATTTAAGTCTGACAGAAACTTACCGGATGACATTCTTAAAATTGATTTAATTAAAACCAGTTTTTAGACAAATTAATATAGTTTAAAAATATTTCCAGTTTTATATAGCTATATCTAATTGGTTTGTTGTCTGCTTAAGGTCACTTTAAGATTTTTCTAACACTGCTAGAAGTTGTTTTTTACATGATATTTTTCTGTATCTCCACTTTACCACAAGTATAAAAAAAAGAAAACAAAGAAGCTCTTCTTGACATGTCGCCTATTTTACAGGATCCTGCGAGATGAAATTGTTAAACTCAACTTCACAGCTTGTAGAACCACTAGAAAGTCGAAAATTTGCAAGATTTAACTTACAGTACACAGAAGCAGAAGAGAAGCCCCTGGGAGAAGAACAGTGGGTACCCAGATTTGCAGGCCATCAGAGCTTAGAAGAGAGAGCAAATTCATTTTTGGCACGTGATCAGAAAATAAACTGTGGTTTTGTTAAAGGTCCCGAAGGGTCTCAAAGTACTGGATTTGACTTGACAGAAGATGATGCAAGTTACATCAGTAGGTGCCACATTGCTGTGATTTCATGCATATTTGGAAATTCTGATCGCCTGAGGACCCCAGCCACCAAAACGGTAATGAGTCTGCTTTATCTTTAGTTCAGTTTGTGGGGTTGGAGAGGTGTTTCGAGGTTAAGAATTACATGTGAATTTTCTTGTTATAAATATTACTCTGCAAGTTCCATTCAAATTCAAGTAAAATGGAAGTGCTCTATTATTCTCTATTCTGCTTCTACAATTATTCTGATATAAATCTGTTGTGAATTTTGATTGTAAGATTTGTCAAAAGTCTTTGTAGGAATTGATTGGGTATAATTTTTTTTCTTTTTTTTTTTTTGTTTTGACATGCTTGTAAGCATATGCATCTGTGTTTGCTGTTTAGACTATTCCTCCCTGAGTAGTTTCTCCGATCCCGATATTTGACATGATAGGTTGTTATTAGTTGGTTGTGACCATAATTTCTGGGCCATTACCTTGCTTTGAGGATGGACTTCTGAAGATGTTAATAGCATGCTTATGTTTGTTTGTGGTAATAAGTCATACTGTTGTGGTCAATTAGGATCCAATTGCAGCTTGCCCCTTGACTTGAGTTTCACATTGGAAGTATGGGATTTTGGTGAGATTTATAAGGCACCTTTAGTTCTCCAACTAAAAAGGCTAATTTTGTAGTGTGGTTCGTGTCAATTGGTTTTAGAGTTTTTCATCATATCTTTCAACAAGCAGTGTGGGTGGTGAGTGGTAAAAACTAGCATTGTAATGCTTTCCAAAACTAGTAAAAGTCAAAATGTATAGCCAGCCTACATGGGCACCAAGGCTGCTGTGTGTGATGTGATGTTAGGATCCAATTACAAGGTATGAGACATAAGTCCCACATTGGAAGTATGGAGTTCTAGTGTTTTACAAGGCCTTGAGCTCTCCAATTACAATGACTAGCTTTTGTGGTGTGGTTCTCCTGTGGTTTGTATCACAAGCCGCAACAAAGACACATGCATTTTTGAATAATGAGATAATGAGCAGATTCTTGGAAATTGACTGGAATGCTATAGTTGTTTGCATCAACTGAAAGGCATTCAGTGTTGACAATACATTTAACCATACTTAACATGCAATAGTAGAAAATAGGTTTTCTTGTAAGTGTTGGGTATGTAATAAATACTCTCATATTGTGGGGTGCCTAGGAAAAAAGGATAAAAGATTTTATGCACACTCAAGGATAGCAATTTAAGCATTACCAACTGATATAGTCATTACTTACATTTCTCAATATTGCATTTTTTATTAGCGTTGAATGTCTTGGTTTTGAAAGTGAGTTATTGGAACTATTGGAATCTTAGGGACACAACTTCTGATAGGCCCAGAAGTGGTAGTGCTAGTTTGGACTCAAATGGAAAGCCCAAGGTTTGGAGGGTGTATGTTAGGAGATAACGTGGTGAGAAAAGCAATGATGAGGTGGCAAAGGGTGTAGCTTATTTGTAACAGATTTGCCTGACGTGTGAGTATAGCTTAGGTATTTCGAGAATGTTGAGAGGAGAGAGAGGGGATCTTTTGGGAGTAAGAATTCTGTTATGGACAGAGGGTAATAACCTCTCTGTAGGAGCCTAGCTCTGCGGCAGTGGGATTGTGTTCCTTCTGTATTTGCTGTCATTTTCTGCAAATAATACAAATCATTTTCCTATTCTATTCTTTTCTTGCCTTAATTGTTACTTAGTCTCTAACAGCTTCTTATGTGTGGCCAACCATAAAATTTTGATGTAATTGCCACAACATGTTTTATTGCATTGATCCAAATAATTGTGATTTCAGGTCACTCGATTGTCAAGGAAGAATGTCTGCTTTGTTATGTTTACTGATGAAATTACAATACGAACTCTTTCTTCTGAAGGTCATGTGCCTGATAGAATGGGTTTCATTGGCTTTTGGAAGTTGGTGGTAGTGAAGAATCTACCTTATGATGATATGCGGAGAGTGGGAAAAATACCTAAGTTATTGCCACATCGACTTTTTCCCTTTGCAAGGTAAGACTAATGTGATAAGGCATATATATGTGTTTGTCTTTTGAATTTGACGGTACTCTTTGGGATGATGTTTTTATTCATGGTAACTGCTAAGTGGTGTTAACCACTAAGACAGATATGTTGATGATGTATATCACTTTAAAGATAAAATGTTAAAAATTTTATTTAGGTGGTTTTGACATTTAATTCTTTTATTATGTAGACCAAACCCTTAGCATTGGAAAGGGGGAGGTAAAGGAGAAACTAAAAAATGTGACATTAATATAGATGTCACTTTCAGGTTTTACTGCTGATAAAGTACTTCATAAATATAATTGCTCGAAGGTTACTGTATGATGAATCTTTTATAGGATTGAATGTTGAAATATTTATGTAGAGTATTATATCAATTTTAATTAATGATTTATTTTGGGTTTGTTACTCTTGTGGATGTTATGGTGTATCCCAATGCCGTATAAATTTGTTTCTATGAAATTTATAGGCTGCCTTGGTATGTAATTGCAACTAATGTTAGAAATCTTGTTTTTTAGAACAGTCAAGTCCCTACTTCCGTGGGGATTGACAGAATTACAAATCCATTTTTCATGTGGTGTTCTGTACTTGGTATCTGAAATCTTCAGACAGGTTTCTTATTGATATTCTTTGTTACAAGTGGATTATTTAGTTAGTGTCATTCTGTATATAATTTTCTTATTTTATTTTGTCATATGTTCAATAACTTATGCCTTCGCTTTCAAATTTCATTTCAGGTACTCAATTTGGTTGGATAGCAAATTGCGGCTACAACTTGATCCTTTACTTATCTTGGAGTACTTTTTGTGGCGAAAGGGTTATGAATTTGCAATATCCAATCACTATGATCGGCATTGCGTGTGGGAAGAAGTAGCACAGAACAAGAAATTGAACAAGTATAATCATACAGTTATAGATCAACAATTTGCATTTTACCGGGCCGATGGACTGGAAAAATTTGATGCATCAGATCCAAACAAGCTTCTTCCAAGCAGTATGTTCTTTTCAGGATTTATTCTGTCAACTTTCTAAACTCGTTTATTAAGTGTTCTGAAATGACTAAGAATATCCTTTGACAGATGTACCTGAAGGTTCTTTTATCATCAGAGCACACACCCCGATGTCAAATTTATTTTCCTGTCTTTGGTTCAATGAAGTTGACCGGTTTACCCCTCGTGATCAGCTGAGTTTTGCTTATACTTATCAGAAGCTGAGAAGGATGAATCCGGACAAACCTTTTCACCTGAACATGTTCAAGGTGAAGAAAATTAAGCACAGTACATGTAGATAGTTTTCTTGCTTTGTGCTGTAATAGTAGATGCCCTAGTGGTAGTGATGAAAGTGGCATTTAATGATTTTTCTTGTCTTTTTATGTCCAGGATTGTGAAAGGAGACATATAGCCAAGTTGTTCCGGCATAGGTTGGATGAGAAGAAGATAAGTCGTCCAAAAGCGACAGAATAATGGCTGTTTTTATTAACATCTTTATTGCTAATGAGGTTGATATGTACTTGGCCAGTCTTTTCTATATCTGTTGAAGTTGTGATACCCTGCTGGCCATGCTGCAGAGTTTGGGTCACAATTCACATGATGATTCAGTGACTTATGCTTCAGCACACGTGTTTCCCATGGAAGTAAAGTGTTTCTCAAAGCTACAGTGCTGCTGCGTCATCCATGGAAACGTAATTTTGTGATTATGTTTTATCATATCTCTTCTCTTGTATCCATCCATTTGTGACATAATTCAGTTATGCCTTGGGAGACCTGCAAAGCATCAAATGACTGACTCCCTCACCACCACTTCCACTACTATGGCTCCTGCTCATATTTCTTTTCTAAATTGGGATTGTTTGTATGTAGAAATTTTTGATAGGCCATTCATACTCACGCTAGAAATCTGACTCGTGATTCTTATTGATTTTTTTACTTAAATATTCCATTATACTAGCACGGATGTGTTGTTAAATGTGTACCTCTTTCTACTAATTCCTAATTCAACTCCTTCCCTCCCCATAGTTTCCACCCTCTAATGACAATTCCCAAAGAATTACTGCATTGCTAATATAAGTCTCTTCCATCTGAACCTATGCTTTTGCAATGATGAATTCTTTTTTTATTCACCATCTTCTAGGATTTTATGCTGAACAAAGTAGTCATCATGTGGCTTTTTTTGTTCATTATATTGTTACATTGCTTTTGGCGTTTTATGTGTAGTGAATATATCATCATGTGGATTATCATTCTTCTTTATTTCGTGAAAATGTTATGAGCAATGCTGAACACAGAATTTTGGGTAGTTTATTTGTTTGTGGAAATTGTTATGGGTGACGACGCTGAGCTTAAAATTTAGGTTAACTAAAAGTATGTAAATGAAGAAGTACGTAGATGAATAAAAGATGAGCAAAAACACGAGTCTGATACAGTGGATTACATGAAAGCAGGAAAAACAGATAGACTATTTTAATAGTCAGATACACATTGAAATGAAAGCAAATAAAAATAACATTGAGATTTAAGAAAGTGAAATTGTGGTCGAAAAATGTTAATTAGCGTGTTCCACTGCAAACTGACTTACCGACCTCTCGATATGGTCCCTCAAATAGCAGTATTATTCTTCAGAGATCTGTCCTCAAACATAATGTTGCAATTTAATGAAGGGATATGCTCCCTGCAGAGCTTCCATTCCCAGTGTTTATCACGGATGATGGTAAAAGACATTGCGAATGTGAAAACAAATGTCATACAGCACCGATACACATAAAACCTAGCAACATGGAATATTCTAGATACTCAGTGAAATTCATTGCAACTTCACTTTCCTTCTATCATTTTTAATATCTTTACGACTTTACTTCTAACTTTAATTTAAATATTTTTTAAAAGAAATTATTAATAAGTGAAAATAAGAATATATTGCAACAAAAATTATTCATTATAAATTTAAACATAATTTATATATTAAAAGATAGTTTATAAATTTTAATTATAATATTTATATATTTAAACGTATTTATTTATTATAAACTATAAATTTTAGTTGTATAAAGTAAACATTTATTCTATGCTACACACTAGCTAAAATATTATTTATATAGATTGTCTATTCATACAAAAATATAAAGGAAAAAATATTTAATCCATAACCACATTATTGAAATATGCGTAAACGTTTGATCACATCTGAGAGGAATTGTGGCCTTGTTCTCACATAAAGATCTTTGTTATGACTTTTCTCTTAATACTTTAATCTTAAAATTCTTAGCTATTTGTAAAATTCCATCACTCCCAAACTAGAGAAGCACAACAAGCAAGTTGAAATTTTGAAAATTTAGAGAGCTTGCACAAATTCTCAAATTGTTTCTGAGTTCTTTCTCTTCCACCAACCGTGATAAACATGAGGTTGTCAAGAATGGAAACAAACTGGGATTCTTCAGTTGGTTCTGGTTCTTCTGGCAATATGAACTCCACCACAATTACCTTCCCATTTGGAGGCAGTGCTTTGTTACAATTGCTTAAAATTTCTAAGCATTTTTCATCTGACCAATTATGGCATACAGCCTGCACCAATGTCAGAAAAGAGTTACCACCTTAACTATGAGATTAGATGAAATGTATATATACACGTCTTTACTAAGTATACTAACCTTTAGTATTATGGCGTCACCCTGTGGAACACTTGCAAACATATCTCCTCCAACATTCTCAATCCCTTAACAAAATTCAAAATTTGGTTCTTGCTGATTAGTAATTTGTGATAGTTTAACATTTTCACAAGTGATAAAACACTCCATATATATATATATCAGACACCTACCTGGAAGCGCTGGTGCATTTTCAATCACTTGGGGCAGATCAAAATTAATTCCTTTAATTAAAGGGTATTTGGAGATTATCAATTTGAGATTTTGTCCATTTCCACCTCCTACATCAACCAATGTTGATATTCCCTCAAATCCCGTATATATTTCAAGTATTCTATTCATCTCTGTTGCACACACATCAGCCATTGACTTGTTAAAAATTTGGTTCATTTTTGCATCCTTTTCCATGTACTGGTACTTTGTTACTCCATGAATCTTCTTGAACAAGTCAATATCTGCATCAACCACTGCTTTCTTGAAGTTCAGCCTGGAAAGAAGTTAAGAACATTGGACCAAAGTAAGATTTTTTTTTTCTCTTTTCTTTAAGGAAAAATGCAAATTACGGCCTACATGGGTCTTAATATATATATATATTTTAAACTTTATAAAATGGTGTATTTTAGTGTCAACGATTTCAAAATGTGAAAAATAATTATCTGATAATTTTCTTATTGAAAGTTAAGGAATTTATCAAATAACTAACACAAATTATTTGCCAATATTATCAATTAATGAAGAAAACTACAAACTGTTTCAAGAGTTTCAACAAAAAAGCACCATATGGTCCAATTTTTTAAGTAACTAATCAAATTTCATTTTTTTTCTTTCATTTTAAAATGTACCAAAGACAATTATGATTTTTTTTTCTTTATAAATACACAGAGACATATATATATATAGGAATAAAAATTGCTTACCGAAGTTTGAATAGTGCTGGATAACAAACAAATGTAGTGAATGAAGCCAAGTAGCCTCTACTTCCATCAGGGACAAAGTATTGTCCAACTTGTGAGAGTCCATAAACTCTCTCCGTGGCACCTTGGTGTGTGGTGTGAGTGGAACTAGCAAGAACAGATTAACTAGTAAGCAAACGCAGCATGCGGTCAAGCCTATTAGGCAAGTCAGGGTGTTGTGTTGGGAGCTTAGAAGCAATTTCATGGGGTGACATAAATGAACCAGGTGGTGTTGCCTTTGCTATGATCTCAAACAAGTAGAGTTCAATAGCAGCATTTAGGACAACAGGGTACACTAGATTAGTACTAAGCAACATTGCAGATAGGCAAGCAGCATCCTCACTTTGTTGAGAAGTTTTAAACAGCTCATTCTTGGTGACACTGGAATCTCCCATGCTTGCTTCTTTTAATCTAACGATTTTTTCCTCCCTTCTGGTTTGGTTAATGATGTGCTTTTTGCTTTCTTAGTTGCTCTTCAGTGTGCCCATTATATAGGCAAAACTTACCACCAAGACGTTATGGTACTACTTATTGCTTGAATTTAGGTATAAGGCAGTCAAGGAGTCTTGGTTTTCTCTATTGTTACGTTTTAATTTTTATTTGGGTGATTCCCATGTGGCCAAGTCATAGTCTTACATTACCAGGCTAGATTGTTCAATTTGCATATATCATATGCGTGATTCCCATGTGGCTCAACACCATACAAAGCATAACTCGGGGGAATGGGGTGAAAATAATTGAAAAAAATGTCTTATGTGGAGCAGGCGGCTTCAACAAAATTGATAACCAATATACTATTTTACAAAGTCAGTCTCACTAAGTTGGGAAAAAACCAAAAAAGTCTTCTTGTTTGATTTATGTGTCACTGAAATCGTCCAAACTTAAGTTTGAAGTAAACG
The DNA here is from genome assembly GCA_037954015.1 of Psophocarpus tetragonolobus. Classification (NCBI taxonomy): domain Eukaryota; kingdom Viridiplantae; phylum Streptophyta; class Magnoliopsida; order Fabales; family Fabaceae; genus Psophocarpus; species Psophocarpus tetragonolobus. The sequence continues at coordinate 1,481,719 of JAYMYS010000016.1, read as the reverse complement.
TAATTTCGTCAATAGATCCTGATTCTTGTTTTTTTTTTTTTTTTTTTCATCACTTTATTTTTATCCATTAGATTTGCATTAAAATGTGCACACAATATTCTCAACTTTTTATCAAACGTGCACTAATTCTTCTTAGAGGTGACAAAATAGACTACCTCATTTCACCCCTCCAGACTCCAGTAGCATGATAAAAACAGGTAGGGGCGGATTAACTTGCATGGAAAAAGTGAGATAAATCTTTTACCTTGATTCTTTGTTTACATTTACCTTGATTCTGGTTTACCTTGATTAAGTAAACAAAAAAAAAAAATACAAAACCCTAAGCATCATATAAAAATAAATATTAACAATAAAAATTAAATATTTTTTATTGATAAATTTATTCTAATTGTAATTCTGAAAACATATAGGTTTATGGCTGAATCAAAAGCTTTCTTCTAATTGTAATTCTGAAAACATATAGGTCTATAGCTGAAAACATATAGGTTTATTTCAATTGTAATTTTGAAAATATATAGGTTTATGTCTTTAGTATGGTTAAAAACATATAGGTTTATGGCTGAATATCTTAACCACATTTGTTTCCTTTCGATAAAGTATATACTAAAGACATATTTGTATTTGTTTTGCAGTTAACATATTTGTACCAAACTTTAGGTTGTATTTAACCAAAGATTATACTAATTTTAGGATGTATTTAACTTTTATATCATTTTTTTTCTTCTCAACTATTATTGAGATGTTGTAACCATGTATTTTCTAATTTTAGTTTCCCTTATAATACTTTATTATTATAATTTTTTAATAATTTTAGTTTCATAGGGTTTTAATATATTTTGTAATTTTTTTAAGTTTTTGTATACACAATTTGGTTTCATTATAACACCTTCTTTCTTTTTTCTGTTCGACTCTGCCTATAATTATAGTTTTTTTTAATTTTCATATTTATGATCTTGTATGAATTGATTCTGATTTTAGATATTTATTGTTATTATGATACATTAAATGGTGATTATTTAGCATTTGTTATTAATAAATCATGGAGCTCCAATCAACTAACAAATTGATTTATTAATAACAAAACTGACAATAATCTCGAAATTTCTTTTCGCTGTTATTGTATAATACCAATATTTATCCGTGTTAATTATCAGATTTCATATTGATCATGAATGACATTGCGAGTCTAGACAATGTTTTTTTTTTAAATTACACTAATATAATCAATCATGTTCCACTATAGATAATAAAATATTTAATATAATTTTTGTTTCTTCTATTATACATATTTGTAGATTTAGTTTCACTAACTTAATTTTATTTTAAATAAATTTCAATTATAGTGAACATAACAAACTAATATTCATATTAAAATCGTGGCAGCAAAAGTTACAAAATTTTTTACTTTCTCAACTCTTAACATATTTGGTGTGAAATTTTTACTTTCCCGCATTAGTCTAAAAATTTTTACTTTTTCGCATTTTTAGTTTTTAAATTTGAGATTTTGACAAGAAAGAATATTTTTACTTTTCCGCATTTTAGTGTGAAATTTTAAGAAGATTTTAGTTATTTTCTTCTTAACTCAAATTAAAATTGCCCTTTCGTACTTAGAATAGAATGTTTATACATAGCCAACGCCTTTCAAATTTCAATGATAACAGTTGTGCCCCCTCTTACTGATTTTAACTCTTAACCCCTCAAATATGAATAAGAATCTCATTCATCTATTTGAAATTTTGAATATTAAACAAAAATTTCCATTTCATCCTATCTACTCTTTTTTCTTTTCCTTTTGTTTTCATCACTTGCTTTCATTTCAAAAGACTACGAGAGATACGGTTTGTAACTTAAAAAAAGCTTTATTTGCTATGTGTTAGGGTTAATATTCATTTAATCAATAGAATTAATAAAACAAAATAAAATAATAGTCCAACTCATTGCAATTTTCACTATAAATTAAAAACTTAAAAGCAATAATAACATCAATATATATTAAAAAAACTGAAATATTTTTTAATGTGTTGATTTTGTTAATAAGATTTAAATTCGCTTTTTTTAAAACTTTTATGTAAAATTTATCATGACCTATGTATCAATCTTATGTGTCTTTTTTCTAATTAAACGTTGATAAGAAAATACAAATAAAAATAAAAATAAAAAATATTAATTGAACTAAGCACCTATAATTGAAATTTATTTGAATTTAAGGTTAAATCAAATATTCTCTCACGTGTCAATACTTTTTTTTTCTTCAATTTTTTGTTAAATTGAAAAGAATTATACAATTTCAACAAAAGTAATAGTAAATCACATGATTTTTTTTAATAATGCACTGCATATGAAATAAAGCTTCATTATAATATAAGAGTATTAATTCCTGAAAAAAATATTAATTTTATGATTTGAATTTTGAAGATTAATTTTGCAAAAACAAAACAAGTGTACAATGAAATTGATTTGATGATTAATTGTCTTTCCTACTTAATGTTAATGTTTACTTTTCCTCATTTTAGTGTGAAATTTTTATTTAAAGTATATCATATATATTTTCCTTTCCATCTTATCCCATTTATCATTGGATGATATCTAAATATGGATGGAAAATTTAGATAGTCAAATATAACAACAAAAACATATACGAAGAAAACATGCAAGAACCAACAATATTTTGGGGAGCTAATGACCATGAGGAAGGACCAAGTAATGAGTATGCATCCAACCTTCCACAAGGTTGATATGGTACTTTCTACCACTTTTACAATGACTTCATGCAAAGGGACACTTTTTTTATGTTACAAAAACTAAATCATAATGTAGATTATAAATATATATTGTACTTAACAAATATTTAAAGTAAAAAAATTGTAAATCATAAATAAAAAGTGTACATTATTTATTAAAAAAAGTTATTAATTAACACAAAAAATATTTTTTTTAATAATGCAAAGATCCAACAAAGATTCAGACAAACACATAATTGCTCTCAAAATTTTCAAAACAGTATGACAATGGTCACATTTCAATTACCTAACCTAGCTACATTTGCACGGTGTCATGCATGTTTGTTTTACCATAAGTCACATGACGCATGTTGTTCTGGTGGGAAAATGTCATTTTCAAATGCTAGTGCTCCTGTATAGTTACTTGAAATACACTTAGATGCTCTATCTAAAGAAAAAAATTTTACACAACATATTAGAAGTTACAACCATGTATTTTCATTCACTTCACTCGGAGCTTATATTGATGAAAATATGATTGCAACTGGACATGGTATATATAGTTTTCATGCTCAAGGTGGAATATATCATAATATAGGAGGATTCTATCCAAACGAGGGTTCTAGGCCACATTTCCTGTAGTTGTATGTCTATGACACAGAACATGAGTTGCAAAATAAGATGTTGGAAAATCCTCAGCTCATCAAACATTGGTTTATAAGTTGCAAAAAATATTTCATTAATATAATCCATTTGTGCATATATTTAGACAACTTGCATTACGTGAAGATATTCATGAATGTAGTTTATTTATAAAAGAATGTCCAGTTAATAAACCACAATATAATCTCTCAACTGCACCACAAATTGCAACAATTATTGTCAATAAAGATGTTGAATCAATGACATGTGATCGAGATATCAATGTTGTACACCATGATGAAAATCTAATGAGGATTCAAGAAATTGCTGGATATTATGATTCTCTACAATATTCTTTATTGTTACCTTTTAGGACATATGGTTAGGACCTTAACACAAAAAACCATAATGGCAATAATATCTCTTGTCGAGAATATTATAGTGACATATTTCAGGTCCTTATCTCACACGTATTTACTATACATTTTATTCGTTTATTCATAAAATTAATTTCAATTCATAATAAATATTTTTTAATTGTAGATACATCCTAATCACCAATTTGTACTATTACAATCGGGACGACTCTTACAACAATATGTTGTAAACAACTATATTAAGATTGAAGCAGGGAGGTTAAGATGGATTCGAACTCACCAAAATAATATTCATGTTAAAGTGTATCAAGGCTTGCAAGATGTTTTACGTGTACAAGAAACTACTACAGATGTTATTTATTGTGACATACATTCTTACAACATAATCTCAAATTATCACTATCAATGCTAACACATTTTTTCTATGTAGAAAATATTGGGCAAAGATTACCTTCACAATTTATTAGCAGTCACTGAGACTTGACGCAACATTATGAGGTTGGTATGACTATTGTTCTTGATGATGGAAATGATGGAAATAAAAGGAAACCTTAAATCAATAAATACAAGATTATAGTATGTATAGAGAATTAAATATAAAATGATAGAGTAAAGAGAATTTGTGTACCTCAAATATATTGAATTGAAGTTCTTGATTTTCAAGAACAAAAAACCTTATGAGTTCAATAAGAACTCTTGAGGATTTTACTACCTACTTTCTAGGGGATTATTTTAGAAAATGTGTATTGTTGTTGTATTTTTGTTGTAATTTGCTTAATGGGATGACAAATTTATAATCCCCCAGGGTAGGCAGAGATCCCTCAAATAGGCTTTTTATGATTGAATCAACCCATCACAGAGTCAATCTTACTATAATCCCATTCAAATAATCATAAAGATATTATAAGATATGATTATCACCATATCTTAAATTGCCAGATAATGATAAAATATAATTGATTAATACCAATCCACTATTATTTCCAACATTCTCCCACTTGGATGACATTAATCAATAATACAAAGATAAATCATTAAGCTAGAATGACAATTATAGACAAATCTTATATTAGACAATGATAAATTTGAGCTACAAAATAATATCCGATAGGGATATATATCATAAATATTTCTCATAAAGTATATAGAATAATGTAGTTCAATAAAATGATACTACATGGTCTCAAGCATCCAAAAATGCTAAAAGATATGTTACTAAAATGATATTACTTCACACATATCTCATAAGAGAGTTTTCAGACTCTCACTGATCTAAGACATCAAAACTTAACCAAATTATATGAGTTATAAAACTCCAAAGTTAAGTATTTGATCAGTGAATAAAAAAATATTTAATTAATATAATTTTTTTTTTACTTGAGTCTGGAAAATTATATAGGTGAGAAAGCATAATTTACATGCATCTAATTATTCATCATAGCCTAATAACATATGTAATTACATATAGGCTACATAAATGCTCTATAATATTTGACATTTAACTAATCTGAGTTTCAAAAAAGAGTGACTATGTAAGAATCCAAAGATAAGTAGGAAATCCATAAATTCCCTACTAAAACCACATAGACACCTATTTTATATAAAATGATACTCAGATTATTGTGGCCACAAAATGTCAATTGAGCAAACACTTAGATAATTGGTCCAAACAAAAAAAATTCATAAGTACTTCAATAGTGCAAAATTGTACTCAATAGGAGTACTATCATAATAAGCACTTTTTTACAAAGTAGAAAATCATACTCGATAGGAGTATTGCATCTACAATATACTTATAGAATTTTGACCAAACAAAATGTGAAATTTTAGATAAAGAAATGCACAATACTTAATTGTATACCAAAAGAATTAATGTGCAATGCCCAACAAAATGCTCTTAACATCCATTAAAGATGTCTATTAAGATACAATGAATTATATGTATCTCAATTAAAATAGGACAAAAATAAATAGTCAAGTCCTATAAAGTATATCATATCATAATTAAATGTGCACAGGAATATATGACAATACAGATAGATAAGTCTCGAGACATGATACAAAATTATATAATTCTAAAATTTTGATAAATTAAAATATGAAAATTGGGTAAAAGAGATGCACAATGCATAATTGTATGCCAAAAAGATTAATGTGCAGTACCCAACAGAACGACCTTAACATCAGTTAAAGATGTTTACAAAGATACAATGGATTTTATGTATCTCAATAAAAATAGGACAAAATAAATAGAGAAGCCCTATAGAATATGTCATATCATAATTAAATGTGCAATGCCCAACAAAATGCTCTTAACATCCATTAAAGATGTCTATTAAGATACAATGAATTATGTATCTCAATTAAAATAGGACAAAAATAAATAGTCAAGTCCTATAAAGTATGTCATATCATAATTAAATGTGCACACGATTATATGACAATAAAAAATATATAAAAGTTTCGAGAGATAATACAAGATTATATATTCTTCCACTAATCCTTAATATACCAAAAAATATTAGGATTATCATTAGGTACACTAGTATTAAAAGTTCTAGTGATAGTTGGATGATGACTTTATAAGATAATAATAAAAGTGAATTAAAATTCACTATTATTCTACTTAAGGAATTAGAAAGTAGTAGAATAACAAATGATTAATGAGAGAAGTGGTTAAAATAACAAGAATATGAAACCTACAAGTTCATCCATAAGAATAAATAATTCTCACAAATGGTTTCATAATTAACCACATATTAATCAATATTTACAAAAATATTGACCCCTATGAGGATCTTGAAAAAATAATTACATGAGTGAGAAAATGAATCACTTGATAATTTTACGTAGAATATGAGATCATAAGCAAGTTCTCAAGTAATCATAAACAAAAATCAAGTGCTACAATAAACAATATTTACACACACTTGAGAATAAAACATGATTACACGCAGCGGAAGAATGAAACATATTCTTGCATATATTAAGGATATAATAATAAATAGTCTCTAACTCTCATCACAATTTATAATGGACATAGGTTTATTTATATATCCCAAAATAAAGCCTCTAGCTTTTACAAGAATACCATTAACAATATTATAAAATATGGTATGGAGAAATTAATCTCTTCAAATTTGGGATTCCTATATTGTCCTTACAAGAATTGCATACTAATATTGCAAATCAATAGAGAGTTTGTTATACAAGAAAATATTTTACAAGAGACCAATATAAAATCCTTAATATAGATCCCAACAATGTGATCACAAATAATGTGATAAGAAAAAAAAATTTTATCAAGAACATTTTTTTTTGAAGGAAAAAATGTCCAATTAAAGGTTATAAGTCAATATGGAACAAAAGGAAATGAGAGTGTAAATTTTGGTTCCATATAAATATAACTAAACATGATCAAATGAGGGAAATAAACTGAACATTACAAAAATAGGGAAACATTATGTAATTCTAAAAGTTCAGTTAAAAGAGAATCCTTAAAGAAATTACAATGTACTATAACTTATATCAATAAAATCCTAATACCGATAGGGTATTAAAAAATCATTAACATAAGCCAAGAAAAATACATTGTATAACAGCAAATTACATTAATAACAATACACCGATAGAGTATAGTTATCATCAATGCAATAAAAAAAATAATTATATCACAAAATTCACATAAATGCATCCAAAATAGTGAAATTATAATTATGTAAATGAAAAAAGAAATTATGCATATTGTCCAATAAATTTGCATAATTTTAATCATATATATTATATGACCAACATACAAAATTCACATTATTATACCCATGATAGACAAGTAATAATAATGCAAATTAATAAAGAAAATTATCCTCATAAGAGAAGGACAATTAAGATTGTGCATAATTAATAAAATAACCTAAAATGAATTTATAAATGATAATCAATATTAAAGAGAGTACAGTATAATTGGAGAATACAAGTACTGTAAAGAATTATCACAATGAAAATAGGTCAAAAATTCAAGATTATAACAGTAAAAAAAAATTAATTTAATCTTGAATTAATCAAATTTTTTTTTATACTAAAAAATACCAATAATATAAAAATATTAAATAAATATGGTATTTTTGAAAAAATAAGAATATAAAAAATTATCAACCACATTCAATGCTTTTGAGAATGAATTTAACACACGAATCATCATACATGATCGTATCAAAATAACAAAGTTCTCCCTTGACCAAATCACAAAAATATGGGTATAAAAATGAGTCCATGCAACCCCATTAATACTTTCCAAAGTAAAAGTTAACACAAATATATTATGTTGCCCACACAAATAACTCATATTGGTCAAACATAAAAAAAGGAAAACCATTAAGTAATTTTAAAAACAATTTACCCCATAATTATTTAGAAGAAAACTAGGTTTTAAAGGGGTAGCACTTAAAAAGAAGTTTCAATATATAATTTACCCATGTAAGAGTAATGGAATGAAACTTTAACATGTTATTTTAACAATAACAAGTAGCGTAAACCCTCATTTTTTTTTGTGAAAAAACTAATAGTGAACTATATTATAAAATTTCACTAATAACACAAAAAATCTTCAATTCAAATTTAATTTTCTAATAGAAAACAACTATAATTCTCTAATAGAAAACAACCATAATATGTATCTAATTTGGCTCTTATACCAATTGTTGGGTCAGACCGAGGGGGTTAAACACCGGGGAGAGGTACAACCATGGGACACGAGCCTATATATAAGAGAACATGACACCACCTTCAACCCAAAAACTTAAGGCATTAGGTTATGGGTCTTTCTCACTTATATATTACTCAACTTCCCAATTTCTAACCAATGTGGGACTTCAACTCACACTTGCACTCCAACAATCTCCCCCTCAAGTGTGAGTCCCTTCCACATTGTAAACTCCCCCTCGAGCGGAAGCATACATTTTAATGACGGCCCCTTATTCACACCGCCCTTAAACACAAGGGGACACGCCTCCTGAAACCCTTAACAGGAGGACTTTCGATGAAGGGAATCCACCGCAGTTGTTGGGTCCAAACCGAGGGAGTTAAACACTGGGGAGATGTACAACCATGGGACATGAGCCCATATATAAGAGAATATGACACCACCTTCAAACCAAAACCTTAAGGCATTAGGTTATGGGTCTTTCTCACTTATATATTACTCAACTTCCCACTTACCAATGTGGGACTTCAAACTCACACTTGCACTCCAACAGGAAAACCACATATTTCCCTTACAATGACATGTAATCCTTCTTGAAATGAAATATCATTTGAACTTGGCAATCTTTAGACGCTATAAGATCATCCATACTTGCTAAGAACTTTTAAAACAAAATTTAACTAGTTGAAGGATGATGTCATTAATAAAGGTGTCCTTGAAAAGGTTAAGAATTACATGTATGTCACAGAATTTCAAAAACAAGGTCTACCACATGTTCATATGCTACAAATCTTTGAAAACAATGACAAATTACGTGACCCAGAAGATTATGATAGCATCGTTAGGGCAAAAATACGAAAGATTGAAGAAGAACCACAATTGTATGAAGTTGTACTAAAACTTATGATCCATGGACCTTACAGAACTTTTAATCTACATCCCCATGTAAGAAGGGTGGCAAGTACAAGAAAAGATACCTAAAACAATTCTTAGATGATACACAACAAGGTAATGCTCATATCCAGAGTATAGAAGACATTTCAATGAACCAATATCTATTAATAGAAATGTCACCGTTGATAATAAATGGGTGGTTCCTTATAATCCTTGGTTACTATTAAAATATGATTCTCATACAAATGTTGAACTATGCAGTAGCATCAAGAGTATTAAATATTTGTATAAGTATGTTTACAAAGGTCCTGATCGAGTGCCAATGGAGGTTCATAGGGGATCAACTATGGATGAGGTTAAACAATACATTGATGCTAGATGGATTTGTGCTCCCGAGGCCTTCTAGAAGATATTTAGATTTTTCCTTTATCGATTATATTTATGCGTTGAAAGGTTACATATTCATTTACCAAATCGCCATGAATTTTGATTCTATAATCATCAACGTATAATTGATATATTAAATGACGACCACAATTCCAAAACAATGTTTACACAATTCTTTGCCTTCAATTGTAGAGATCCACGAGTTAGATGTTATTTGTGTAGGAAGATTCCAGAATATTATTATTGGCATAAAGGAGATGAATAATGGTACCTAAATAGGTAAAATAATTTTTTATTTGGTAATGTTACAATAAAACAACATGATTACTTTTATAGTTGATTTTTTATTTTTAAATAACCAATGATACAATTAATCTAAACTGTATGTGTTCTAATTTAATAAGTGAAAAAATACAACAAATATCATACAAGTCATCTATCATAGATTACTTAAAACTTACATTATTATACTTTAAGTGAATTCTAATTCATCTTTTTGTTAATAGGATGTTTGAAGATGTCATTGCTCATGACTATATTAACAAATGCCATAAGGATGAAAACATCTTCATGTTTGAGGTTATAAAAAGTTATTAATATAATAATTGTTACATTACTAAATTTGAACATAGTAAAAGGTCATATTATATATCTTCATGTAATTATTTATGTTGTAGTTTTTCAAAACTCAACAAAATATGGATGATGTCTTTTATAAAGAACTAAGGGAAATTCTTGAGAGATAATATATACTTTTGATTTAAATTTTTTGTTACCATTCAATATTTCTTTCTTCTTTAGGTTAATAACTACAATCATTATTTGGTTGCCTTCCAATTAAAGAAGATTTCATGACTCCAGAATCATGATAACAGAACATAATAAGCAAATATATTTTTTTTGTTATTTATATGGTATTTTTTATATCAAATAAAAATAAAAATGCAAACACACAGGCGTGATAGCGCCTGTGTTTTCACTAATAATAATAATAATAATAATAATAATAATAATAATAATAATAATAATAATAATAATAATAATAATAATTAACACTTACTATAAGCCAGGAATTTCAATTAACACCTACTATAATTTGAAATCACACATACTTTTATAATTTTTTTTCCAAATTCCCATTTTACTCCTAAACTTAATTCCCTATGAAATTTTTTTAACTCTCTGATCAACTCTCGTCCAAGAGTTAAAAAAAATTCAAATTTTTTTACCTCTTCGACAAGAGCTCGCCGAAGAGTTAAGAAATTTTGAAATTTTGTTAACTCTTCAGCAAGCTCTTGCCAAAGATCATGTTGGTACCCTTTATCTTCACTAATAATTAGGAAACCGAGTTTTGATCAGGAAGAACGAAGAGTTAAACAAATTTCAATTTTTTTTACCTCTTCGCCAAGAGCTCGTAGAAGAGTTAAAAAAAAATTTGAAATTTTGTTAACTCTTAGGAAAGCTCTTGCTGAAGATCATGTTGGCACCTTTTCTCTTCACTAAATAATTGGGAAACTGAGTTTTGATTAGAAAGAATAATATTTTTATGATGGACATGACTAGAATGTAACATGATTACCTATGCACCTCAGCTAAAGTATTCCATATGGATAATAGAAGGTTTTGTCTTATCATTAGATTATAGCATACCCCAATGTTTCTTTTTATGTGATGATGAATAAAAGCTCTTATCCAAGTACCTTCAGCAAAAAGAATGTGACACTAATTTTTGCCTTAGTGTGTTTGCGTATTTCAAAGTGGGCATCAAACCACGCTAGGAAATCTGCTTATTCGAACCAAGGGGATCAATGGTGGAGTGCAACAAAAAAGTTGGGAAAGGGAAGCAAGAAGGGTAACAACATCGTCAATGGTGGAGTGACTCACATTGTCTCCAAAGTACAGAATAATACCTAGAACAAACACCATCAGGAAATGGTCCTAGTATGATCTGTGACAAAAGCTTGTCGGAGAGTTAAAAAAATTTGATTTTTTTTAACTTTCTAGCAAGAGATCACGGGAGAGATAAAAAATTGAATTTTTTTAACTCTCTAGCGAGAACTTGTTAGAGAGGTAAAAAAATTTCAAATTTTTTATCTCTCTGGCAAGTTCTTGTTAGAAAATTAAAAAAATTTTAACAAAATTAAGTTTAGAGGTAAAATGAGAATTTGAGAAAAAATTATATTAATAAATATAAATTCAAATTCTAATAGGTATTAATTAAAATTTCTTTTTAATTAAACTAAAACCTGGATAATTTAAAAGAAGTTGAAGCAAACAAACAAAGCTTGACAATGGAATGCAGTTTGAGACAATTTTCAAGCGAAATTGTCTTGGGCTCCTAAAAAGGTAACAGTGGGTAGTTATAGTAGAAAAAATATTAATGTCAATCAAATTCCTCTTTTTTCAAGCTAATTTATCATTTTTTTTTATCAAGTTTAGATTAATGTTTAACATCTTCTTTAAGCTTTGTACGGAAAGAAGCTTGTCGCTACAAGCACACCATGTGCCAAATGTAAATCTATATTAATAAATTTATTAATTATTACATGAATTTAATTGGTATACAATGTCAGTGTAAAATACTTATATTCAATCACGTTGAATCATAACTTTTCATTTATGTAATATTTAAAATATTAATTAATAAAATCAATAGTGTTACCATGAATGAAGAATTGTGATTGAATGCAGTGTAAAAATCTTTACACTAAAAGTGTATACCAATTAAACTCTTATTACATTTTACATATTAATTACAAAAATAGGAAAAATCTTAAAAATTTACAGATATAAACGAGTCGTGTTTTAAAACACTTTGAGAATTATTTTATTTTTATTTTTAAAAAATAGAAGTCGTGCATTTAAAATGGCCTATCTTTTTAATTATACTTTGACACTATTTAAAGCGATTATAGAGTAAGATTTATAACAAGTGTTATTATAACACTTTAAATATATAAAGAAGGTTTGTTTAATGTTTTCAAATTTAAAGAGAAAAAAAGTACGTACATACATATATATATATATATATATATATATATATATATATATATATATATATATATATATATATATATATATATATATTCTAGCTACACGAATATATGATGAATTGATAAGAAAAACGAAAAAAAAAATTAAAGCTGTTAAATCGTGTTATGTTTCCCGACTTTTTTTTTATTTTTTTTTTTGAACAGCAAACATATATTATATTAAAGGAAAATGACGCAGTTGAAACACAACGTTTCAGATTGATATACAATAGAATAGTATGGCTTTGTATGCTCCACCTAACCTATAGATCTATCTCATATTCATCAGACACAACCTAGGGTTAGAGCACCAATCAGAGAATACACAACCTGCCTGAAAACCAAAAGAATACAGCAGCCATTGCTATGATAACAATTTAATAGACATTAACATATCAAGGGATTCCACCTCGGCCCGTTGAAAAATAACAGCATTCCTTGACAACCAAATGCACCAACATACAGCCATCCAGAAGACATACCTGCACCGGTTCTTCCGCTTTCCCACCACCCAACCAGAGGATACCAGGAACAGTTGGTTTAGATCTCCCGGAAGTGGTATCTTTACCCCTACCCAGCTAATCACTTTATACCACAGTGTTTGTATGGCTGGGCATTGTAAAAATAAATGATTCTTGGAGTCTATCCCATTATTACAAAATACGCAGACAGGATTAAGCACTGGATCCCGCATCCCTCTCCTTAACAGATTTTCAACAGTGGGTAATTTGTCCCTTAGCAGTCTCTAAGAGAACACCAATACCTTAGATGGCAACTTTCCCTTCCACAATTTACGTAAATCCTGGGGCTGCACAAAGTTCATTCCTAATTCAGATATTCCTTCATTCAACACTTTATACCCTTCCGCCACCGAATATCCCCCCCAGCAGCTGAATCCCATCCCCACCCATCTGAATCCCGCACTGCCAATACCACTTCACATAACGTCTCCTGTAAAGCAAAAACCAGCTGCTCCTCCCAAACAAACAACTCCCTCCGCCAAGCCCATTTCCATGCTGATAATTGGCCTCCTGTATCACATTTATCCTTAATAGTGATAAACTTATCCTCTGTCAAAGCATACAGTCTGGGGAACACTGCACTCAGAGCTGTATCTCCCATCCACCTCTGTTCCCAAAACAAAGTCCCCTCTCCAGACTTTACAATCCTCTTAACTCTAAGTTTGAACCACCCAGGCACTGCCGCATTTGGTCCATCAATGGCCCATATGTCTTTCCATCATTGAGAAGTGTGTGCAAAAGACGTAGGCCTATCCATATATCCATCTACCTCCCTATACCTGCTCCTCAGCAGCGGTCCCCATATAGCCGTATCATCTGATAATATTCTCCACCTCCACTTTGCCAGCAAGCTCAAATTGAATTTCTCCAAACACTTCACACCTAGACCTCTCTCTTCTTTTGGCCTGCAAACTTTTTCCCATCTGACCCATGCAATTTTCGACTGACTGTCATTACCTCCCCATAAAAATGTTCGTTGCAACCTCTTAAGAGACTTCAACACTGACTTTGGAGCCTTATAAAAAGAGAAAAAATACAATGGAAGAGCAGCTAGCACAGAGTTCAGTAATACCAACCTTCCAGCAAACGTCATATTCCTTGCTTCCAACCTGACAATCAGCGTCTGAACTGATCAATAACTGGTTTCCACACTTGTTCCCTTTTAGGATTTACTCCCACTGGAACCCCCAAGAATTTAAATGGTATTGCACCAACATTACAATTTAGGATTCCAGTAGCCGCACCTGTGAAGGATTCTGATACATTTAACCCATAGAAACTGCTCTTACTAAAATTTACCTTCAACCCTGACACCATTTCAAACTCCCGCAAAATTGCCTTCAGATACCACACGGATTGCACATCCGCTTCACCCATCATAATGACATCATCTGCATACTGTAACACTGAGTACTTCACCTCGTCTTGTACCTTTATTTCTTTGTAGAAGCCTTTTTGGATAGTTGATCTATACAATACTGGTAATGCTTCCGCCACTATCAAAAATAGAAAAGGCGACAGCGGATCTCCTTGCTTCAACCCTCTCGCTGGCTTAAACTCTGGAGTCGGACATCCATTTACTAAAATCGAGACATAGCTATTCCAGACTATAGCACTCATCCACAGTCTCCATCTCCCTCCAAACCCTATCCTACCCAGCAAATAGTCCAGGAAGTTCTAACTGACCGAGTCATAAGCCTTCTCAAAATCCACCTTGAACAAGAAACACGGCTTTCGCCTTCTTTTTGCCCAATCCATAAGCTCATTTGCCACCACTATACCATCCATAATTGATCTGCCAGACAAGAACGCCGTCTGAGAGGGCGAAATTAGCCCATTCAACACCTGTTTCAGCCTCACAGACAACATCTTCGAAATAATCTTATGGACACTTGATAGTAGGGAGATGGGTCTGTACTGGCTTAGCCCTACAGGCATGGCCACCTTTGGGATGAGCGTAATGAAAGAAGAACTTACCCCTCTCGGCAATATGCCCGACCCATGAAACTCCTGAACTGCCTTAACCACATCTTGCCCAATTACCTCCCAGTATGATTTGTAGAAATTCATTCCAAAACCGTCGGGCCCTGGGCTTTTACCACCTTCACATGCCCACACTGCCGCCTTAATCTCCTCCTCTAAAAAAGGCGCCTCCAGCCCCTGCTTTTGCTGTTGTGATATTTGACTAATAGGAACTCCATCCATGGTCGGTTGATCCAGCCAACTTTCCTGGAAGGTTGCCGAAAAGTGTTCTAATATTTTGAGTCTGATATCAGACACACTCTCCAGCCACCCCGAGTCCGACTGAATTGCCAAAATGGAATTTGCCTGACATCTCGACTTAAAACAATTATGGAAGTACCTAGAATTATTGTCTCTATTGAGAGCCCATCGTACCTTTGATTTCTGCAACAATGCATGTTCCATCACCCTTGCTTTGGCCCAATATTCTGACATGAGATCATGCCTGGATAGATCAGTCACCAGGATGCCTGCCACTACCTGTTGGTCAGCCACTTCCATTTCCTGAACCCTTTCAGCCAGAAAATGATCATCTTTTTTCCACACGTTTTCAGCCCACTTTTTTATCTCTCCTTTAATTGCCTTTAGCTTCCTTGTCAGCTGGTACATCTTCCACCCTGAACCCTGAGTTGAGTTCCACCTTGCTTTTATCAACTCTCCAAAGGAAGCCTCTTCCAGCCAATAATCAAAAAATTTGAAAGGCTTAGGTCCCCAATTCTGCTTATTACCTTTGGTGCTTATCCAGCAATGATCAGAGAATTCCCTGGTGCCAATCCTCTGTGCAGTAATTCTCCATTCCTCCATCATTGCCGGTGACATTAGGAACCTGTCTAATATGTTTATTGACTGTCCATCTGGTGAAATCCATGTCACTCCTTTTCCAATGACTGGGATGTCTACCAAGCCCATTTCTTGAATAAAAAATTCAAAATCATCCATCTCCCTCCTCGAATGAAACGTCGATCTTCCTATAAGTTCACTCCTTCCTCGAACCGCATTAAAATCTCCACCCACTACCCATCCTACATGTGGGACCCCTCGTTTGGTCATCATTAAGTTATTCCAGATCTTTCTCTTTCCTTCCAGAGTACATGGAGCATAGACGTTGACAACACAGATAACCTCTCCTGAATTCGATCCTTTAAAAGCAACTCCTAGGAAACCCCGCCCTTGAATTTACCACACCACCTCCATCAACCCTTTCCTCCAAATTGTAAGACAACCCCCACTCAAACCCACTGATGGTAGTATTCTCCAATCACATTCGTCACCCCCCCAAACCTCCTTTATCTCCCACTCCTTCAAATTCGAGCACTTTGTTTCCTGAAACAAGCGTATATCAATCTTGTTTCCCACTACCATCCTCTTGATTCGCCTCCTTTTCACCCTCTCCCGAAACCCCCTCACATTTAATGATAAAAGCTTCATTTAAACTACCCGTTGGTTCCTCCTCCCCCTGTTTTCCTTTTCTGCCTTATCTCTCTCTTCCATTTTTTGTAGTTCTGCTATGTATACCTTGTCAGGTTTCTCCACAGTTACTCCTATCACCTTCATTGCTGCCCACAGTTGTCTCATGTCATTACCTTCTCCTTCTCTCTGTTGGCTTTGTTGCTCTGATTGTCCCTTTTTATTAAGCCTTTGCACGTCGCTACCATCACCACTATGCCTTCGAACCTGCCTCCAGGTAGTAACCATCTTCCTGTTCCCGTTCCCTCCCCAAGACATTTCTTCCGCCCCCAGACACTCCCATTGCTTGCAATTATAAATCTTTGTAGCACTTGACTCCGTCTTTTTACTATCAACTTCAAAACTATTGAATTGTGATTCTACCTTGGCATCTCCGTCATTTTCGATATTTGCCTCGTCTCTTTCCGTCCTCCTTTCTCCACCCAAATTTGCCTCATTCCGCCACATCTGTGTTAGATCCGCTTCATTTTGTGTTTGTTGAACATCGGAACTTTTACTATAGTTTTGATGCCCAATCTTTCCGTTGCCCAAATATATATTCATTCCATTGATCTGGGTCATATTCCCATCAATTTCCGGTTCCGTAAAGTTTCCATAGCCAAATTGCTGTTTGCACCGCACCCCCTCCAATATGGGCGCTTGATCCGTATGCGCGGCAGCCCAAAGCTTTGGTCCAAGCCGGCCCAAATCAGTATCCCACCGGAAACCCACGTGACTTCGTTCTCCGCACTGGTGTGGGCCATCGTTATCTTCTCGGCCAGCGTGCCATGTTAGCTAGAGGCACAGGAACAGCTTTTTCGCCTCGATCGGCGTGCTGAAATAGCCGTTGAGCAGTGTCTGCACCTGCGCTTCCACGTGTCGATCTCGGAGTGGCTGATAGGTCTGCGTGCATCGGGTTTAGGCAGCGCTTTCCGGGGCCCACAAGATCAGCTTTGTCGCCTCGGTCTGCGTGCTGCAGTATCCGTTGAGCCGTGTCTGCACATGCGCTTCCACGTGTCGAGCTCGGTGTGGCTGCCAGGACTGCGTGCATCGGAGACCACGAGCCTTTCCACCCGTCACGTCGCTTCGCACCTTCCCCGAGGTCAACTTCGTTGCTCTTTTCCCCACTTGCTTCTCCATTTTCACACGATATTGCCTTTTTCGGTGAGACTCTCCTCTGGCCACTGCGTTCCTCCCTTACACAGCTTTCCTCATCCGGTTTGGTTACACCGTCGTTGTCGCCTTTCTCCTCCCCTGATTTTTCTCCGGCGTGATCCTTACCGGCAGCTAAGCTTGCATTGGCTAACTCTTCATTGAAGATTTCCCTATGCTGCCCTCCAACTGCGTCCACCGGAACCACGTCCCACTGCCGACCAAACAGTTCCTTCTTTAGCTCCGCCAACCGCTGCTCCGCTACGAAAGACTCATCGAACTCCCCTTCTCCCTCACATGAACTGATCTCGGAGCTGGTCCCTGGGTACCGGTCGTTACTGAGCACCTTGTGCCATTCATCACCTTCCTCCGCCACCTTTACATGGAAGAGTCTATCATCTACCGCAACTCTCACCACCTCCTGTATGGGGTCAAAAGCCTTCCGGGAGATAAGCAACCGCGCGACGTCAAACCTCTCTTTTCTGACTGTCCTGGCTCCTATGCGCACCAACTCACCATAGGGTGCCATTAGAGTCCGAAAAAAATTTTCCCCCCACACATGAAGCGGGACCCCATAACAGCCCACCCATACCCTTCTCTCTGTTTCTACATCCCCCGGTTCCCACTTCTTTATCAAGTGAAACCATGCTTTAATCCACTCGTGGATACTTCCCATCGCGTGTGTCACCGCTCGCATAACGCCTTCTTCCAGCAGCACCTTATTCCCTCCAATCGGAGTTGCCTTTACATCATATATTCCCTGCTCCGCCAGAAATTGTTGCGTCCTAAAAGCTAATCCTTGGCCTACCACTTCACCAACATAGGCGTCCTCCAGCCTCCTCGTCTCCTCTGCCTCAGCTGTGAAGACCAAAAGCCTCCCTGTTTTTTCCTTTAATGTTCCCTTTTTGTCCTGTAGACTACCCTGGTTCATCCTCTCATTTCCCTGATTTTGCCTCTTCACAGATGAGCCTAACGCCTCTGCGTAAGACAACCTATTACTTCCATTCTGAATTCTTGTCCTTGTTACGTTAAGCTTTGGCTTCGTTTGGTTTAACCTCAAAGACCCCATCCGCTCCATCTTTGCCCCAGTCGTAGTTTGAATCATTCTTTTGTCAAATCTGGGCCTATTGACCCATATCTTCTCGTTACCAATGAAGATATTGTCCAGTTTAATCCCTAACAAGTGCGCATCCTTCACCCCGGTAAACCGCACAAAACCAAACCTCCTTCCATATTTATCCATTTTTCCCGGAATGTAGACCTCCTGAACATCCCCATATCTCGTAAAAATCTTCCACATGTCTCCCACCTTGTATTCATCCGGAAAATGTGTGAAGAAAAACGAAATTAATCCACCGTTGCCTGCCCCTTGCGTATCATTTGTATGTAACCTCCTTCTCTGCCTTATTTCATCCCCCCACTATAACTTCTCCTCCCCGTAGCCACTCTCCAGCCTCCTTCACTCTCGTCCTTCATTTCTCACTTATTTAATTCGTGATTTGACTAGATGAAACTGCATTGCACCAAATCAAACTCCTACTTTTTTTTTATAGATTTAAACAAAAAAAAAAGTCACAAAACATGACTTAAATTAAAAAAAATAGAAAATACTAAAGTCGTGTTACTAATTAGGACTTCTACAAAAAAATATAAGATAATAATAAAAGTTGACAAAAGCCCGTTTTTTAAACACGATTAGCTTTTGATAAAAAGTAAATAGGAAAGTGATGGTTTGAAATATGAACACCCGAGACAGTGACACTTCTTAATTCAAAGTAATGTTTTAAAATATAACTTACCTAACTTTGAAAAAAATTCAAAATTTATTCATTTATATAAATATTTGAAAAAAGTGCCCCTCATTTGAAAAAACAAATGGATTTGTTTATTCTTGTATTGGAATGAAAATTGTACCGGACCGAACTTGTCGTGATCATTTCTAAAGTGAAAGGTTCAAATTACTATATTTAAACCCTAATGACTTGAGCACAAACCTAAAAAGATAAACACTATAATTAGAGGATAATAAGCACTCAATAATATATGTTATTCTCACTCACACTTGACAACATCTTTAACCTATTCTAAGGTTGAACTTACACTAACTTGAGCCTTGGAGTGTCATTGCAAGTACCTATCCTGTGCCTATCAAATTTACCAACTCAAACTTTTTCTAGGATCAAAAGTCAACGAAAGAGACACATTCAGATATTGGTACCCTACCAATTTGTGCAAGAACGAAAGAAACCCATCATTTCTTGTATTCTATTATGCCTATCTTTTAAAATGTCTCTGTCTGAAACCAAACCAATGTTGCTCTGTCAGAAACCAAAACAAATGAAAGAGAGTGGTGTGTTTACTGTTATCAAAATCAAATCGAATTCATGGATTCACTGTATATAATACCCTTATATACCAACTATCTCCACTGAAAGGATTACCATGCAAATCATCGGAATGGATAATGTCATGTCCAACTAAAAAGAGACTCATCCAGACATTGGTATCCTACCAATTTGTGCATGTATATTTTAGCTATTATGAAAAATATTTGTACTCTAACATTTTTTATAATTTTGCTTAAGAATTTATTATATGCTATAATTATTATAATTATTTTATTAATTTATATAAATAATATTTTTTAAAAATTAATTAAAATATTAGTGGATCGGCGGGCTAGCTTGTCTCTGGCTCTCAAAGTTGGCAGGCTAAGCATTATGAACTCAATCCTTCACCTCATCCTACCAAAATGATGATAGTCGGTCTGCCCTACTTTGTTATCCCTATTTTAAACAAAATTAAAATACTAATGTTATCAACACATTTATTTTGTTAAATTTATCGAAATCTACAAAATCAGAAGAAAAAACACATTAATTGAGTTATGAGACAGTGAGTCCCACCAAAATTTATGATTTGAAATAAATTTCAACAAATAATAAAAAATATGTTTAAAAGAAGAAATTATTAGATGTCTCGGACCATTATGTCATCCATGATCTCAGTCAATCCATGTTCAATAATATATAATTACAAGATAAACTAATTAATTAATATATTTTGCATTTTTATTGATAAAGACTATTAATGACGTGGTGGTCTGAGTTCATCTAATAATTTTTCAAACTAAAATATTAATGACTAGGTGACATTTGGTTTTAAAAAAGGTTTTTTGTTTTCATTTTCTATTTTTTTAAAAATTATTTTTATTTTTAAGTTTTTAATATTCAGAAAATATGCTTGTTTGCACTTAATATTTTTTTAAAAAAAAATAATATTATTAAATTTAATCAATTTTAACAAAAATATTATAGTTTAAAATATATTTATATATTATTTTTTATATATTAAAATATTTTTATTAAGTTTTCATATAGTGTTAACTTTTGAAAACACTGAAAATAATTTGTTTTTATTTTTAAATTTTTTTTAAAAATATTTTCTACAAAAATGTTTTTTAAATTGTAATCAAACATATTTTTAATATTGTTTTATTAGAAAATAAAAACAAAAAACACTTAAAATAAATGCTAGCCAGTTGTCCCAAGAATAAAAATATTTGATTATGTTAAATATTTGTCGTCCATTTTATTTCTTTAGTTGTTTTAAATTAATTTTAATAGTTTAAGAAACATTTAATAAATGTACATTTAGCTTAAAAAAATTTATTTAATTTTTCATTAAGTAAAATAAGTGAAAATAATTAATGAAAATAATATTAATAAGAGTATAATTAAAAAATATTTAATTTGACATTAAAATTTTAAAAAATAATTATTTTAATTACGAAAAAGTGAAACAACTAAAGAAATGAGATGGAAAATTTAAAACTTAAATATGTTACTAACTTTTGTAATATACATGTTTCGCATATGTCTATATGGCCACTTGCAAGGGCACTTGCTATATATGTTAAATTGTTTATAATGTAACTCTGAATATTTTTTAAATACAATTTAAATTTATGACATATTTTTAATTAAATTAACTAAATTAAACTATTTTTATTCGTTTTGATGATTTATTTATTTTTATGTAAAAGACTAAAAATAGTATTATATGAGAACTAAAATGTTTTATTTAATACTTTTAAATATTTAAGTAGGGATGTATGTGAGAAAAATTAAGCCTTGTTTGTTTTAACAGAGGGAAACAAGAGAGAAGATACGTTTTGTCATTTCTACATTGTGCTTTAATTCAAAAAATTCTCTTCTATTTTTCAATTCCTTTTTTAACCAAACATACTATTAATTATATTTTACGATGCTCTGGAAAAAAATATATGAAAAAATGTAGTGAGGATTTTGCGGAGAAGACCAATAGGAAAACACACACAAAGAGAAAGGAATGATATCATAGATGGAGAGAACTAGAGAACTAATAATTTTGACTGGAAATTTCGATCATGCAAGATGGAAGCGGTGGTAATTGAATCCTTAAAGTCTTGCACATTATTCCTTCTATAATTGAATATTTTAAAATTATGATCATTAGTATAATTTAATATATTTTCAGCCTATTCAAAAACATGGAAAAGCACTTAAGTGAAAGAGAAGGAATCAAACAAGCACGTGGATTTCATTGAAAGCATGAGAAAAAAAAAGATAGGAAAACGAAGAGAGAGGGTTGCGATTAATTAAAAGGGAAGCGTGGATGAAGGAAGGTGAGGAAGAGTTTGAAGTGCTTGTTGAAAGGCGGAAAGAAAGGGATGGAGGTGATCCTTGTTCAAAGAAAGACCAACCTGAAAAGCTCCTTCCTCCTTTGCACTCTCAGCAAAGAAAAAGTTGTTTACCATATTTACCAAGTCGACCTTGGTAGGGTTTCCGAAGCCAAAATCAGTGTGATAAGAGGGGAAGTTGGGTGAGCCAGCGACGGTGGTGAGCCTAAGACCACGGCCTGTGATGGACAAGTCAGTCATAAGTTGCATCACCTTTTCAGCATCTTGTAAGGGGTCAGTCTTCCATTTAGAGAGTGCAGCATCTATGACCTTGATTGCAGCAACAAGAGTGTCTTGTCCGAGGAAATCTTTGTGCTTGAGCACTGCCCCCACTGGGATGAGGCAACTCCCGAAGTAGGATGAAGGTATGGATTGAATGCGGTTTCTGCAGTCAGCCTGAAGCATGATCCACTCTTGTTGGTCTTGGTTTTGTTCCAAGGAACCCCTGGTTGATCTGACGAGGGAGACCCATAAGAGAGCACAGGTGGCTGTCAACCTTGATAAATTTGTAGGGGGTGGTTTGCATGTGTGGGAGAGGAAGTTTTTGAGTCTCTTAAGATCCACCGCCTCCAGTTCCAGCGTTAGCCTCACTATGTTTTCATCTTGAGCAGCAACAACCCCCAGTGGAGGCCCACTTAAAATGCGCTTCCAAAATGCCAACTTGCTGAAATAGCGTTCCAGCAGGAGGGGCTGCACACCCTTTGGATCTGTTACCACTTGTCTGTCGAGTAAAGGAAGGGAAGGCAAGTGTGGTCCATCCAGATTGAGGCAAAGAGAGGCCCAGTATGAGATGAAATGGCTGAAGGACTTTCCATCGATCACGTGACGGTAAGTGGTGGCAATGCAAATGCCCTCGCCAGGGAAGAGTGTGATTTTCACTGACAGCATGGGAAACTTCAACGTGTCATCATCATCATGGGATGGTTTTGGGAATAGAGGTAGGTCAGCGACCAGGTGGTCCAAGTCTTGAATGTTTTGAACCTGGTTTCCCACGAGGTCTTTGAAATGGGAAGAGGGAGTGTCTAGGGCGAGGGTGAGGGTAACGGAGTCAAGGTTCGGGACGAAACGAATGAAGGGTTTATCTGGTGACGGGGGACAGTGGAGATTTCCGGCCAGAGGGAAAAACTTTTCCAGGGTCAGAGAGAGCGACTGTTTCAGTTTCGGGAGTATGGTTTCCCTGAAATGAGAGGTTGAGTAGGGAAACTGGTATAAGAATATCCTTTTCACACGCCCAGGACCTGCCCAGTGAAGGTCATAGAACGTGAGAGGAACATCCTGGGCTGCCGCACCTGCACCTGGAACCACCTCACAACGTTCAAGAACCTCTCCCATTCGGTGTGATTCGGTGTAGGAATGTAAGCAAACTAGACAAACCCTTGCTGACTTTATATACCCACTCCCACTGTCGACTCCTCTATCTATGTCGACTTTTATTCATTCCGATTCACTTTTATTAAATATTTACCTCGTTTTCTTTTACAATCACAAAGAATTGCGTTTTTAGTGCAACTATTTTTTAAAAACATGGGTTTCTTTTTAAATTGTTTGTTCAGTTTATTTAAAAGGGTTTGTAACGATATTTATCAATTTGTGACTGTCAAACAAAAAATTAATAAATAATATAGTGTAATTTTCAATACGCTCCATCAACTCTATCATTTACCTAAGTATCTCCAATACAATACACCAATTAAGTTGGTATATCGGAGAATCATAGATAATGAATGAGTACAAATACGTTAAACCATTTAGAGTATTTGGCCAATGAGACATAATGATTACCACTAATACAATAAATTATTTGACGTATTGGAGAAATGAGATATAATTATAAACGAATAATAGGGAGTTGTCACATGTCAAACACACTATATGATTTTACGTATTTGGATCTCCTAATGCTAATAATAATAATAAAAATTAAAATATTAAAAATATTATATAATAAATACATATTAGTATGTATGTGTATAATAAAAATGGATATAGTAATAATAATTATGATATTAAAACATGTATACATAAGTGTATAACAATAATTATAAGATTTTAATTGGTATACACTCTCAGTATAAAGATTTTACACTGACATTCAATCTCAACTCTTCCTTCATGGTAAATTTGTTGACTTTACTAATTAATATTTTAAAAGTTACGTAAATGAAAAATCATGATTGAATTGTAGTGTATATATTAGTGTATTTTAAAAGTCTCAGTCACCAAATACTTTTGCAATAGCTTTTTGTTTCCCCAAACTTTGCGATAAGAGCATATATGCGACAACTTGCTACAAATGCATTCTTAAATCTAGTTTATCGCAACCGATGGCTCTAGTTGAACCATTCCTTAAAAATTCATCATTTTACTATGTTAGTCTCGTAAAATGTATAATATAAATACATAAATTCATTAATGGGAATATTTGAATACCTAATATGTAGTTAGATATAATATTTAAAGTCAGTCTTGTGTGATCTAGTGTAAATGCATTATTTACACATTGATGAGGACCCCTCTCCCATTTGGTCGATGTCTACTTATTTGAGTGTTGGGACAACATGGCTCTCATTCTCCAAGGGCAATCGTTTGTATGATTCAGACATTTGATGGAAAAAATTGTTGGCCTTGTTTCAACAATTTAGTAGATGTGGTGTGTCCTAATGTAGTGTTGCGCGACTGCCAACTTGACTTCATCCTTGGTTTCAAACCCTAACCCCTTGTACAATTCTTGTCTGTATGCTCACTCTGAAGATGCACATTTAGGTGAAATCCAGCTCTTGATCCTAGATGTTCCCTATCATAGTAGTGCAGATTTGACAACAAATTTTGATTTCCTTCCAACCATAGTTAATGTCATGTTAACATAATAACATACATTTAAAGTTCTTGCTATATTTGATTTAGGATAAGTACATACCAAACAAAGAAAATCTATGGTGTTGACATTGTGTTGCACCTTTTGTGGTTTCGTCATCAATGTCGTTGTCAGATACTGGAGGTGTGTCGTTCTCCTCACCCTCGTCATAGTTGTCGGAGGTGAACTGATCTCCTTTGTACACTACAATGTGAAGTCTTTTCATCGTCCCCCAAATTTGTCACGTCCTCTACGAGTGTTAATTGGTGCCCACCTCCGCTACTACTTGCCATCAATGTTTGTTGTGAATATCCAGTTCCTGTGGTTAGCATCGACGAACTTGCATATGTTTCAATTTGGTCTTGTGTGAATACGTTAGTATTACCTTGCTCAATTTCCACATATAACTTGATCATGCGGGCTGATGCATCAGATGTAAAACAATTTACCATCATGCTAATGTTTGCATCATCACGTACTTGCAGTGCAGCAAACTCTCTCAGATCTACATATATTAGATACCTGCATATGATTTTACCAACTGTCTAGTTAGTGGAAAGATGTAATCTTTCATAAATTAACGTAACTAAGCTTTCATAAGTAATGTTAAGAGAAAATTGAATGTCATAGTGAGAGCCTTTAAACTCAACTCTCTCATGACCCATACAAACTTCCCCATTGTAATAGACAACTGCAAAAACATATGACATTTTGCAAAACACGTTATATTTTAATAAACTCTCAAACTCCAATGATGAAAAGCAAATTTGTGATGGGAGCCATTTATAATTGTTAAATACGCCAAATGGTTTGGTGTATTAGAACTGTTTGGTTAGAAAACCCTAGTAAACATGTCAAATGGTTTGGTGTATTTGAACTACTACGTCAAAAAAAGTAGTCAAACATGTCAGCTGGTTTGGCGTATTAGGCTACTTTTTTTATGTAGTAGTTCCAATACACCAAACCATTTGGCGTATTGAATAGTTATAAATGGTCTCCCCTATGCATTGGTTCAACACAGATTTCACCCTTGAGTATTGTAACATTCCAAATTTAAAATAATAATGAAAAAAAACCTACTAGTAATATTCAACCATTTAACTCTCTCCACTTAAACTTGTTTCATACAATCAAATTATACGTTCACATATTCCAAATTATTTACCAAAATTTCATAACATAATATTTACATAAAACATTTCATGTCCTTTTCCCACTAAAACATGTTAAAGCATAACCCATGCAAAACAGAGACATAACCTGTCAATTTTCCATTAGAACTTAACTATTACACAACTCATATATATATAACATATTCTAATACATAAACTATTTCAACCACAAAATGAGCAATTCCGCTACTTCCACTAATTCATTGTTCATCCTGCTAATTCTGATCTCCATTGTCATCACTGGTATCTACTCCCGTACAAAACACGATCATCACAGTCATACAAAATACACAAACATTGCAATGATAAGCATAATAATACATAAAATTCATAATATAGAAAACTTAAAAATCACAATATCATCAATCAAATCCATCATACTTATATTCCCCTAAATACAAGCATTTCACACAACATGTTCAGACTCGACACATTCTGAAATATCTACATTGAGTTCAGACACCGAGGCAGCTTAAGACCCCTTCCAATTGGCGATAAGCATCCAAGCTGCCTGTGTTACCACTAATTTAAGTCTAAGTAATACTCATCTGACAACCACAAACTGATGTCTAGTGTCTACCCAACACCATATGACACACAATCGTTGTCTGAGTACGTCCTTTAGGCATCCCTTGCATATCTGGTACTAGGACCACAATGTAAATCACAAAATATCCCCTTGCACATCTGATATTCTGGATTACATTGACCCCAGTTGTGTCCCTAACATCAATGTACCCCACTAAACATATCATTCAAGGCTAGATTACCCAACTGTAACTGCCCACAACCAACAACATCAATAAATATATTCTCATCATGCATTCCAATCATATGCATTACATCACAATTCCAAATAATACATTGTTATTTCAATAATTCAATTCCAGTCACAGAAAATCAATTCAACCAAAACTATGTTACTCTACCATAATGGCCACATCCAAACTATCCAATAATCATCCAATTCAATATAAAACATCACTCCTATAATAATCATCCACTACACAACACATCATATATCTCAACTATGAAATCATAATATACGCTAATTCAATAAGTTCAAATCAAAATCAAATACGCACTATATTAAATAGCTCAAAACACAATTAAAATAAATGTTATCTTTAAATAGCTCAAAACATAGTCAAAATACTTGCTATTTCAAATAGCTCAAATCTCTCAACTACCAAATCACTTATCTATTAACAAAAATCAACAAAAGATCTTCTTTTACCTATTTCTCCTTTTCAAAGCTAACTCAAAAGAAAATAAGGAAATCCACCTGAAGAAATTCACAGGAATCTGACAAAAATTCCAATTTAAACACGATCCTAAGAAATCAAAATTTTCAAAGAAATTCTCTTTTTAACGGAAATGATAAGATTGAAGACGATCGGAAAAAGGTTTGTTGATTGAAGATCAGACTTACCTATAACAACGATCACTTAGCAACCAGAGTTATAGAGGATACCACGTCAAAATCTGTCAACCAAAAGCTTCTCATGCAAAGGACGCAAGAAAAACGGTGACGCGAAATGTAGAAGCGTAAGAGAAGAAAAGAAACTTAAGAAGAAGGAAAGAAAGAGAAAAGAAAAAAAAAAGAAAAAGAAAAGGAAGAAAGAGAAAAAGGAAAAAAAAGAAAAGAAAAAGAAAAAGGAAAAAGGAGTGGGGTGAATTTAGTAAGTTTTGACTTGTTATTCGCATCCCCTTCCTAAACAAATTTTTAAAAACTCCTCGAAACTCAATCAAAACTCTCTGGAATCAAGAAATAATTATTATATTTCACTTCTCACCTCCCAAATATTTTAAAAAAATAATTAAATAATAATTATATTATAAATAAACTCAGTTATTCTTCACTACTATACTAATATAAGATAATTAAACATTTAATTCTTCGTAACATTTATTTCTTTTCCACTAATAATCTATTAACTAAATCGGTCCTTACAAGTATTACATTTCATTTTTGTGTCGAAGGCATGATTGTTGAACATGTTCGGAATAGTTTTAAAATTTCTTATTCAATTTGTTTGTCAGCTATGTCAAGCTTTTGGTTTTTTGATTTTGTTTTTAACAATAAACTAAATGTTGTTTTAAGTGTACTTTTTAAGTTATTGATGTTGTCAAGTGTACTATTTTAAGTTATGAAAGTAACTAATGTTTCAAATGATAATGTACACTTGATAATGCATTTGTCTAACGGAGGCAAAAGCTAACAAAAAGATTTGGGCTTCAACTCTAGTAGACAATGTCTTCTGTTTTTTTATTTAATAGATGAAATAATGTTTTTTTTGTTATCCTACCTATTTGCCACCTGTCGTCCATTTTTGTGTCTGATTGGCACTGTTTATCCTATGTTTCTCCCTCACCCTCACCCTTCTTGCACAGATACCCAAATTTTATACACAAAATTGTGAACAATATCTATTTTTTTTCGTTTTATAAGATCATAGACATTCATGATGATCATCTACTATTGTCCACTATATTTCTTTGATGATCTATGGGAGACACTGTTACTCGGCAATGGTACTCAGCTATTACATTATTGCATCTACTATTTGGATTTAGGGTTTTATGTTGAATTATCAACACAAGATTGTTAACAATATCAGTCTACTTGATAGTTGTGATTTGATGAAAGTAATAACATTATTGTTTCTACTATTTTTATTTAAGGTTTAGGGTTTTTATGTTTATTATCAACACCTAATTGTATTTCCTATATTATTGTCCTTGTTACTTTTAATTTTCACTTAAATATATACTCTTTTTTCAAAGTTGATTTTAAAATTTGTCAATATTAATTTCGAAAATAAAAAAAATTTAGTGATAAATTCACAAATTTATAAAAATTTGATAATAAAATATTTAATTAAACCAAAGACACAAAAAATAAAAAAAGGAAAAAGTTTTGAGAACGAGAATAATCGATAATGACATAGTGTATCTATATAATATTCACAGGTAAGTTTATTAACAAAATTTTAATATAATTTTTTTAAAAAAATTCAATAAATATTTTATAATAAATATATTATCTAATTAGATTAAAAATTAAATTTTTAGGGTTTAGGATTAAAAGTATTTAATATGCTTTTGTTAAAGTGGTTTAAAATTATTTTGTTATTGGTAAATATATTAATATTAATTAATATTAATATTAATTAAACAATTACCTATTACATTCATGATAATAATAACAATAGTTAATAATTTTACCCTTAATAATAACCTTACTAATAATTCGAATAATTATAATAATAACAACAATTAATAAAATATAAAATAATAATAAGAAAAAAAATTAATATCAACAACAACAATAACAACAACAACAACAATAACAACAACAACAACAGAATAATTAGAACAATATTACGATACTTATGTTAAACATTTTGAATATATAATACAAAACATAAAATATAACATTACTTATATAACAATTATAATTATATCATACTAATTTATAAATGTATCATATTTATAAAATATTAAATTTAAAATTCCTAAAAATAATATCATTCTAATTAATAATATCATACTTATAAAATATACAATTTCTTATAAAATAAAAATTACTTATCAAATGGTATTAAGTAATGAATCAATCAAAATAATATGATACTAATTAACAATACTTACAATAATTATAATAACATTGATAATAATAACCATAATGAATAATTTTACACTACATATGTTACATTTACATATGTTTTACAATATATGCGGTATCAAATATAAAATTAATTATTATTATATTATACTGTTTTAAAAAAATATCGTACTTATAAATTGTTAAATTTAAAATTACTAATAATAGTATCATATTAATTAATAATATCATAATTATTAAAAAATAAAATTACTCATACAAGGTATTATTTATCGATAAATAATAACGGTACAACACTAATTAACAACAAACAAACAACATGTAAACTAATTCATAAAAATTCACATAAATCACAAAATATAAATTAGTAATCATAAAACCTAACCCTAAATCAACATCCTACATTAAACAGCATATTCATGACAATTATAAATCTAACAAAATTTACTACATATAGTTATTTTTAATATCAAACAAAATTCAAATAATAAAATCACAAATACTTATAAAACAATTTCACAAATTACAAATGGTAAGTCGGGTTGGTCATTTCTTTTAATAAATGAGTTAATGTGAGTTGAACTCAACAGGTCGGGCTGACCTATTTTTACAACTCTACTAAAAATTATGAAAGACAAACTTATTTGATACCTATATATGCAAAATCATGGTGGACATAAAAATTTATTTTATAAGCTTTATTACTATTTCATTTATTCACTAAAAATTATAAAAGACATACTTATTTGATACCCATGTATGAAAAATCACAGTGAACATCAAAATTTATTTTATGAGCTTTAATACAATTACATTTATTCAATAAAAATAATCACAATTTTATTTTAAAAATTCAATAAAATTATTTTTACTTTGTTTAAGAAAAAAAATCATGAGTATTTAATACAACTTCATTTTAAATATTAAAAACATTTATTTATACTTTGAAATCTAATAAAATTTTGTTACATTTTAAAGAAAAAATATCTTACTTAAAAATGTATATAATAATTTTATATTTTTTTTAATATTTAATTTATGTACTAAAAATTTTCATATAAAAAAATTATTTAAATCTATTAAATAATATATATTGCTTATGTTTTTTATTTTTTTGTATTATTATTCTCTAGAAAGTTTATATAAGAACATTTTCTAGTTTTACTCTCATTATTCAAAATTTGAAACTATACATATATGATTATTTTATGCTCATATGATTTCTATGGAGAAATAATGATCAACGAAGAAAAGACGATAAAAATCATTATTTTAAGATTTAAAAAATATTTCACTAAAAATTTATTTAAATATTTTTTATAAATTGAGTAAATTTTATTTAAAAAAAAAACATAAGGTTTAGGGTGCTCAAAGAAGTCACTATATATAGCAAGACACTTATAGTGTCTTAACATGTCATCTATCTCTCACTTGGTTCTACAAAGTCCATAAACAAAAACAGTAAAAAGTCAATCTACCTTTTGTAAATACTGTGTGCAAAAACTTAGAAGATGCGTCAATACATGTTGTAAAAGTCCCTACATATTGATCAATTTACGTCATTGGTTCATTCATCTATTTTAAAAGAGATTGTTCGAACAATTTCACAAATTTACTCTAAATTTATGATAATTGTTGCATCCGTTGTAACAAAAATTCTATTGATAGTTAAATTATTTAAAAGATAGTTATACTGTCTTATTTTTATAAGATCTTTAATTAAATTTAATTAGTTTGTATATTTAAATGTTTAATAAATTCATATAAAAAAATTGTGCTAGACTCTTAATATATTATTCTGCTTCAATGTTCTTAATTTTTTTATTATTTTGAAATCTTAATTAAATAAAAAATATTTAATTTTATAAATAAATATATTTTAATTGACATGTGTATATACACAGGTAATATACTGGTATATATAGAAAGGTATTAGAAGTATCATGAAAAAATACATATAAATTTTATAAACATATATAGAAACTGTCAACAATGTGGGCACTCACCCGCAAAGTAACACCAAAGAAGGTATTCGACAATTGATCATGTCAAAGACCCAATACTTCATATCCTCTAATACAAGCGATGGGTAAAGAACAAAACCACACTACAAAGGTCCACATGCAAAGCCACGTCAAAAGGAAGTGTTTGGTCTTTGGCCATGTTGAATATCTCAAATCTCCTAACAAAGACATATGAACTAGACCTAAAGATGGTTAAAGCAATAACCAAATATAAAGGTAGTTACTGTTCATTAATATATTTATTTATTACTTTGTGTTGAACCTCTGTCTGACTTGAATGACAAAGTGTTATTGGCAAGTACCCCATTCGACACCTTGTTATCCAAAGACAAAGTGTGCCTACGAAGAGTACCAAGTTATACACTAATAGAAAACAAAAAATTGTTTGTAGTCCTTTACTAGACGAAAGTTTCTGTCCCACCTTTGCAAACCAAAGCTATAAATTGCAAGCATGTGGAACATATCAAACTTTTGTGTCAAAATTCACATCTTTGTGATCTATTTGACATGGAGTAGATAAATCTGGAAATATCGTTCTCCACAACTTGTGGGAATACCCACTCTACTGTGAAGAAGAACTATTGCAGGAATGCACACCACATTGCTGTATAAAAACCACACCTTTGTTATCGATTTGGAAGAGAGTAGTCAAAATATTTCTCATAACACGTCTATGGTAATACCCACACTTCTGTGGGAGACATGGATGGGAGAAAGGAATTGCAAAAATGAAAACCACAGTGTAGTTCTAGAACCCACACCAATGGGATCAATTTGACATGAAGTAGACTAAAATGAAAATAACACTCCTCACACTTCTATGGGATTACCCATGCCCTATGGCAATGTGGCAAGAAGAAAATACTAGTGCAGGAGTATGAACCATACTTTTTTGTGTCAAAATCCACACATCTATGGTCGATTTAGCAGGCAATAAAGGTCATCTTCTCTTTGTGGTAATACCCATGTTGTAGGCGACCATCAGGAAGAAAAGACCACATAGGTCACCTGACCTACCTATTGGGCCAAGCTCAACAAATTTTCTAACCCATATTTAATATCTGTTGCATTTTCCTAGCTTAGTCAAGTCCGTCAGGCCAACCTAAATAGAAATAGTTGTTTTTTCATTATTCTTAACTTTGTCATCCTGAACGAATATAACTACAACTACTACTTTAAACACAACCTATGGCCAGAAACCCCGTCATATACAAAGACTCCGACTTAATCTATATCCTAGTGGCGATTCTCTCCTTGGAAACTTCCCTCGTGCCTTATTCCCAAGGCACATAATGATGACGCTTCTTGTCCTATCAATCATATTCTTCTTCTCTTGTGCCATTAAAGATGGTGACATATTCACCTTCCCCTTTAGTGCTTCCACACAACCATATTGCACTAAGATGACTTCTATTTTGATCCTCAACAACCCAAAGTCGTTATTCCCAGATAATTTCTTGATATCAAACTTGGTTTCCTTGACTTTAATCTTTCTAGAATTGTTTTGTCCCCACAAATGGTGCCACTTGTTACAGGTTTGAACAGAAACTGCATAACCATAAAGCGGAGTTGCATCTAATATCAACACATTTCGGATTTCGACATAACCGAAATCCGAAATATATAAAACACCACACTGCCAACTTGAATCCTCCTGACAGACTTCGGATCTCGACATAATTGAAAACCGAAGTACATGAATCAACAAAAAGAATGACAAGGTTAGATAGACTTCAAAATATAAACTTCAGATTTCAACATATCCGAAATCAGAAATGTACTACAAGCATAAACAGAAATGCAATCCAAGGGATTTCGGCTCTCAAAAGAAATAAATTTAATTAAGTTAAGGTTAGAAGATAAGATAAGCATAATCATCAATTAACACTACTCCCCATAAAGCAGAAAGGGACCTGCCAAATACCTGTTGGATAAAAGGAAGGCCCACCGGGTAAAAGAAGTACAACCATGGTAAAAAGTATTCATCGTCAGGTAATAACCACATTTTTTACTATAAATACAACACCAGAGGTACGTGTCCACTACTCATTCAAGAAAAAACATATCTCACTTTGGCTTCTCTCTCACTATCTCTCTCTCTCTTCCTGTTTTGCTCATCTATTAACTTGAGTGTCGGAGTCCTCTTTTGCAGGCTCTCCCCCTATGTGGCCTACTTAAGAAGATATTCAGATACCTCTTCAACCCCGTCTGGTGCATCTCGACAGGTTTGAAGCGATTTGTATCAGGTACATTTCGGTAAGAACATTTTGGTGTTTACCGTGGGGCACGAAGTAAAACTAGACCGTACAACCACGACTAAGAAAGATATGGCTATCACCAGAAG
Organism: Psophocarpus tetragonolobus; assembly: GCA_037954015.1. Lineage (NCBI taxonomy): Eukaryota > Viridiplantae > Streptophyta > Magnoliopsida > Fabales > Fabaceae > Psophocarpus > Psophocarpus tetragonolobus. Next base: position 1,447,085 of record JAYMYS010000016.1, on the reverse strand, counting down.
TCACAAAGCGACACCTCATAATCAACCCCACAATGACGAAGACACATCTCGGCAACCCGAGGTCATGGATTCAAACAGCCTAACCAAAATTCTCAAATTACTTAGAGAGGAAATCACAGAACTTCATCAGAAAAACGCTGAATTCTGAAATCGGATCTTTCGAGAATATGAAGTCAATAAGAAGAAAAAACAAGGAGAGTCCCATAAGGGAGAGCCCGCTGCCCCATCTTGTAGTGGCCCACCTATGGAACATTCTCCAGAACATTCTCGCAGCCAGCTTCCTCAACCGAATCCTCCATCCATCCCAAAAGAAGTTCTCACTCCTTTTCAAACAATCTCACCCTTCACACCTCCTTCAGCACACCTCATTCCAACTCTCGCTCAGACTATGCCTTCGTGCATGTTGGGTATGAATGATATCTTGGAAGTTCGACCACGTAATCCCTTTACGGTAGAAATCATGGAAATTCCACTGCCAGAGAGCTGGAAACACGTCGTCCTTGAAAAATATGATGGTACTTCGGATCCCGACGCCCATGTAGTCGCATTCATGACTCAAGTAGACATGTATACAAAAGATCAATCAGCTTTATGTAAGATCTTCCCCATGTCACTTAAGGGTCAAGCCCTAAACTGTTTCATCCAGCTCCCCCCACACTCTATTAACAACTTTCAAACCCTGTCTACGAGATTTGGTACCCAATTTGCTACATCTCGGCCACATCAATTCACATCTGCAGCCTTGGCCACAGTCCGGCAGGAGAGGAATGAGCCCCTCCGAAACTTCATAGATCGGTTTAGAAGAGCCTCCTTGACCATAAAAAACCTACCCCTAGATGTAGCCCTCCATACATTCTTGGTTAATTTATAGCCAGGAGAGTTTGCCACTAGCTTAATCCATTTTCCTCCCATGGACATGTACAAGCTCGGACGAAGAGTCACTCCTTTTATCGAAGTAGAAAAACTCACAGCCTTCCAGCAGAAAACTCAGGTGAATGCGTCTCTTGGCTCTCAAAAAGACAAAGCAAGAATCGACCCCATCCGCCAGAAAGATCAATATTTGGATAGATTGCCCAGAGGACCACGATACACCCAGTGCACCCCACTTAATACCAGCAGAACTAGAATACTCGAACAAGCTTTAGCTGTCGAGTTATTAACCATGTCGAAGAAGGCACATACGCCTAGAGGAGTTGATCCTACTAAACATTGCAGATACCACAGGAATAAAGGGCATTCCATCGAAGAGTGCACGACTCTCAGGGATAAGATAGAGGACTTAATTTCAAGGACACTTGAAAACATTCGTCCACAAGACCATGGTAATCCACCACCAGTTCGGTCAAGCCGTACCTAAAAGAACTATTCTCAGCACGATGCTCGCAATGATTACTGACCTCGTTATGACAAACACCGAAGTCGGAGTCGAAGTCGGTCACGAGATCGCCAAGAGAATAGTCACACTAAAGATAAAAAGATTATCAACACGATTGTTGGTGGATTCGTAGGAGGAGGACATACCTCTTCGGCTAGAAAGCAGCACACCCGAATTGCCAGATCCATCAATTCGGTCTCCCCATATGCACAATAATGAATGCCGAACATCACCTTCACTAACTCAAATTTTCAGGCCATTGATCCCGAGCAGGACGACCCCATAGTCATCAGTGTAGAAATCACTAACTGCATTGTGCGCAAGACACTTGTAGATCAGGGGAGCTCGACAGATGTGTTGTATTGGCAAAATTTTAAAGAATTAGGGTTATCCGAAGACCAACTGCTCCCACACAACGAACCCCTCATAGGATTCTTGGGGGAACACGTACCTACCAGAGAATGCATTGAGGTGTACACCAAATTCAGCAATGATCGATAGTCTCGTAGCATCCGAGTTAGGTACATAATCATTCATGCCACCACTTCATATAATATTCTATTGGGCAAACCTTCCCTTAACAGTCTAGGGGCCATCATCTCCACTCCTCACTTAGCCATGAAATTCGCCTCTGAAAAAGATGACATTGTGACTATTCATGCGGATCAGCACACAGCCAAAGAATGTTACCTGGCTAGTCTACGGTCTTAAACATATAAGAAACCGCTCACCTTTCACAATATTAACAAAATCCCAGAAACACCAGCAGACTTCCAGCTGGATTTGGATCCTCGGGGAGAAGACACCGAAAGGGTCGAACCAATTGAGAAAGTAAAACCTTTTCAGTTAGGCTGAAAGCCAGAACAAGTGATATACATAGGCTCTTCGGCCTCTGAAGAAGAAAGAAATCAAATCATCCGAGTTGTCCGAGCCAATGCTGATTTGTTTGCATGGTCGGCCTCAGATATGTCTGGCATTGACCCTGAGTTCCTTTGCCATCGCCTTAGTGTATGTAGTAGAGCTCGGCCTGTAGCTCAAAAAAGACGTAAAATGGGAGAAGAACTCGCCAAGGCAGCTATGAAGGAAGTCACAAAACTCCTTTCCGCCAACTTTATTCGAGAAGTTTGATATACCATATGGCGAGCAAATATAGTCATGGTACGCAAACAGAACGACATGGTGAATGTGCACCGACAACACAAATTTAAATAAAGTTTGCCCCAAGGATGCCTACCCCTTGCCCAACATAGAAAAATTAGTAGACGGCGTGGCAGGACACTGTCTATTAAGTTTTTTGGATGCATATTCCGGCTATAACCAGATTCGCATGCATCCTGACGATGAAGCAAAAACTGCATTCATCATGGAGTCAGCCAACTACTGTTACAAGGTTATGCCCTTCGGTCTTAAGAATGCAGGCGCCACTTACCAACGACTAATGGATCAAGTCTTCCGTTAGCAAATAGGAAAAAATTTGGAAGTTTACATCGATGATATGGTTGTCAAGTCTGAAAAGTGTGTCCTCGGCGTGAGGGGTGGCAAATTTCTTAGTTTCATGTTGACCAACAGAGGAATAGAAGCCAATCCCAATAAATGTCAGACTATCCTCAACATGCGAAGCCCAAAAACCATCAAGGAAGTGCAAAGGCTAATGGGTAGATTAGCATATTTAGCTCGTTTCCTCCCATGCACAGCCGAAAAAGCAAGGCCAATAGTTGCACTTCTCAGGAAAAACAACAGCTTCGCATGGACCAAAGAATGCGAAGATGCCTTTACCCAACTCAAAACATCCATTGCCTCCCCCCAAGTCTTAACAAAACCATATCCCATGAACCCACTACTCATATTCCTCTCCATTTTTAACGAAGCTATCAGCACAGTTGTAGCACAAGACACCCCAGAAGGTCAGCAACCGGTCTACTATGTAAGTCGAATGTTGCATGACACCGAAATAAGATATCAACTGGTAGAAAAAGCATCCCTGGTTGTCGTCAGTTCGGCACGGCGACTTCGGCCTTATTTCCAGAGCCACGTTATCATTGTTAGGACAGATTGTCCCATCGCAAAAGTCTTGAGGAAGCCCGAATTGGCAGGAAGAATGGTTGCTTGGACAGTTGAATTGTCTGAGTTTGACATACAATACGAACTAAGAGGCCCTATCAAAGCACAATGTTTGGCAGATTTTTTAAATGAATTACCCCCAACCCTTTAACACAAGTCCCTGTTTGGATGTTGCATGTAGATGGGTCTTCCAATAAAGGAGGTAGTGGCACCGACATTATATTAGAAGGACCCAACCAGATCATCATTGAACAATCCTCGACTTTTGGCTTCAAGGCTTCTAATAATCAGGCTGAATACGAAGCATTACTGCCCGAACTTAAGCTTGCAGCAGACATGGGGGCACATAGAGTTAAATGCCTGATAGATTCAAAAATTGTGGCCGAGCAGGTCGACGAGTCCTTTCAGGTAAATAATGAAAACCTGCTCCAATACTATCATGCCTTTGTACAAGCAAGAACCAACCTCAACGAAGTACAAGTTGTCCATATCTCTAGAGAGCATAACTCACGGGCTGATCGACTAGCCAAACTCACCAGCACTCGTAAGCCCAGACAACTACGGAGCTTTTTACAACAGGAATTGTCTCTCCCTAGCATCAAAGTATGTTCTGTCTCTTTAACTGGCACAGATTGGCATTATGAAATTATCAACTTTTTACAACATGGCACAACCCCGAAAGACTTAACCAAAGCTAAACAATTAAGAACCAAAGCCTCCAGGTTCATTCTCATTTCAGATGAACTCTACAGATGAAGCTTTTTGGCCCCATTCTTAAAATGCCTCAATAGTAATGAAGTTGACTATGTACTCAGAGAAATACGTCACGGTATTTGCGGCTTTCATTCTGGGACAAGATCCATGTCTAACAGAGTACTCAGAGCTAGCTATTACTGGCCAACGTTAAAACAAGATTGCGCGGAGTTTGCTAAAAAATGCACGCAATGTCAAAAACATGCCAACTTAATCCACGCTCCATCCGATGAGTTAAAGGTCATCACAGTACCTTGGCCCTTTTCTACCTGGGGAATGGACATTCTCGGCCCTTTCCCATTAGCCCGAGGACAACGGAAGTTTTTATTAGTCGTCATTGATTATTTCATAAAATAGATAAAAGTTAAACCATTGGCCATTATCTCGGCGAAAAACGTCCAGAAATTCACATGGCAGGACATTGTCACGCGCTACGGCATTCCACATACAATAATCACAGACAATGGTCTCCAATTTACAGACAATAAGTTCAACACTTTCTTACAAGGACTTGGACTCAAACAAAAAGTTACTTCGATCGAGCATCAACAAACAAATGGCCAAGCCGAAGCAGCCAACAAAGTTATTCTGACAGAGTTAAAGAAAAGGCTTGACGGGACAAAGGGGACATGGGCCGACCAGATCCCCGAGATTCTTTGGGCCTATCGTTGTACTCCTCAAACATCTACGCATGAAACTTCATTTCGGTTAACCTTTGGCACAGATGCTATGTTACCCATCAAAATTGGGGAACCTTCACTATGACAACAGCATTTCGACCCAATCAACAACAATGAAAAACTTCGGCAAGATTTGGACTGCCTTGACGAAATCAGGGACCTTGCCCTTTTAGTCACTGAAGCCTCCAAACAAAGAATGTCACGACGGTTTAATTCAAAAGTAAAGCTGAGAACTTTCGTCCCAAGCAACTTAGTTTGGCACGCAACAGGTGCAGCAAGAAAAGAAAAGATGGAAGGCAAACTAGTCGCCAACTGGGATGGACCTTTTCGGATCTACCTAGACCTCGGCAATGGTGCTTAAAAACTCAAAGATCTTACAGGAAAGCTTATTCCTCGAACCTGGAATTCAACCCATTTGAAAATGTATTATAGTTAATACTAGAGTATGTAGTTTTTTTTGGGCACTCTTTTCCTTATTTCGATTTTTGTCCCACGAAGGGAATTTTCCGAAAAAAGTTTTTAATGAGGCCCCTCACCCATTTATAAAAGAAGCATACTTTGGCTCTCAATTGTTTACTTTACAAATTTTGGCTTCTATACAAGCCTTGAGAGTATCCTTCCGAAAATATCATTTTCAGACCAAGCAGTACCTCCCTTCGAAAGTTAACATGAATCTTACAAATATCAGTGCTTGACTTATACACCACAATAAATGTGAAATAAACTCAAACAATACGGCTATACTTGAATCAAATTCCTTGTATATTCATCCTTCCAAATTGTAATTACAAAAAGCAGACATTACTACATTCGCTTTAAAAAACAGTAAAAACAAAATCCTAACAAAACAAATCCTACAACGCTGCTTCATAATCTTTACTTTGGCCCACAGCTCCTTCAGCCCCTTCCACATTTGGAGTCTCTTAGACCTAAGTCTCCATATTTTCCTTTGATGTCCATGACTCACGTGCATTTTCCTCGTCTGGAAGGACATCAACACGAATATCATCTAAACTCTTATATTCCCCTCCAAAAAAGTCATGGTTTTCAGAAAAATTAAACCCTTCTGGCATGGTACAGAAATGATATGCTTGACGCACGACTTGCCAAAATCCTGCTGCATGTTCCACCATCACATCATCCTCAGCCTACTTCACATATTTTTCGTGCTCCTCCACAGCCTCCTTAAGGGTCTTCCTATAACCTTCTCGGCTCTTTTCAGTTTGAGTTGCTAGCATCTTCAAACTACTCACTTCTTCTTCAGCCTTTCCAGCTTCTCATCCCTCTCTGCTAGAACCTTGACATGTTCGGCATCTCTGGCAGCAAGATCCTCCTCCAGCATCTCTCAAGAGATCATTGTTTTTTCTTTTTCCTCCATCTCCCGTAGCTTGTCCGAAATAGCCAAGAATTGTCGCTGCTTCGCGGCCACCAATTCATCAGCAAATAGATGTTTTCCTAACGCATGTTTTCATGCTAAGAACTCGAAGTAATTTTGCCATTTTAGGTTCAGCTCCATCTGCTCCAGCGATTTTTGGCCATCCGCCGAAATTGAATCCCCGAACCTGCTAGATGTTGCCACAAGATCCAGATCCTCATAAAAAAATGAAGGTGGCAACAAAGCAGTACTGATGGCTGAGGTCTTCGAAGTCGAAGACTCTGACTTAGCCCTCTTTGATTTACTAGAGGATGATTTCTTCTCTCTTTTTCTTTTTTTATCATCCTTTTTGCCACCTACAACCACCTTCTCTTTCCCCTTTTTTTTTTGCTTCTTTTTCTCATATTCGGATATGGGGGGAAGGGTATCCACTAGCAGAGACTTCAGAAGCGGACGTTCTTCAATTTGGATTGCAGGGATGCTGGCTTCGCCTTTTGGATCTCGGGTTTGGCGAATCTTCTGGAAGCCTACAACTTTTCCACCAGTTTTCACCATGATTTCTGCAAAATATGCACACCAATCTATTATCGACAATACAGTTAACATCAATAAACACTTCATTCATAAATATATTCACCCTCAAGATTAGTGAAGGAAGTAGTTGATTCATACAGTTGCAACAACGCTGCAACAGGAAGCAGCCGGGGAAAGGAATCTAGAAATTCGGCATCGTCCTTCTCCTGATCCGTAAAGAGGTCATCCGAGAAGTCTGTGTACCTCCTCGGCACAAGTTCCCAGTAGAAAGGAAAAAGACGACCTCCTTGGTCATCATAAAAGTGATTTTGGCCACCCACGGGATTTATCATTACCTTAAAATACCCATATTTGAAACCCTTGAAAGAAGTTGTATATGACACGAATAAAGGGTTATCGGTCTGACAAAAAAGGGATACCCACTTACACTTTTTGTGGGGTCGCATCGAAAAATGACGCAAGAAAAGACTAGGTGTCGCTCGTGTATGTGTAAATAAACATAGAGCTCGGAACGCTTAGATATAAGCCCAAGCATTCGAATGTAATTGACTACGGCATAGTTTAACACTCTAAGTATCCCCGTAATGTAATCATCAAAGGGTAGTTTCACATGAAAAACTGAAAACATACAGTCATAGACATAGAAAAAATTTGTTTTCACTTCAGGAGTTCGGCCCATGAAGACAAAATCTGGGTTTGGAACAGAAAAATCCTTACAAGGACGAGCAAGACAAGGATACTCTTCACATTCTTCGAAATAACACAGTTGCACCTTACCCACAAAATCACTCAAAATCTGCTTATTGCAGTATCTAGACACATAAGCTCCTACTTCCCCGTCTACCCAATGGTACGAAGGAATCAAAATGGGGGGTATTCCTTTTTCGGATTACCCTTAAACTTGCCTTTCATAGCCACCTTGGCAAGAACACTTGCCTTCCAATAGGGTAACAATTTTAGCCTCCCAGGCCCAATATCCTCTACTTGTACCCCTGGGTACATCGTAGATTCGTTATTGCTGCCTCACGCAAACGCCGACACTTTGGAGACTCACTCAACACTCCTTCCCTCGAAGGGATTTCAGACTTAAAAGGACTAGACACTAAGGCCGAAAAATAAAACAAATTGACAATGTACCTCACTACAACAAACACAAACCAGATGTGCAGACAGCTTGAGAGGGATTTCGGCACAAGAAAAGCACACAAATGCAAAGTGAATCTGAACTTCACAACCCTTCACCCTATATATAATTACGAACCCGAAAACTTCCACAACTCCTATCTACCGTTGATAGGATCTAGATCAACTTCCCACGACACGCGACTATTCATCTTCATTTTCCGCTACAGTAATAATGGGATGCGACTCTTCGTTTTCCCTCCTTCGGTGCCCCTTGGCGGGAAAGCTTCGCCAAACCCTAACATCAAATTTTTTCCAAACCCTAGGGATTTCGGTTTTAAGGTGCAAACAACCAAAAACCACTCATCCACTCTATTTTGAGTTGAAGACTCCAACCTCATGTTTCCTATTTTGGCAGGAGCCTAGGGGCAAGTGTATAACCATAAAGAAGAGTTGCATCTAATATCAACACATTTCGGATTTCGGCATAATCAAAATCCAAAATATATGAAACACCACACTGCCAACTTGAATCCTCCTGACAGACTTCGGATCTCGACATAATCGAAAACCGAAGTACATGAATCAACAAAAAGAATGACAAGGTTAGATAGACTTCAAAATATACACTTCGGATTTCGGCATATCCAAAATCTGAAATGTAATACAAGCATAAACAGAAATGGAATCCAAGGGATTTCGGCTCTCAAAAGAAATAAATTTAATTAAGTTAAGGTCAGAAGATAAGATAAGCATAATCACCAATTAGCACTACTACCCATAAAGCAGAAAAGGACCTGTCAAATACCTGCTGGATAAAAGGAAGGTCCACCGGGTAAAAGAAGTACAACCATGGTAAAAAGTATTCACTGTCAGGTAGTAACCACATTACTATAAATACAACACCAGAGGTACGTGTCCACTACTCATTCAGGAAAAAACATATCTCACTTTGGCTTCTCTCTTACTATCTCTCTCTCTTCATTTTTTGTTCATCTATTAACTTGAACGTCGAAGTCCTCTTTGGCAGGCTCTCTCCCTACGTGGCCTACTTGAGAAGATATTCAGATACCTCTTCAACTTTGTCTGGTGCATCTCGACAGGTTCGAAGTGATTTGTATCCAAATACATTTCGATAAAACAGACACTTAACAAGATAATTTGAGAAAGTTTCAAGAAACCACACCAAGAGAACAAGTGTTGAATATCCTATGTATAAATTAACTTCAACCAATTAAAGTTCTATTTGTATTTTAGTTGAATTCTCTTGAACAAAAAAACTAAGTGAAAGGCAAATCCAGTTCAACAGATTTTTTGAAAAGTGAAAATTTGGAAAAATAAACACACACTAAAGCTTGTGATGAGTATGTGCGCAGAAAAAAATTATCAATAAGATACTTTTTTTTTATTTATATATATATATATAAATAAATAAATATAAAGTTCATGTTCTTTATATTTTTCTTTTTATATTATATATTCTAGATATTTTCTTAAATTTCATTATAATTATATTATCTTTATATTTCTTTTACATCCACATATGTGTTGCTGGATTTTTAACATGTGGTAGTCAACTCGTCTAAACAAACGCTCAAGTGAGTCACTTAATAGCTGGAAAAAAAAATAACGATGTACATAGATTGAATATTTAAATATCCAGTACACACATCATTCAAAACCAATTAAATAAATGGATTAAATTTTTTAAAATGATTTAAAATTGGTTTATAATTAAAATATAATTTTATGTTAAATATAATTTTTTAACAAATTTCAATATAGACATTTTATTTAATTTTTTCATATCATATTTATAATTAATATTAAAAACTACTTTTAATTATATTTAACCACTCAACTTATTTGATTTATACAAAAAATATTTTTATAAAATAAATAGCAATTAAAAATATAATTAAAATGAAGTTAAAATTCTTATGTCATTTGAACATCTATCACAACAATGTAACCATGTTTACAAAGGTGTGGGACGCGTGTTAGAAGATAAATTGTATAAGGAGTTTAAACACAACGTTACAGTTCATCTTACATACGAATGAGATATGGACAAATGCATTTTCTGTCATTATACTTCTATGCTATATGTGACAGATGTGTGGTTGAATTCCTGTCATTTTTTTATATGCTCTTTTAGTACACCTGTGTAAGGATATCCACACTACCATGTGAACTGTTAGAAAATAGAAAATTTAACTATTCTATAAGTAAAATACAATATTTCATACAGTTACTAAAAAAAAGTAAGAATAAATTCAGTATTTGATAAAATATAATATTCACTCAACCTTATCTAATTTAACTAATGAGTCTTTAGTATTTTAAATATATATATATATATATAATATTTTAAGTTGTATTTTTATTTAATTATTAGTAAGTTTTCACATAATATAATTTTTATTTTCAAAATTTTCATATCCTTAAAAATATAAGTAAAATGGAAAACACTTTATTGATAACCCTATATTTTGAATTTTAGATTTTTAAAAATTTAGATAAATATTCAATTCATATCCAATTAATTGGATTAGATGTAAAATCTAAAAAATGATTTTTGAATATGAAACCACTCCATTAAAGTGTATTTTAATGAATTGAATACAAATTGAAAAATTAAAACGGTTGGGTGAAAATGTTAGAAATTAAAATGTGACTGAGGATAAATTGTCTAAAATTAAAAAGTTAAGGGGGCAAAAAGTGTTGTTAAGCATTTTATTACAAAGTTTAAACATAATATCTAAGCACATAATAATTTTTTTTTTATCATTATTCATTAATAAAATTTTAAAACTATTCTGTCTCCAAACAACATTATAATCTTGCTTCTTTTTTAATTTACTTAATTAATTTTGTTCTAGCAAACAATTAGGATTTTTAGTTTCTGATTAAATTTAATATATTAATTAAAAATATAATTTAATTTTATTTATATTTAAATACTTCAAAGAAAATACTCTAATTTTGTCACTATCGTCTATCATTAGCAAAATATTATCATTTCATATTAGAGTTTATATAATTTTTATTTTTTATTATTATACTAAATTTTAATTTTTATTTATTTATATTTGGATTTTATTTTTCTTTTATCTTGTTAAACACTTCAAAAACTTATTCAAGATAGTTTGCGAATGTAATACAAAAGAGTTAATGTATATAGAAAATTATAATGTTTAATCACTATAAATTTTAATGTAATACACTTTATAAATTAATACATAAAATGGAATAATAATTTTATTATAAATATAAAAATAACATAAAATAATACTCAAACTATATATATTTATAAAAAAAATTAAAACTTTTTTTATCTTTGGATCTAGGACAGGCACCCCTCCTACAAGGCCTAAGTCGGACCCGCACACTAACACTGCAATATTGTGGGATAGAAATTAATTTTTTCTATCCAATAAATATCTTGCATATAACATTCGCATGATTTATTTTTGGTAACAAATATCTTTTTCCTTTAGACATTGTGTGTTATTGTGATGTTGGGTTGCAATACCTTTTCCTTCTTTCACAGTGACATTACAGCCATTTACTTTTAAGTATAGACCAAGTCGTCCACCTTTTTGAAATGGACTTTTTTTGTATGTGGATGCAATTAAGATGAAGAAATAAGATTTTGTCCATTCTTAGATATCATAATTGAGATTCATGACAAGCTATTTGAAAGCTATGTAGTTTTGGAGGTTAAACGTTTCAAATTCGGAGCAGAGCCCATTCCAACAATAAGTGAATAGGCTTTTAGCACCACTTTGTCGAAAGCAATTTCTCCATGTAAACAAGTAACTACTTCATCATACTTATCTCAAGTCTCTTACTTTAGGAACCGTATTTCCACGTACAAACCGTCACAACATAAAAGTTTTTAATCAATATAAGAACAGTCATAAGATAAGATTCTAGAATAGATCATAAAGCATATATACAATTGCTTAATCAATAGATACAAATGGAACTCGTCATAAGAAATCAAAGAAAGATTCTCCATGATTTATTTATTTACTTTTATATACATTACATTTGAAGAGACATCATTAGCTCACTAAGCTCCTCATATATGGACTAAAAAAATAAAAAACTTGTAATCAACCAAACATTTTTGTTCTTGAAAAAGAGAAGAATGATAAATGTTACCCAAAAGCTATTAGTCTGATTGCCAAAATAACTTGAGTTGAGAATTGTTGCTTAGGGTAAAGAACTTCTTTAAGACCTTAAGAATCACCACCATACCAGGCCTATTCTTGGTTTGAACAAGAGCAGTGCCGGTCTTGGCAACTGTTAAGGTTTTAGCACGTCTGAATTCAACCAGCTCCCTTGAAGAAGAGGTAGAAAACTCTGTTTCTGAAGACAACTCCTCATTGAAAACCTCCCACAACAAGTCCATTGGAACCTCTTCATCTTCTAGTCTTGTTATTTTCTTTCCGTTTTGGACACACGAATAGCTCTTACTGTGGCCCTTAGAGACCAGTTTTGCTTCAAAGAAATCAATTTCTTCATCACCTTTGGTTCCTTTTCTAGGGACTTGGTAAGGATCCGAAAGGCCTTTTGGTGATATGTTCCACAGATGAGGTAAATCACCAGTGTCACCAATTTTTGGGAAGTTTAAGTCTTCTGTATCCATCGCTTGGCTGGCTAATCAGCACTTCGCCAGATATTGGGGTGATTCTTGCCAGATGGGAATGATGTATGACTTTGGGTTAGGTTTGGGCTTGGGACCAGTGGTGGTTTTGGAGAGAGTTTTAGTTTTAGTTCCAACTACTGCACAAAGCTACACTTAATGTCACTATATAGTAGGAATGGGGTTTGCTCATTTGCTACGAAGGTTAAACCAATGCACCCATTTATTCATCTAATATGAAAACAATAATTTACAGTTATAACAAAGGTAAAAGTGGAAAAAAAAATAATGATAGCCAGGAATTTGGTTTTACCTAAGTAATTGAGGTGATAAGATTGAAATTCTTCCCTTAACTTACCAAGTACGGACATGTTTTTTTTAAGATTAAAATCATAAAGACCTACAAGAATAAAACCTTGAATGCAGTGAAAATAACAATATATTGCAGATTTAAGTGGAACATGCTATATCTGGCTTTCATATGTGATGCAATGCTAGGTAGAACGCATGGAAGCAGCCTTTACCTTTGAGGGCTGCACACTGCTGCAGGATTGATAAAGCAAGTCGTTTGTATGCTGGTTATTTTCCAAACGGTTGTGCTAAATGATTCATGAAGGTGTGTTGCATAATTAAGTCCAAGACCATGGAATTGTATTATCTCAAGTGTATGCTCCACACGGCCTTTTGGCCCTTAGTGAGAAGTTTCACTTTGATGTGACCCTGGGTAACAAACAAGCTATATTGAAGGCATGAATATATATAGTGGAGACACCAAATATATTTTTTAAAACATATAAGAGAAACTTGATTTAGCCTATGCTGGGTGGAGAGAAAAGAAAAAAAGAATCTTTTTCATAATTTAAAATCATTCAAATCTAAGATGTTCCGTATATTTTAAAATAAAAAATATATAGAGAATTAAAGAAGCAAAATTTAAAAATGTACTTTTAAAGCTTTTTTTTTTTAATTCTAATTGTATTCTCTCTAATAAAGGCTTAAGAATTTAGACCAAATAAGCTTTTGTAACCGAAATTGTTAAGTTCAAATTATTATAAGGGGAGTGCCTACCTTTATAGTTATGCTCTAAAAAATTGTGGCCATAGGACAATGCAATTATTGAAAGTTACGCACAAGGCAACAACAGAAAAGCAAAATCACACTTTACGCCCCCAACCAACCAAATTTAAACATCTGATTTCCATGTTTTGCCTGAAAAAAATAAATAAAAAATATGACATTCACTTGGTCCACAGGATGCATTCTAGTTAACAAATGTTTAACCAAAAACTACCACGATAAAATAAGGCCAAAATATTAATTCTTGATGCATAAATATCACTGATATAATGCTGAAAGACAACAAACTAGGAATGAAAGGTGGGTTTCAGAACACTATTCTCATTCTCCTGTTAATAAAAATGCAATAACCATAAAAAACTATTATCCTCATATAAATGAATGCAAAACGCAGTAATGATGAAAGAGGCGACAGAAAGCTATAATCCGAAATCAGAAAAAATTGTAAAAGTGAGAGGCAATAACCTTGGAAGGAGAGAGAGAGGGAGTCCGGCAAAGTATTCGGCGCGGGAGAGAGAGAGAGAGATGATAGTGAAAACATATAAATGAGAGAGAGAGAGAGAGTAAGGGAAGGAGTTCAAAAGGGAGAGAAGCAATAGAACAGAGTGAGATGAAGATGTTTTGTGTTCGGTCCCTGAGAGTGAGAAATGTGGTCAGACCACGTCAGCTTATTTAATATATATTATTTATTTTTTAACTTTTTATTAAGATTCAATGCTTATTATTAAATGTTTTCATCTTTCAAAACTATCTTTATCTTTAATTTAATTGTCTTAATCACGTGGAATGTGTGCAGAAATCAAAATAAAACTTGTAGTAATTATAAAAAACATAAAGAATCTAAATAAAAATTTTAATTTAGTATGTCAAAATTAAATAATACTAAAATATAATACATCATAATTAATATTTATCCTAAAATAAATTATATATTTCCTTTTTTACTGCAAAATTGTGGTATTTCTTATATGCTTTTAGTGTTTCTTTTTAATTAAAAGTCAAATTTTATATTAATCATTTCTCTAATTTTTTTAAAACATATCGTTAAAACAAGTCCAATTTCAATAAAAAATAGAGTAAACTTTGTTTAAGTTTGGTTGAAAACCAACTAGTTGACAATAATTTTATAAAATTTTTTTCGCTCTTTAAAGTATTTAAAAACTAAAAAAATCGTTAGTGTAGTGTTTTTTTTTAAAACAGTTCTAATTTTTTAGTTTTAAAAAATAGAAAAAATTTATTAAAATTACTGGAAGCGTAGTTTCCCAGGCTCCATGTGCATATGTACGAGTAGGCATAAGGAGAGATGAGCTAACGAGGCTTCAGGAATTGAGTAGGCTTCTCCCTTCCCCACAGCTAATGAGCTATTGAGCTACCTCCTTATGAACTTGCATACCCCATCTTTTAAAACTCAAAACTCAATCTATGACTGATTTTGACTAAAAAAAACGCTTTTCAGTTTTTTATTTTTTTAATTCAAAATGTAATGAAAATATGGTATTTTTTGTTTTTCATTAATTACATTCCAGTAAATATAAATAATTTTTTTTATTTTTATATCTTCAAAATAGTTTTCAAATAATACTTACCAAACAAGTTTTTTTTCTCTTCTTCAGAAAACAATTCTTAAAAAATATTTTTAAAAAATTTTTAAAAACTAAAAAGCAAAATCAAACCAATCTAAGTCTTATGTTTCTACATGTTCCATAGTCTAATAAGGTTACCTTAATTACACTGTATCTCTAATTTTTATTTTATTTTTTTATAATTTGTCTCTAAAAGTTGAATTTGTACTTAATAATTAATAAATTTAAGTTAATTATTACATTACAAATATTAATTAATAAGTAGTTTGTCAAAGAAGTCTAGTTCAATTGATTAAGTATGATGCGTGAGTTGTTGTAAGACTCATGACATAGTCTTTGACTTTTATTAGGATATCAACAAAAAAAAATTAATCAGTAATTTAATAGCTCAATAAGTTATAATTATATAATTTAAAGCTTATTTAATTAATTATAATTATTTTTTAATTATGTAAATTATGTTTAAATTACATATCTTTCACGTCAATAAATTATTATTAAATTATTACGTGCTCCTCAGTGTTACAAATACAATGTGATAACCAAAGTCAATTGATCAATTTCATACCTACACAAATTTGACAATTTAAAATTTTGAAAATACAATATCATGATTTTTAATTAAGGGACAAAGCATAAAGTTTTTTTTAAAAAAATTATAAAGTGTAATTAAAATGTTTAGTTGCCATTGGAGATAAAAAATAGTGAAATTTTAGAATTAGGCATCAGGAAGATGATGAGATTGAACATGTCATTGCTAAGCTAAGGTTAAGTATTGTCATGCGAAATTTATCATAGCCCAACATTCCCTCTTCCTTGGAGTCATTGTATTCTACCCCAAGAACTGACAAGGTCTTAAATAAGGACTCGAACCGTTTACCTTTAGTACTAGATTTGTTTTTGTTTGAAAGTTTTTTTTTTTTTTTTCATTATGATTTATGTCAGTGTTATTTGTTTCTTTTAGATTCTCCTTCTAAAACTTTCCCTATAATTTGTTAAAATTTATTAAAAATCGATCATTTTTAAAAATAATTAAAATCAATACATATCATTACAAAAATGTTGATTATTACGATAGATTTTTTTTTAATGGACTACAAAACTCAATAGGGATTATATTGGAAGCAATAGGTATGTTTAAGATCTTCAATTCAATGGAAAAATCAAGTTACAGCAACATGTTTAACATAATTGCACATAAAAGAGGAGTGTAAATACCAGTCTTTACTCTTTCGTATATTAGTTTATGAAAAAAGGAATGTAAATATATTTTGAAATCTGTTCTTTAAAATTAGAGTATTTTGGAGAAATAAATATAAGAGGGAAGGGCATTAACAAAAATGGGGAGTAGAAATAACAATTACTTTTTAATAAAATCTATCTTCTTTTTTTCTCTTATTGGGAATGCTTTGTTTCTTTGAATACTTTATTGCGAATTAACTATTGTCAACATAATCTTAATTAGTTTATTAATCAAGTATTTTATTTGATTAAAAGAATAATAGGTTAGAATATCTCAATTTTTGGAGTTTGAATAGAAAAAATTTAAGAGCGTCTTTAGGAACTAATATTTTTCAAGTTACTTAAAGTAATTTTTCCAAAAAATCTTTTATTTTTACCTATGAGTTTATTTTATTCTTATTTTGCCCTTAATTAATTAATTTATTCTCTTCTAGTAATTCTTTCTCATTAGATTATACAACCTTTATCTTCTTGATTAATGTAATTATAGAAATTTATAATATGAATATATAATTATAGAAAATTATAAGTTAAATATGTAATTTAAAATTTATATATTTAATTATAAAAATTATAATTTAAATATTAATTATAGTAATTTATTATTTAACTATGAAATTAAATAAATTATAATTTAAAGATGTAATTTTAATTTAAATATGTTATTATAGAAATGTATAATTTAAATATATAATTATAATAATTTATAATTTAAATATATAATTAATTTATATTATTAAAATATGTTATAATTATTTTAAATACATAATTGTTGATCTAATGATTAATGATATACTTATGTATCATTTTACAACTTTCAACTAGTTGATCAATTAGTTTTACCAAATATATACAACAAGTTTTCCAGCTTTTAGCTAGCTTTTTAGCTAGTTTTACCAAACACACCCTATGGTTTAAGGTAATAGTATTGGATTAAAAATATTAATTTTGATAAGAATCAAACACTAAATTGGAAACATGTGATTTGTCAATTAGAAAAACCAAAGTTTTTACAATCTTGGGTCTGTTCAAGGTGGTTTTTAGTTTTAAAATTTATAAAAATAAAAATTAGTTTTGTTTTAAGTTTTAAAATTTTTAAAAGCAACATTATTTTGGTTTCTAAATTTAAAAACATTATTTTTAAACCTTAACAACACTAAAATTTTTCTCCTTAAAGATCAAAATTAAACAATAGTGGCTAATAATCATCAGGTATTGGTAAGTAACTACCAATCAGAAGTGTTGGTTAGTGACTGGAAGATGTGTCAGCAATGATCATCGATAGGAGATACTTGTCAATGATGACAAGTATGTCAAATGGCAAATTTGAATAAAAACAAAAATAGAAATTTGAAGAAAAAATTTTATTGTTATTAAAATTGTGTGAGAATTGTTTAAAAAATAACTAAAAAACCAAAATCAAAACTATTTTTGTCCAACAAGATTCTATTTTCAAAATATTTTTCAAACCAAAAACTAGAAATTCAAAACCACCCCGAACATGACAATGTTCATATAAAACTATTCATAATTATTTGTAATTAATTAGTTTTATTGGAATCAAGAAGCATATGCAAAACCTGTAGCAGATGTAGGGTAAACGCAAAAACCCAAAAAACATGCAAAAGAGGGATAAACACAAATCATTCTAAGGTGTATTTCTAACCTACATATTATGTAATGACGATTTCTTATCTTTGATGTAAACTTCTAATCCTAGAAAGACATACCTCATGTTATTTGTCTCTATTATCTTAGTAAAGTTTTTTACTTATAAAAAAATATTATATTATAATTGGGAACTATAAGGTGCATTCAAAAGAGTCAAAAAAGTGTGTTACTAATATTTTTCTTTAAAGATAGGATGCAAAATTTTAAATTGAAAAAATAGGTATATAAGGTATAATTAAGCCAATATATTAATATATAATTAAGCCATTATATTTTTTAAGAATATAATATTTTTTAATATTTTAAAATATTTTTTTGATATGATTTAAAATATTTAAAAATTATATACACTATTATATACTTTTAACCATTAAATTGTCTTTAAATATATTAAAATATTTTTTGTATGTTTTTTTTAATATAAATATTTAAATAATAAAATTTTTATTTTACATATATATATATATATTTAACATATATATATATATATATATATTTAACATATCTTTATTTACTTGTGTAATTTTCAATTAATTTTAATCAATGGAAAGAATTTGAAAGAATCGGATAAAATGTGTTGTCCAGGTTTGGACTAGACTCTTTAAAAGCCAGAGAATCCACTTTAGAGAATAATGTATATTAGTAACCATGGATTTTAAAATTAATAGTTAATATTATGATTAATTTTAGATTTTGTAACGTGATTCATATAGAAAATAGCCGGGGCAAGGATTAGGATATGAAAAGTAAGAATTAAAGATTATGTTTTCTTAAAGAGTAAACTAGGTAATGTGTGAATTGCATAAAAAGAAATGTAAAGAAAATAAAAATAATGGTTGGAAGGATGTGTTAGAATGTTATGATTATATTTTCTTATGTAATTAATACTCAATTAATTAACAAATTATCAACTCTCTCCTCTAAAATAATCAGTCTCTATTAAGACTAATTAACCTTTTCAATGAAGATCCTTACTTGATCAGGTAGAAATCTTAACACTACTTAGGGTTAAGAATAAGATTGAGAGTTTGGTTATGCACTTACATTAGAAGCTAAAAAATGTAATTTTGTCTTACAATGAATCTTAACCCTATGTTATACCATATGCTTATTAACCAATCGGGCATAGCTCACACATATGCACTAACTAACTCATAAGAAATTTACATCTAATGCATTGTTTTAAAACAGTGAAATGATATAATCTAAAAGGAAGGAAAAATACACAATAATTAATTAAATATCAAAGATCCAACAAAGAATTTCATACTGAGGTATATCATAATCCAGAACAATTATAAGAAAAAAAAAAAACAACAAAAGGGCCTACTGGGCAAGGTTTCTTATGACTAATCTCTACACAATCTTACTTCTCATCCTTCAGTCTCACTCTCAAGTTGGGAGTTAAACTCGGGAAGACTAACACAGACAAAACTTAAAACTAGAAAGAAAGAAATCTAAAAAAAAAAAAGTGTTTCCATGATAGAAAACTTAATTTTTACTTCTTTATATATAATAATTTTTTGCAATTGTATCCCTCTTCAGATTCATTTGTCTTGCAATGTGTACTAATGTTGATCATGCTAAAATAAACATGTTCATGCTAATTTTTTGAAAATTTACTCATTTTACTCATTTTTTCACATCATTTTAGTTTAAAGGAATACAAGTCAACCTTATAACATAACAAAAGATATATAAGTTAACATAATATATACTAAAGAAATAACTGATCTAGAATTTATCATAATACATTTAATTTTATCATAAATCTCAATCATATATTTTCTTATCAATAATTATTATCACATTTTATTACCTTAAAGACACATTCACAATTTAAAGGAGCTAAATCCTAATGTTCACATAAAAGTCAAAGATTTAGAAGTGAGATGCCATGCAAATGATTCAATGAGAAATTTTAGTATAATTGAGATTAAAAACTGCCTTATTTTTGTGTTTCTAAGGAACCAAACATGGTTTTGTTTGGATCACCTATTGCATAGTATAGTATGTATGAGTTATGCGACACAAGTTAGTAATTACAAGACCGTTGATGCATTATGATTTGAAATGGAAATCCTATGTTTCAAATTTATGTTTCATTTCATGTCTCTACCAATCAATAAATTTCACGTTATTTAATGAATTTTATTTTATATTTTTTATATATTATATAACTTATAAAATAACATGACCTTTATTGATTGGTTTGGTTTAGACAAACAATGAAACATAAATTTAGGAGAGAGGATTTTCATCTTGTGCTTTGCCATCAAAATTGCTTTCATATACCATTTGTAATGTTATGGTTCTGATGTATAATCAACCTAATTGTTCTAATAATAGTATCTTAAAATTTAGACTTGGGTACTAATCCAAATTTTAAGATATCTAAATAAAAAAAATTAAATTACTTAACCCTTATTGATAATTTTTGTAAGACAATTTTAAATAGAATTTAATTAGTATATACGGACCTTTTAAGACAGTAAAGTCAACAAATCTATCTTAAATAAAGGGTTGTAATTGAATGTCAACATAAAAATTTTTTTATTAACAGTATATACCAATTAAACTCTAAAATTTTTTGCACTTACCTATATACTCATTAAACTTTTTTAAATATTTATTTTCGTTACTTATCCTTTGTTGTTCTGATGCACCACAAATTACTCGTAATTTGAATCGATAAATATTAGTAAAATACGTGGTAACTTGTGAGCAATTTTTTTTTGACAATACAAAAAAATAACAATTGCGATGGAAAAACAGGTTAGCAAAAAAAAACTTAAAAAGCAAGCTCACAAAAGTTTTCAAAAACCAAAATAATATAAGTAGTATTTTCATGTAACCAAATTTAATGTGTACTTATAAGGATTGTAAAATCGGACCGAACCATCTGATTCAACTAGAAACCAACCAATGGTTTAGTCTTTTATTTCCAAGAATTCAAAAGAGACATTGAATTGGCCAAACTGGATAAGCAAACCAAAAAAATGGCTAGTTAATGGTTTTTCGATTTTATAAAAATTAGGCTCTTTCTTGATGCACAAAGAGTATAAAAATAAAAGTTCACAAAAGACACATACAAAATAAATAAAATAAATAGAGATTTTAAAATAACACATATCCATATCTTGAAATAACACCTATTGTTTTTAATTTTTTTTTATTATTTTCAGTATATCTTTAAGCCTAATTTCTCCAAACATTTTCCTCTCTTTTTTCCCTTCAGCTGCCACCCTCATTTCTCTGTCTCTCTCCTTAATATTTTCCTTTCTCTTAACACTTACCATAAAAATGTTTGAAATTTTTTACCTCTTCAGAGAAGGGTCTCTAGAAAGGCAAAAAAATTTGAGAAAGACCCCTCTCCAAAGGGTGTGTGAATTCTCTACTGTTGTACTGCCTATACAACAATGATATCATACATTAAATATAAATTTAATGGTTACAAAAATTAAAGTATAAAAAAAATATTTATATTATTACTTATATAAGGTTATAATGTTGTTGTAAAAGTTGCAGAGCTGTAAAGAATCTAAACCCCTCTAGAGAGGAAAAAAAAATTAATTTTTTTTACCTTTTCAAAGACCTTTCTCTCTGAAGAGGTAAAAAAATTTGTTTTACCTTCTTCGTAAAGATGAAAAACATATAGTCTCAAGATTTATTTTTTTGCTACAATTAATAACAATTTAATAATAATTTAATAACAATAAATAATTTAATTAATAAAAATAAAGAATTTAATTTAAAATCATAAAAAAAAATTAATAACAATTTAATTAATTTAAAAATAAATAATTTGATAAATAAAAAGTTAATTCAAAAACTATATTAACAAAGAAGATTATTAATATTAATAAACATTATTTTGAAATTTAATTAAATAATAAACAATTTAATTAAATTTAATTAGCCAATAAACAATTTAATTAAACCGTAAACAATAAAAAAATACCTCGAGCAATTTTTTTTCTAGAGAGCAATTTTTTTTATTCTCTAGAAAAGTCTCTTTAAAATGCAAAAAAAGTTACATCTCCAAAAAGCCCTTTCTAGAGAAAGACAAATATTTTTTATCTTTGAAGAGACTTCGACAGAGGGTAAAAAGATTTGTCTTTCTAGAAAGCTCTCCAAAAGTAAAAGAATTTTCCGGTTCGCAAAACAAAATTGCTTCTTTTCTAGTCAAGAACACCTCTTCGTCTAATAAGTAGGGATTATTTGAAATTTTATTAGATGCCATTTCAAAATCCCAATAAATATAAAACAAAGTTTCCAAGAATGTTAATCACATGCACAAAGAAATTCACAAATTTGCACTACAAGTCTATGAAACCAAATTTCAACCAACATCTAACACTTAAATTTAATATAATGTATTATATTTGTATGTTATTTTATATATATATATATATATATATATATATATATATATATAACTTATTTTTTACTTTATATATAATTACATTAGTGAAAAATTATAAACAAAATATTTTATTGAACACAATTAAACCTTTCATCCTAAACTCATATTTTCATAGCTTCAATGTCCAATCCAGTTTTAAAAACCTTGGCATTTAATCTTCCATTTTACCACCGCCTGCAAAATTTCTGGACGAGTAATTTGGACTATATCACTAACCTTTCCTGGTTTCATAACATAATCTATAGCCAACATTCAATCCTTTGAGTTTTACTTTTCAAGATCTATAATCCAAAAATAAGCTTTAAGCTTACACAAATAATGGACATTATTAGACAATAATGAACAGCCTTGGAAAAAAAATAGACAGTATTAAGAAAAAGGTACACGTCATATTCGACTGAATATATCCATTTTAAGAAACTACAGCTCAGCTTTCCTATTCAAAACTGTTCCGTTCTTTGGAAATTTCCAAGTGAATAGTAATTGACTCAATTTCTGCCTGTCAACAATTGAAAATCCCACAGCCACGATGTTAGGAATCATACCCAGAGATGGAACACGCCTTTTCACTTGTTAGGAAAATGAAACTAGAAAGTAAGATCTTTGGGGTCCTCAATAATCACTGACAGGGTTTGCAAGAATGAAGCCACATCAGCTCCATAGATTACTCTATGATCAGCTGTAACATTGACCTGCAAATTTGCATTTTTATCATTTATTGTAAACAGAAGTCAGGAGCTGGATTTAAGTTTTTCCAACAATAATGAAGTCATAATCCTGATATACAAATGCCCAGATCTCATACCTGCATTTGGTTCTTCATGCCCATGCGACCATCCTTGGTGGCCACAAGAGTTGGCTGTGATGCTCCAACAGCCATTATTGCTCCCTACACAAATAAATTCAGAGAATGATCATATTCATGTTGCTCATAACTGTTCTAATTGGAAGAAATAGTCAATCTTTAGCAAAATGTTAACAGGTAAAAAACACTCACAGTTCCAGGTGGCAGAATAGCATCGAAGCGATCAACACCAAACATTCCCAGATTAGAAAGAGTGAAAGTACCTAAAAAATAAAAGTAATCAGTGATGGTGGACAAATACTAGAATTCCTTAATTTGGCCCAATTGGATGCCATGACAAGGACAAAATTAATTTAATTGATTGGGGGGCAAACTTTATTCTTAAACTGAATTTGAAATTCCAAACTTTGTGTAACATTGAAATACAGCAGTGTAATATCAGATCAATGGGAGGAGGGGATTCCTAAAATCCATAAATATTCAGACATGAGATCTTAAGATTAATGAGAAAAGGAAGTTTAATTCTCCATCATTGTACCACAAGTTGTGCAGATAAAAAAACGAGTGAAGATAAGAAAATACAGGTGTGGCGGATGAGGTAGACACAAGAAAAGAAAAATCACACTAGACTTGGGTTGTTGTTGTTTTTAAATTGTAACCTTTTGTTTGTATTCTCTCCAATTTGTTACTAATTGAGTAATTGCACATTGTTATTGAATAACGATGACCAATGCATCACTTAACTGCAGATTCTCTCTTCGTTGAGCTTTTCATTTAATTTTATGTTAAAGTCCCCATCACTGTGGCCTGAAAATAAAACAAAAATCCTCTGCTATCCCAAAATTATCAACTTTAAACCATATTTGTAACCGCAACAACTCTCTTGCTCAGAAGTCCAATTTATTTTTCCAAGTTTCAACTTTAAGCACTCGTTACAACTGTAAACTTCGAAAAATACAACTCTGGAACATTAACCCTCTAGAAAATTGATCTGCAAAGATTTTCTGGTATCATTCATCACTTTGCCTCACATTCAAAAAAAGAATTTTGGTAAGTACTAAGATACAATCTTCAGCCATTTCAGAGAAATACCTATCTAAACTAAGACTTCATTTAGTATATAATTATAACCTTATTCTTCAGCTTATTTATTATCAAAAGTGTAACTTCAATAATTTACAAATGTACTAATGAAAATATTGTAAATATTAACAATTTAACATCAGTCCTGAAGTTCCACAAATTACATTCTATGCCTATAAATTGATATTCCACGCCTAAAATTAACCATTCATATTTAAAAATTAAAACATTTAACAGAGGTATAAAGTTTGTGTTAGATATTTATTGATTTCACATTTGCGATCCAGCCAAAGAACAAAATTAAGTGGGTGATGATGATAATCCATCAAACCAACCCAATCCAATTTTCAGACAGGAATTAACTTTAGACACATCCACCTACAATAATCATGAATTTGAACTTCCCTATTGCTGTTGACTTTTTAAGGTTCTAAGCTATTATTTTCTTTCCGACAAAGATGTCTCTTATGTATCTAGTGGTAGACTTCAAATGAAATTAATGTTAACTCAAGTATTAATATCCCCAGTCCCTACTTACAATTTTTAAGGATTCTAAAATAAATTGGAAAATGCATTCTGATACAAAACAAAACCAATAGAATAAAAATAGTAGTTACTGGTACCACTGTTATATTCATGAGGTTGCAGCTGCTTGGCTCGGGCCTTGTCAACCAACTCCTTCCACTTTCTTGACAATGAATATACATCAACCTATAATATACATCAAATATACCTTTTTTACAAATCAGAACCATCTCATATTAGAGGAGGTGGGGGATTAGAAGCTGCTCAAATTAGAGTATCAAAAAACCTTATCAGCATCCTGAAGCACTGGTGTAATGAGTCCGCCATCTGTAGCAACAGCAACTGCAACATTGATGCTGCTATTATATGTAAAGCTATTACCATCTCTACAACTAGAGTTCATAACAGGGTGTTTAACCAGCGCAAGTGCAGTAGCCTTGGCAAGCAATGCTGTCATTGTAACTCCCTTTGACTTGATCTGGAATTTTATAAAACAAATGAAATCAGTAGACAGATGTTAACAGCTTGGGTATGAATCTAGGAACTATAGGGTACTTTGAAAAACTGAAGGTATCTAAGTATCATAAACTGCCAGTACCATGTTTAAATAACAAGTAACAACTTCATACGAACATAGAATCATGCATGCTAGTATTTTTCCTTTTATTTTAAAGTATACTTGACCACTTCTCGTAATAAATTTCTTTCCCGGCTTTCTTTTTTTAAATCCCTTTGTATTATGTGCTAAATCCTCTCACAGAAAATAGATCAGGAACGGTCCTTGCAATTAGCTCTGTGACTGTCAATCAATAAACTCCCATTCAATACAAGGTTTAGAAAGTAATCCCAAATAAACATGCTATTGAATATTTTAAAGTAGACAAAGTGCCCTTACATATTAGACACAAATCACAAATGTTACCGAAATTTCAAAGAGCCAATGTGATATTCATCTTGCATCAATCATAATCATCATCACAATCATACGCTAATGCCTTTGTGTCAGAATATTCACATTTAGTATACATACTATGCTATTACTAACTACAGAGTATGTGAATTCCCATTTTTTTCCTCCTATTTTTGGGGTGTGCATTAATCTATAAAGGCACCAAGTGTTCTACAAAATGCAAAACCAGAGAAGAAAGTTTATAACATTCCAAACAGTAAAAAAAGAACCACGCACGAGGGATTTATAATAGTGTGACCTCGCTGCATCAAACAAAACAGAAAAATAAAAAACATTGAAAAGAAAACGAACATGAACCAGGTGATAATAACTCAGAACAACAACGCTCAATGCATTGTTCATCCAAATTGGATTGCAAATTCAAAGCTCACCTTCTTGTACAAGGCATCAAGTGCATCTGTGGTGATGGTGTAACCAACTCTGAAAGTGGGAACTGCCAAACTGTCCACCATGTTCCTACTCACAGCAGTCTGCATTGTGGTGAAAGGCACCACGGATCCCAACTCCACCCCGGCAGGCGCTGCACTCTTCCCTAGTGCCGGTGCCGCATTCCCTGTAGCTGCAAATGCCTCAACATCTTTAGCCACAATCCTCCCCATAGGTCCAGTCCCCACAATCCTCCCCAACTCCACCTGTAGGAAAACATGTCAAGAAAAAACCTCTTAGGTTAGGCTACAAGTGAGGGACAAATATATATGGATAAACACTTCTTCAGGAATACTAGAAGAAAATAAGAAGATAGAATAAAATAAACATATTTTAGAAGTTAAAATCAACACACGCACTTCAAATTTTACAGGAACTCTCTCATCTACAAGTCTCTAAATTGCAAATGTTGAGGTGCATAAGTGAATGTTAACGTAAAGAACAAGTTTAATAAATTTTGCTGTATGTTTTGTTGTATATAAGTTAGCTCATCTAGAAATGAATTTATCCAACTGATTCATAACAGACAAACCAATTTCTAACTAACTATAAACCCACCTTAAACTCCTTGGCGAGCTTCTTGGCATAAGGCGACGCAACAATCCTCTTCCCTCCCTCCGAAGCAGGGTGACTGGACGCAACGACCGGAGCCGGAGACGGAGCCGGAGCTGCAACCTTTTCCGGTTGGGATGGGAGCGCGGGTGTGGATGCAGGTGCAGGTGCAGGTGCAGGTGCGGCGGAGGCAGAAGAGGAAGAGGAGGAGGCTTTGGATTTGGCTTGAGGAATCTCATCCTCGGTCTCGGCGAGGAATGCGATGGGGGATCCGACGGCGGCGACGTCGCCTTCCTGGACGACGATGGCAGCAAGGAAGCCGTCGTAGAAGGTCTCGACGTCCATGTCGGCCTTGTCGGACTCAACGACGACAACGCTGTCGCCCTTGGAGAGCTTGTCGCCTTCGGATTTGGTCCAGGAGACGATTTTGCCCTCGGTCATGGTGGAGCTGAGTGCGGGCATGAAAATCTCCCGGATCTTGGCCCGAACGACAAGGGGAGGTGTCGTTTTGCGGTGGGGAATGGGAGTGCGGCGGAGCGAAGAGGAGGAAGGGATGAAGGAAGTGTTGAGAAATTGAGCCATGCTTGATACAATGAGAATGCCGGGTTCGATTGAGTTCAAATGAGAAACACAATGATAAATGTTCAGTGTTAAGTACAAAGGGATTTCCTCGAATTCATCGAAACAAGACGGAGCTTCCAACTCCAACCACCATACCGCTCAATGTAAGTAAGTCTATTCACTCCTCTGTCAACCTCTTACACATCTGGATCCTCTACCTGTAACTATTAACTTATTTCTAACATACTCTTTTTCAAAAATTCATCATTTTTATTAATACTATTTCATTTTTATTTTTACTGCTTCTTTTTATTAAATACTTTAAATTATTTATCTTTTTTATTATTAATATTTTTATAGTAGATGGAATTAAAAAATTAATAATATTTGTTTAAAAAATAATAAAATTAATTATATTATTTTTTTATTCGTCCGTATGTAATATGTCAAATCTTTTTATAATAAAGGATTAGAGTAAATAATATATATATATATATATACACACATGTAATCATTGTAAATAAATTTTATAAAAATCACTTTATTTTTATGCTTTAAAATATTCATAAGGGGAAAATATAGCAAAAAAAAAAAACACCAAAATTTATTGTTGTTATTTTTATGATTTGTTAAATTTTCTCATATAATTTCTTTCATTAATAAATAATTGTTTGATAACAATGATTGGTATCTTTATTTTATTAGCAAAAAATTATTTATTCTTATTCATCTCTATAACAACAAGATGGACTTTGCTTAGGTTAAGAATAGATTAATTATTAAATTTTGGGTGGAAGTTTCTTTTACCCATTTCTCTTGAAAATCTATTATTAACAACTTCGTCTCAATTGTAGGAGTTATTTTGAGAAAAATAAATTATTAATATTAAAGTTATACTAACAAAACTAATTAAAACTAACCCTTCATTAAAAAAAAAGAAGAAAAAAAAGCTAAAACTAAAAATGTAACAAGGTCAGAGTGACTAAAAATGTAACAAGAAGATCAGAGAACTGAAGATGGATTGTGAAGGCTTTCCTAGGGTTTTTCCTAGAGCCTCCGAGGAGGAAGAGGACTTGCTTGCTTGGACCAATTAAAAAGTCAAACAAAAGACCATGGATAATGGTGATAGTCCTCAGGTGGATGAGGAGGCAAGGTGCCTCTACGAAGGGAGTGTTTGAGTCATATAAAGCAAAACTCTTGAATAAAGATGGGTTAGTTGCATTCTCAGAATTTGATGGTAGATATTTTGGAATGTCGAAACGTAAGATACTAGCTGCTGCTTTGCAAGAGGATGATATTGCAAGGTACAAGGAGATTCTTATGACTGATGAAGAATTTCAAAGTGGTGCAAGCCTTGGAGAAAGGGTCTCTTATAGTGACTATTCTGGAAAAAAAAATGTAGTCTTTCGGGTGTTTCAAGCGAAGGTGAACTGTGACTGGACGAAGAAAGGAGCTATTAAGATTACTGACACGCCCAATAACTATTACCAAATTCTTTTCTCTTCTCAAGAAGACTATAATGGGGAAATTTTTAGGGTCCATGGATGGTGGCAAACCATTATATTTTGTACAACATTGAAACCATTTTTCATGGAGAATTTGTGTTTTGCTAAAAGAATAGCGGTGTGGGTATGCATTCCTAACTTGCCTATTGAGTTATACAATGATGAATTTTTAGGTAGGGTGGGTGCAACTTTAGGCTCTATGCTTAAGATTGATCATGTAATCATAATTCAAGCAAGAGGTTAGTATGCGCGAATTTGTGTCGAAATTGACCTTAATAAGCATGTAAAATCCAAAGTCATAGCAATGGGTCAATTATTACAATTGCAGTACGAGAGGCTTCACAAAATTTGCTTCTAGTCTGGCTGTTATTGCCATAAAGACATTAATTATGTTTCTGGTGATGTGACGAAGTTTACAAGAAATGATGCGAACGAGGGAGGAATGCCTTCGGTTGTCGACACGTGAGTCTCGACGGAACGGGAAAAAATAACTTAAAAATCTCACCAATATTAAGGAAAACATCAGAAAAACCTTTAAAGTAAAAGATGATCTGCGAAATCAAATTTTGAGTTTAGGAGTTGATTACATGTAAGGAAGGTACTAGCACTCTACAACTTATTTCCCCCTTAAAATACAAAGACTATTTTTAACATTTTTAACAAAAGTCCTATTATTGAGAATTTTATTCTTTATGAAAATATTATTTTTTTATGTTTTTGAGCTCGACAGGAAAAGGTTTTTACTCGTACGTATCTTCAATGCAATGGAGAATCAGAGTTTATGTAGTACTTTGAGAAAATATTTGTGTGTTGATATTTTATCTTTGATTTTTTTAGTTTTGTTGAGACTTAGGATTTCTTGAACTATCACAACTCATGTATCCCAAATTTTGGATTGGTCAAAGGTGTACACCCAAGTCAACTCACTTGACTGTTGTTTATCCTTTAGAATTGCATTCTAATCTTTATGGATTTTTCCTAGTAGTTTATGTTTAGAAACGAGACTTAAGACAAAAAGTTGTCACAATTTATGCCTTAGAATCTCAAGATGAACAAGATGTTACATCTAGTCAAACCTCTTTATTTGGAAACTTATGACATTTTATTGCAATCTTACTTTCAAAAACTTATGAAATTTTTGTGATAATGATATAGTTAAGAAGTTTTGAAAAGGAATCTTGTGAAATTTTATAATTTTACATTTAAACAAAGCTGAAAACAAGAAAAGTGGATAATTTCAAGATGATAGAGCATTATTTATGTGCATGATAACAAAATGACAAGGACTAAAACGATATAAGATTATATGACATAACCAGTATTGAGGGAAGAACCTGAACCTGAACCTTTTTTTAGAATTAGAACTCTCTTTCTTCAGGATCGAGACTTCCTTCAAAATTTCGAGAACTTCTCTTTTCGAAAAAACCTCCCCTTGAAATAAGTCAAGCCCCCTTATTTGTAGTTAAAGTCTGGTCAGCTCGCTAAGTGAATTTCAGTCCCTAAGTGAATAAAATATAAAAAAAAAATTCTCCTATTTGCAGAAGCATCTTTATAAAGGTGGATGTTATAAATAAAGTATTAATTATAACTCTTCTGCAATAGTTCGGTCAGAAAATTAACCAAGATAAATTGCGGATTTACTTATCTGTAAATGTTCATAAACAACAACAAATATCACATGCTTTGGGCTTTTAGCGAACCTACGATCTAGGAAAGTACTTGGGCATACCAATTCATAACAATCAGGTGTCTAATGAGTCTTTCCCGTTTCTAATTGATAAAGTACAAAGGCGATTGAATAATTGGAAGATGGATACCTTATCCTTTGCAGGAAGACTAACACTGGCCAAATCATTTATCCAAGAATTACCTACTTATGTTATGCAAACTAATATTTTTCCTATGCTTATTTGTAATATGATTGATAAAAAATGCAGGGACTTTATTTTGGGTGACTCTGATTCAGAAAAACAAGTTCAATGGTTGATATGGGATACTCTCTACAAGAGGTCTTGGTCTCAGGAAGACTAGACAAGCCAACTTTGCTCTTCTCACAAAAGTAGGGTAGAGATTGCTAACTCGACCAAATGATATCTAAGTCCAAATTGTTCTCTCTAAGTACAAGTGTCGAGGCCACCCTAGACTATGCATTGAATCAATCAGTGAGGGTACCAACTTTTGGTGTGACATTATTGCATCTTGGAATAATACAACTTGAAATATTATCTAGTGTGTAGGTAATGATAGAGGGGTTGAGTTTTGGATCGATAAATGAGTTCAAGGGTGAGGTTCCTTAGAAAATTGGTGTACTCACCAACTTACTATTCTTAACAGTTATAAAATTTGTTTTTTGTAGCTCTGGATGAATCTTGAGATGTCCAAAAGTTAAACAATCTTTTGCCACTGACTATGGTGAATTATATGTGTGTCATTTAACCTCTTAGAGGGGATGCTTGGGGTTTTGGTTTTAGTTTATTTTACCAGGTTTTAGGAATTTTATTTTATTTTCTCTCTTTTTTTATTTTTACAATTATCATTGAGCAATCCAATTTTGTCTGGTTGATAGAGTCATTAAATAGGACTCTTGTTATTCTTAAAGGATTTGCAATAGTTGATTGTATTGGTGGATATCTTATCAAGTAGTAGAACTAACATTGTTCTCTCTATGATCTTGATTGAGGTGAATTTAACACTATACATGAGTTTTGAGCCAATATATGGGTACGTCTTAACCCCAAAAATCTTTCTTAAGTGTGATTAATTCCTTTAAATTGTATTTTCTAGAACTTGTTTTGAAACCATGGTTTAAACTTGTTCTCTTTCAATTAAAATAAATATGAATAAGCAATTAGGATTTTTCTTTCAAACCATTGACCTAGTGAAACACTTTGCCCATTAGTTGTTCCATTGAGCCAAACACTTTAAACTTTCTTGGTGACTATATATCAATATTTTGATTTATTTTAGTGCCTTATTATAAGTACACGTGAAAGTTTGTGTGTGAAGTGTTAATGTGTAATAATTGTTTCGCATGGTAGTTAATAATATGTAAGCATTGATATTTGAAAAAAAAAATTAATTTATTAACCAAATGTGAGTTAAGGTTCCAAAAAAAATAATTTTAAATAATAAAAAAAGAGAGGAAGCAAAGAATATAAAAATATAAAAGAAAGAAAGGGAGAAAAGAAAAGGAAGAGGTATGCTCTAATGGATATAGTATAGAAGCAAAGAATTAACACTTGTTTCTTATTGCATGATGTCTTTATAATGTGCACTAAGATTGATTTGTGACCAAATTGTGTATTTCCCTTTTCTTTCTTGTTTCCCACCTACAATTTCACCTTGACTACATTACATCTCAATAAACACCTTGTGATTTATCTTGTTGAAAGAGCATAAAAGTGGAAATAAGGTTTCTCACCAAACCTATGGTAAGATGCTTTTCTATGAGGAAAATGAGAGAAATTGCCTTTACCTTAAATACATGAGATTTGTGAATTGAGTGAATCGATCATTTCGAGCATACATTTGGGTGAACTATCTCTAATTGGACTTGATTGGGATTTCATCCACATGACTATTTTCTATTGCATTTACTTATAAATGTTTGGTGTCCTATTTTGGTGATCTCCATTTTATTTTAAGCTATGGTTGTTACTTGATGACAAGCAAAATTCTAAATTTGGGATTGTTTGATGCTTTGCATTTTTATCTATTTTTAGGTTTTATTTTAATTAGAATTTTATCTATTTTTATGTTATTTAGGTTTAATATTTGCACTCTAGGTATTTTTAATTATGTTTAGAAATTTGTTACACTTTTAGTATTTTTTTCTGTTTATGATATAATTTGCTAGACATTGATGCATTTTTGGAATGATTTGGAGCATTAGAGTGAAGCTTGAAGCTCTAGAGAAAATTCAGAAGAAAAAAAATGAATTATGAGTTAATTAATTAGTTTAATTACTCTATTGTTATGACCATTTAAGGATAATTAGTTTAAATAGAGGGTTTCTATTAAAACTAGGGGTCTTGAATTTTTTGATAAAAAACTTCATAGAGAAAGACTTGAAGCTTTTCCTCTTCACTCTTTATCTCCGGGTTTGATGAATTTTATTTCTTTGTTTTTTATAGTCATGAACATGTGTGAGTAGACTTTTTATTATGGAATTAAGGTTTAACCATTGACTTTATTCATGATGAATTAAGTATTTTTATTGTTCTTATATTGGTTTCTCTGGATTTTTTTTCTATAGATTTTACCGATGCAATATGCTTTATCGCCATTTTTGTAATCATGAAAGTAAGTTTAATCCTTCGAGGACTCAATGAATTAACAAGGAACTTAATGGGTTTAATTGAACATATCTACCGCAAAGTAGGGGTCAATTCAATTAGATATACCTCTTCGTACCTTGAAAGATAACGAAAGTTACCTTAGCTTAATTCACCTTCACAGCGAAGGCCAATAATAGTATAAAAGATAATTAATTTTGATTCAATAAACGTCATTGTGTGATATCCTCAATCCTGGAAGTTTTCTAGAATTTGAATTTCAATTACTTGAATTATTTCTTCTTTTATTTTATTAGATATTTGCTATATTTTAAATATATGAAAAATCTAAAAAAAATCTATATTTTATTTTAGTTAGGATTTTCTAATCTTTGATATTATATTATTTCAAACTGTCATCTTATTTTAATTTTAGAATTCACTTTTATTTTATTTTTATCAATTAGATAACTTTGATTTTTTTATTTAAATTATAAAAAAGAAATTAAAATTATAAACAATTATTTTTTTTCCAAATGCACAGTCTCTGTGGAAGAACGATTATTTTTATTACTTGACGACACCGTACACTTGTGATTTGCACACATCAAGTTTTTGAACAACCCTAAACTTAGAATTTTGCTTGTCCTCAAGCAATAATCATGGCTCAATAAAATGGAGATCACCAAAATAGAATACCAAAGAATGATAAGCATATGCAATAGAAAATAGTCATGTAGATGAAATCTCAATCAAGTCTAATTAGAGGCAGTTCTCTCAAAAGTATGTTCGAAATCATCGATTCACTCACCTAACAAATCTCAAGTGTTTAGGATAAAAACAATTTCTCTCATTTTCCTCATAGAAAAACATCTTACCATAGGCTTGGTGAAAAACCTTATCTCCACTTTTATGCTCTTTCAACCAAGATAAATCACGTCTTTATTAGGATGTAATGTGGTCAATGTGAAATTGTAGGTGGGAAACAAGAAAGAAAAGAGAAATACACAATTTGCTTTTCTCCCTTTCTTTTTTTTTATATTTTTATATTCTTTGCTTCCTTTTTTTATTATTTAATTTTTTTTGGAACCTTAACTTACATTCGGTTCATAAATTAATTTTTTTTATTTTTTTATCAATGCTTTCATATTATTAACCACCATGTGAAGCAATTATTACACATTACACTTCACACACAAATTGTCACGTGTACTTATAATAAGACACTAAAATAAATCAAAATATTGATATATAAGCACCAAGAAAGTTTAAAGTGTTTGAATCAACGGGGCAACTAATGGGCAAATTAGAGGAAGTTTCAACCATGATTTCAAAACAAGTTCTAGAAAATGAAATTTAGAAGAATTAATCACACTCAAAAAATATTTTTGGGGTTAAGATGTACCCGTATGTTGGCTCAAAAGTCACATATAGTGTTAAATTAATCTCAAACATGATCTTAGAGAGAACAATGCTAATTCTACAACTTGTTAAGAGATCCACCAATACAATCAACTACTGCAAATCTTTAAGAATAACAAGAGTCTTATCTAGTGACTCCAACACCCAGACAAAATTTGGATTGCTCAATGATAATTTCAAAAATAAAATAAAATAAAAATTAAAAATAAGGAAAAATAAAATAAAATGCCTAAAACAAGGTAAAATAAACTGAAACCAAAATCCCAAGCAACCCCAAACTTAAAATTACATTGTCCCCAATGTAATTCTAAGAGCAAAGGAAACAAATAAAAAAAAAAGGAAAAATAGAACCTGACAAGAGTAAGGATGACCACTAGGAGAGTCATGCATATGAATATTATAAAACTTCTCCCACAAGAATGTGTGGTGTTGAATATCTCAATAAAGAAGAAAGAAAGAAAAGAAATATTGATAAGATTTGAAGCACATAAAAACATTGATATGAAAATAAAAGGAAAGATTAGGGCAAGAAAAAAGGAAAAATATAAGATTTGAAACACAAATAAAATATAATACATCACAAAAATTGAAGAAATAAAGAAAAATATTTAAATATTAGCGTGTAGTAAGTAAGAGAGAATTATTTTAAATTATACCAGAAGTGCAAAATAATTGCATGGGAGTGTAACTCTCTTGAAAATAAGATCGAAATTTCAAAAAAAAGAAATCCGCACTTAGAGTGCACTATGGTTGCATGAGAATGTAACTTTTTGTAAAATAAATTTTTAAAATTCAAGATTTTTTTTGCACTTGGAGTGCACTTCAGTTGCATGGGAGTGCAACTCTTTGAAAAAAATAATTATGAATTTTACGAAATTTGCACTCAGAGTGCAATTCAGTTGCACGGGAGTGCAACTCTCTAGAAGAATAATTATGAGTTTTATGAAATTTGTACTCGGAGTGCAATTAAGTTGCACAGGGGTGCAACTCTCTAGAAAAATAATTTTCTTAACTCAAACTTTGCACTCAAAGTGCACTTTAATTGTATAAGAGTGCAACTCTCTGGAAAAATAATTTCCTTAACTCACAAACTTTGCACTCAAAGTACACTTTAATTGTATGGGAATGAAACTCTTTGGATTTCTTCAACTTTCTTCCTTGATGTTTTTCCTCTCTTATTCTTCGTCTTCCCTTATACATATATATATATATATATATATATATATATAATATATATATATATATATATATATATATTCCCCATTCTAATTGTTTTCATGTCTTTCCTAAAATATAAAATAAACAACAAAAAGCACAAAATTGAAAAAGAAAAAATGAACAAAATAAGAAAATATAAAAAAAAAAGTTTAGAAAAAGATTAGTCCCCCACAGTAGGGTGAAGAAAAGATAATTTTATTTCTCTCTCAAGTAGTTTTCTTGATCCACGTATATGTGTAGGGATGTAGGGTTTCCCTTTTGATATACATATTTCATTAGTACTCTTCCATGTAAAATCATTATCAAATTGTGCTTTTATTGAGAGTAACTTAGGTGGATCTTTAACAAGGTATTTAATTTTCCTTTGTTCCACCACTTGGTTCACTGATTCAACCATGCACATAGAATTCTCAACAAAAGGAAAACAATTATCTTTAAACAATTCAAACTCAAATAGTTTTTTCTCCAACAGTCAAGGAAATCTTTCTTTTATTTACACTTATATTAACATCAGCAGTAGCTAAGAAATTTCTTCGTAGGATAATGGGAATATTCGCATCTTCTTTTATGTCTAACACTATAAAGTCGCATGGGATAATTAGATATCTTACCTTAATAAGAACATCTTCTATGATTCCTACTGGATGTATGACATATTGATCTGCCGCGAATTGCAATGACATGGTGGGTTGTAGTTCTCCTATACCAAGCTATTTATAAACAACTAAAGACATTAAACTAACACTAGCCCCTAAATCACAAAAGGGTTTATTAAACTTTTTATTACCAATTAGACATGGTAGAGAAAAACTATCGGGATCCTTAAGCTTAGGAGGTAACTTAGCCTGGACAAGGGTCACAATTTCATGCTCAAACCTTTTTCTTATTAACCAAGATCTCTTTAAGAAACTTTGCATAAACAGGCATTTGTTGCAAAGCATCTAAAAATGGAATGTTGACATACAATTGTTTTATCGTATCTAAAAACTTACAAAATTGTTTGTCTAATTTTGCCCTGGCTAACCTTTGGGGAAAAGGTATAGGTGGCTAGTACGGTGTGGAGGAAGTAAGTGGAATTTCAACCCTTTTTTCAGAAATATTTTCTTTTTCAATCTCAATAGTAGGTTGTATTTCCTCTTGAACTTTCTCTACTCCCTTTTTAGTTTTATTAATCATTGGTTCATCCAAAACTTTACCACTCCTAGTGACTATTGCATTAGCATGCTCAGCTAGATTAGTTTCGGGCTTACTTCGAAACTTACATGGGCTTTAGTAGATGAATACATATGTTGAGCTATTTAAGAGATTTTATTTTCCAATTGCTTGTTGTGAAGCACCATATTGTGAATTTGAGTGGTCAACTCCTTAATAGAGCTTCCCCAAGTCTTATTAATCTATTTTTGGCTCATAACGAACCTCTCCATTAAGTTTTCTAACTTGGATAGTGAGAATTGGAAACCTTGTTGGTAACCTTCTTGAATATTTTGTCCTTTGTTAGAATAAGGTGCTTTCCTCAAGTTTTGTTGTGAATACCCTACTCCTTGATTTCCTAGCCCTTGGTTATTACGGTAAGAGAAATTTGGATGACTTATCCACCCTTCATTATAAGTGTTAGAGTAGGCGTCAAATGTTTGCTTCCTAGCTTGGCCATAAAAATTATGAGTAGCAGTGATATTTTCCATGATATTCTCCTAACTATTAAGCATCCTCACTTAACAGTCAATTGTTAAATGTTCCTGTAATCCACATATCTCACAAAAAAAGGTTAGAAGCACATATTGCATCAACATTTCCTTTTTCTAACTCATCAAATCGTTGATTCAATTCATCAAATTTTGCTAGAATATGGTCAACATTATTTACCTCATACTTACCTGGAGTTACCCTTTGTGATTTATGGCTTCGCTCTCCCACCCATTGGCGTTGATTTTCAGCTACAGATTCAATTATATCTATTTCTTCGTCGAGTAGCTTTCCTAAAAATGATCCACCCACTACAGAATGTAACAACATCTTATTATTGTAGTTCAACCCATTATGAAAGAAATTGATCTCCTAAGGCCATGATGGGGACATGATAGTAAGAGCTTTGAAAATCTCTCTGAGGCTTCAAGAAAAGATTCTATATCACCTTGACAGAAATTAGTTATTTTTCTCCTCATTTCGTTTGTCTTTGAAGGTGGGTAATATTTCTCCAAGAAGGCCCTTACACAAAAACCCAGGTAGTAACACTATCCCTAGGGATATTTCTCATCTATACCTTTGCTTTTCCTGCTAATGTGAGTGGGAAGAGGTGTAGGCGTAATGCTTCTTGTGTGATTCCTTGAAAGTCTGTGTTTCACAAATTTCTAGGAACCCTTCTATGTGATTTCTAGGGTATTCAAAAGGTAACCTATTGAATTGGTTCTGCTTCAGTATATGAAGGAGTGTTGGAGGAATTTGAAAATTGGCCTTTCCAATGTTGGGTCTAGTTATTCCTCCTAGCAACCCACAAATGGTTGGAGCTGCATAATCTCTAAGAGGCCTATTTGCATTAACCTCTTCTTCAGCCATGACTAAATTATGTTTCTTGATCTTAAAATTTTGCTTTTGTTCTCTTTTCCTTCTATTAAAAGTTCTTTCAACTTTCGGGTCTCCTTTTATCGGTTTTCCAAATCGTAGAGATCTTGGCATACAATATACAATATCCTGCAAAATTAGAAAAGAAGAGATAGAGAAAAAAAAAAACGTGAAATCTGAAAAAGAAAAGAGATCGTTAATTAAAATTAATCACATGAATCAACTAAAATTAAAATATATTAAAACTAATTCAACCGTAACAACAAATTAATTAAAAATAGACTAATTTAAAGCTTATTAAATTTAGAAGTAATAGTAAAAAAATGCAAATAAATTAAAAACTAATTAAGGGAGAATCAAATAAAATTAAATAAGGAGATAAAATAAAAGAGAATAAAACCAAAATTTAAAAATCACAAATTAATTAAATTAAAAATGGGTAGTAAATAACAGCCTGTAAATCTAGAAAGAGAGAGAAAAATGTGGAGTCTAAAAGAGGAAATAAACAAAGGGAAAAAAATTAATTGAGAAATAATATAAAAGGAAAGAAATCAATAAAATTAAATAAGGAAACAAAATATAAAAATAAAACAAAAGATAATAAACAAAATCAAATTTAAAATCACAAATTAATTAAAATTAAAAACAAATATAACTGAACCAAGAGATATAGTCCCACACAACGACGTCAAAAACTTGATGTGTGAAAAGTGAAAATCGCAAGTGTATAGGGTTATTAAGTAATAAAAATAATCGTTCTTCCACAAGGATTGTGCGTTTGAAAATAATAATTATTTATAATTTTAATTTTAATTTCTTTTTATAATTTAAAAAGAATCAAAGTTATCTAATTGATAAAAATAAAAATAAAGTAATAGTGAATTCTAAAATTAAAATACGATGAAAATTTTAAATAAAATAATATCAAAGATTGGAAAACTATAACTAAAATAAAATGTAGTTTTTTTTAGATTTTTAATATATTTGAAATATAACAAATACCTGATAAAACAAAGGAGGAAATAATTCAAGTATTTGAAATTCAAATTTTAGAAATCTTCTAGGATGGGGGATATCACGTCATGATTTCCTATTGAATCAAAATTAATTATCTTTTATGCTCTTAGTGGTTCTTTATGAAGGTGAATTAACATAAGGTAACTTTCGTCCTCTTTCAAGGTATGAATGTGTATCTAATTGAATTGACATCTACTTTCGTGGTACCTATGTTCAATTAAACCCATTAAGTTCCTTTTCAATTCATTGGGTCCTCAAATGGTTAAATCTACTTTTGTGATTTAATTTCTAAGTTCCTTTCCTAGGGTTCCGATAATTAAGTTCACATTACGGTCATTCCCTTACTATCTATTACTACAAAAACATATTGCACCGGTAAAATCAATAGAGAAGAAATCAAGAGAAACAACATAAGAACAATAAAAATGCTTAATTCATCATCAATAGAGTCATGGGTTAAACCTCAATCCCAGAATAAAAAGTCTACTCACACATGTTCATGACTATATAAAAAAAAAAACATCAAACCCGGAAGAAAGAGTGAAAAACAGGAAAGGAGAAACTCCAAGTCTTGCTTTCTATGTCGTCTTTGATAAGAAAATTCAGGACTTTGGTTCGAATAGAAACCCCCTATTTAAAATAATATCTAAGCCTAAAAGGTCATAACAATAGAGCAATTAAATTGATTACACAATGGATTGCATATTTTTGCACAGGAGTACAATCTTTCATTAATAACTCATAATTCATTTTTTTCTTCTGAATTTCCTTCAATCTCCAAGCTTCACTCCAATACTCCAAATTAGTCCAAAAGCGCATCAATATCTAGCAAATTATATCCTAAACACGAAAAAACGCTAAAAGCGTAATAAATTTCAAAATATAATTAAAAACACCTAAAATTCTAATATTAAATATAAATAACATAAAATAAATAAAATTCTAATTAAAATAAAACCTAAAAATAGATAAAATTGCAATGCATTAATCAGGTGGATGATGCCCCTCGATGGATTAAGGTATCAGATGGTATGTTTTCTACCAAATCAGTGTGTGAAAGTCTCATGTCCCAGAGTAGTACCCTATGAATATTTGAGGTGTTGTGGAAGTGGGACAGGTTGAAATGTATTTGCATTATTTTGTGGAGGATAACATGTGTTGTGTTACCTACGAATGACCTGAGGTATAACAAGCATATGACAGACAACCCAATCTGTCTAATTCTTAGGCAGGAGAAGAAGTTCATTTTGCATGCATTGCATGATTGTGTGCAGATCGTTAAGGTGTGGCGGAGATTTGGAGTAGGTAGTATCCTAACTTTTTTCGTGCAATAGAATTATATTCTTTGGGTGCTCTCAAACTTAAAGGATTACCAGAAACGGAGCCAAATTTTTTGTATTGTGCTGGATCAAGTTTGGTGGAGGAGAAATGAGT
Source organism: Psophocarpus tetragonolobus (assembly GCA_037954015.1). NCBI lineage: Eukaryota > Viridiplantae > Streptophyta > Magnoliopsida > Fabales > Fabaceae > Psophocarpus > Psophocarpus tetragonolobus. Next base: position 1,406,181 of record JAYMYS010000016.1, on the reverse strand, counting down.
TCTTCTTCAAAGGTATATGGAAATTTATAGATCAGGTGGTTCAATCGGTGCAGGCCCTGGTTAAAAAGCTCTATCATATTGATCAATTGTGTGTAATTTTGAAGGATAATGGGAGCAATATGTTAATACCATGCAATAGAATGGTTGAAGGACTCCTAACCCAGGAATGGTTAAAATAAACTTTGATGTAGCTGTTAGTAGTATTCACAGGACTGCTTCTGTTGGAGGTGTAGTACAGGATCACACAAGTAGGTTTCTGCTTGGCTTCTCACATTCGATCCCTTTTTTTCCATGTTGATAAAGTTGAACTGTTGGCAACCCTGCAAGCATTGCACGTGGCTTACCAGCAGGGATTACGAGATCTGGTGATTGAACGAACTCACTAAATGCTATTAGATTATTAGATGAAGGTTATACACTTCAACATGAGTATTTTTGCTATAGTTGACAATATATTCATAAGGAGTGGAAAAACCTTACACTATAATTTCAACTATGTTCCTTGGAAAGCAAATTTGTTGGCAAACGAATTTGAAAAGTTAGGGTTGGGCACCAACTAGACAAATTTTATATTTAATTATGTTCTAGAGCAATTGTCTCATGTTTATAGCTTAGATTTGAATTATATGTTTAATTCTAATTTCAGTAATTGATTCAAGTGGGTGGTTGCCGACCTTTCACAAAAAAACTAAAAATGTAACAACTAAAAGTTAAAAGTGGTTAAATCTATTTATTAAATCATAAGTATTTGATAAAATTATATTTTAAAGTAACTGAAAATATAAATTACATAAATAGAAAAGTATTACCTTATATAAAAAATATTAAAAATGAAATCTAATAAATATTTACAAATAAAAAAGGAAAAAAATAAAAAGTTAAAAGCTAACGTTAAAAAAAAACTTCAAACTACTAAAACAAATTTATTTACCAAAGAGTCAAACACTTTAAGTTATTCAACTAGTAAAAAAAAGTTATAAACTAGTTGAAATGTGTAACATCCCAAATAAAATATTACAAAACATACTAGTAATATTCAACCATTTAATTCTCTCTACTTAAACTTGTTGCATACAATCAAATTATACACACAAATACTCTAAATTATTTACCAAAATCATAACATACTATTTACATAAAATATTTCATGTCCTTTTCCTACAAAGTATGCTAAAACAGAACTCATTTAAAACAGATACATAACTTGTCAATTCTCTATTAAAACTTAACTATTACACAACTCAAATATATAACATAACTTTAGTCAATCCATATATTTAGCAATCTGAAAGCTTTAGCTTATATACATAGACATACTCTAATACATAAACTATTTCAAACACAAAACGAGTAATTTTGTTACTGTCACTAATCAAATGTCAATCTTGCTAATTCTGATCTTCACCGTTGTCAGTGGTATCTGCTCCCGTGCAAAGCACCATTATCACAGTCATATAGAATACACAATCATTGCAAGGGTAAGCATAATAATACATAAAATTCATAATATAGAAAACTTACAAATCACAATATCATCAACCAAATCAATAATACTTATATTTACATTAAGCATTTAACACATAGCATGTTCAGACTCAATACATTCTGGAATATTTACATTGAGTTCGGACATCGAGGTGACTTAAGACCCCTTCCAATTGGTGACAAGTGTCCAAACTGCCTATGTTATCACTAATTTAAGTCTAAGCAATACTCATTTGACAACCACAAACCGATGCCTAGTGTCTAGCTGACACCTTGTGACACATCGTCGTTGTTTGAGCATGTCCTTTAGGCACCCCCTTGTATATCTAGTACTAGGAGCACAATGTAAATCACAGAAATATCTCCTTACATATCTAATACTCTAGATTATATTGATTTCAGTTATATCCCTAACATCAATGTGCCCTACCAAACATATCATTCAAGGGTAAGTTACCCAACTGTAACTGCTCGTAACCAACAACATAAATAAATATATTCTCATTATGCATTCCAATCATATGCATTACACCATATTTTCAAATAAATACATTATCATTCCAATAAATTCAATTCCCTTTACAGAAAATCAATTCAACCAATATCACTTATCAATTACCATAATAACAAATTTCACATAACATCCAAAATCAATTAAAAAGTTAAAACAATAACAACTAATAATCTTAATACTCTTAAAATCATATTTTTTCAAAGTTAAAACCAAGAAAAAGCTTCCTTTACATATTTCTCCTTTTCAAAGCTAATTCAAAAGAAAATAGAGAAATTCACCTGAAGAAATTTAACAGGAACCTAACAAAAATATCAAATTAAATAAGAACCTTAGAAATAAAGATTTTTAAAGAAATTTCCTTTTTAACGGGAGCGACAGGATTGAAAATGATCGGAAAAAAAGTTCGTTGGTTCAAGATCAGACTTACCTATAATAGAGATCACTCAGCAACAAGAGCTATGGAAAAGACCGCATCGAAATCCGTCAACCGAAAGCTAACCATGCAAAGTACGGAAGAAAACAGTGAAAGTGAATTAAAGCGGTAGAGAAAAAAGAAAAATGAAGAAGAAGAAAGAAAAGAAGAAAGGGGAAAGAAAAGAAAACAAAAAAAGAAGAAAAGGGAGTGGGGTGAGTTTAGTGAGTTTCGACTTACTATTTGCATACCTTCCTAAATAGATTTCCAAAAACTCCTCAAAATTCAATTAAAGCTCTCCGAAACTAAGATATAATTATTATATTTCACTCCATACCTCCCAAATATTCTATCAAAATTAATTAACTAATATTGATATTATAAATAAACTCAATTATTCACCTACCACTATATTAATCTAAGATAATTAAACATTTAATTATCCATAACATTTATTTCTTTCCACTAATAAATCTATTAATTAAACCAATCCTTACAAAATGTCTTGCTAAATATAGTCCAAAGACAAAATTTTAACTAAGCAAAACTTTTAAGAAATAAGGTTTTAAAATATAATTGTAAAAAATATTCAATAAATTTTACTTAAAATACCATGTAAAATAAAATTGCATAATTATTAAAGTTAAACATACTTAACATTACTTAATTAATAAATCACTCATTCATTACACAATAAATTAAATAAACAACAATATAATTATGTCAAATATGTTCTGGCCTCTCAATTTTTATAAATTTTACTTTTTAACATTTTTGTCTCTGTTTTTAGATATTGCAACAAAATGAAAAAGGTTTTTTTCCACAATATTCTTTCAAACATAGGATCATTTTGCTATTTCTTCAAATCCAATTTGGATTATTCTTCATTAGTCCAAGTAACAACCCTATTCTTTGTATTATTACACTAAACAATCATCCAGAGAGGACATAATGACTTACTGCAGAATCTGTTGACTAAAGACAATCCCCCTCTTGCACACTTATTGATTAGTTACAAACACAAGGCTAACATTAGCTCTCACCTCCTATTACATGGTTGCAAATTCTACTTCCTTGTTACTTGCGTGTTCATTGTACTTCCCTTCTCGACCATCTCTTTTGCTTCTCATAAACTATGTACACTGCTTTTTCTTTTGCCAAAACGTCCACATGACAATGTGTCACATATATATAAACCCTCATATTCCAAGTAGAATATATGGGAAATTCCAAACCACAATATATAAGTCGCTAAAGATTTGTCAAGGTTCCATTAAAAACGAATCCAAACAAGCTTAATGCCTGAATGAATATAGATTAGCTATACCAAGTGGCATACCAACCTTATATAAATATAATTATAAAGCTTAGTAGGAAGTTCTTGAATATAGATCCAAACTAGCTAGTCAAACTACAACCACCTGTGTTTTTCTCACATTCCTTAATAAAATAGGAAGCCAACGTTGGACTATCATATCAACCCCCATACAAGGACCTCCAAACATGGCAAAATAATAATCATTCTTACTACGTACGGAAGACTACTTGAAAAAACTCACCATGCATACCGATAATCTAGATTTTTCCAATCTTAGTCCAACTCCTCTAAAATTTGGTTTCATCCACTTGTGGATATTAATTTTTTTTCCCCAACAGCTTCAATTCACTACTAGTGTACATAAGCCCCTCCTTATAAGGTGTTAGGGCACCTTCCTTATAATAACCACTCATGGTTACAATCTTTCACTTCTCTTTCTTTATTTTTATTTTTTAGCTTAATTAGTGTATATTATTTTATTTTATCAAAATTTTCACATTTCGCTTACTACTTTTAAATATAATATTGTATCTTTAATTTCTGAATTATTGGATTTGTGTATAGTTGTAAGTAAATTAAGATTAACTGGTTAAGTGATTTAATAACGCGAGTGATTTTTGAAACTGATTTAGATAATAAGAAAATAATAACAAGTAATTAAATTATATTTAAATAAGATAATTAATTTTTTTTGTACTTTTATGATATTAGTGTATCAATCACTGTTTACAGTTAATCTTATTTCATTAACAGGTAGACACAAATTTAATAATTTAAAAAATAAAAAATTATTAGACCTTCTCATTTAACCCTAGTCCTCCTATTCTAGATACTCCAAACATTCCCCCACAATATGTAACTGCTCCTATTTCCTCACCCCACTTTGCAACATCGAGCGTAAATCACCATACCAACCCACGGGGTGTCATTTCCTCACCCCAATCACACACCAATCCATTTGCCACCTCTCCATGTATAGCCATGCCTCTATATCCCCCAACCATCAACAAACCCTCATCACACTCCACCAATATTACAAACAAGCCCTTTTGATGGTAGTGATCTATTGGACTGTTTATTTCAGGCAAAACACTATTTCACTTTCTATCAAGTTCCTATGGATTAAAGTATTTCCTTAGCTGGGTTTTATATGTGTAGTGATGCTTTGAGCTGGTACAAATGGATGTCTCAAACCCATAAGTTAATAGAATGACAAGCGTTTTCTAGAGCTCTTGAAATACATTTAGGCCCCTCAGCTTTTACTAACCATCAGGCTGAGCTATTCAAGCTAAAACAAATAGGGACTGTGAATAAATATCGAACTGCCTTTGAGAGGCTTTGTAATCGTGTTGTTGGGCTGACCTCCGATCTATTCTAAATTGCTTCTTATCAGGCTTGCACCCAAATATCAGGCGAGAACTTGAACTCATAAACCCATATTCTATCATGTAAGCCATTGGCATGGCTGAATTAGTGCAGAGAAATTACAAGATGCACGACCACACCTAATTCGCCAAAGCACTACCCACTACTACCCAAAACCTCAAAACACCACCCTAACCCCAAATTTCCTGCCTACTTCCCAACCTACCACATCCATCCTTATCAAAAGACTTTCATCCGCCTTTATGCAAGAACATTGCTCTCAAGGCTTATGCTATCATTGTGATGAAAAATTCATCGCTAGCCACAAATGTGCTAAGGGCATATTTCTTCTCTTAATGGAAGATGACCTATATGAAGATGACCCATCTGAACTACCCCAACCTAACCATTCCTTGTTGCTAGATAATATACATTTCCATTTATCCTCACAAGTAGTTTCAGGTCATTCCTCACCAAAGGCCCTTAAATTTAAAGGAAAAATCCAAAGTTTAGAGGTTATGATCCTACTTGACACAAACAACACTCATAATATTTTGCAACCAAACTAGCATTTCATCTAGGCCTACTAGTTCAACATATACCAAACTTTTCAGTTATGGTGGGAAATGGTGCCCATTTAGATCATGATGGTTTTTGCTCTGCAGTCCCATTTGGATATCCAAGACGTTTGCCTCTCTATTCCCACATATTTGTTCCTAATTGAAAGGGAAAATATTGTTTTGGGACTTAAATGGTTGGCCACTCTAGGCAAGGTATCAACTGATTTTGTCATCCCTGCATTTTCCTTTTACAATCAAGACTAATGGGTTACGATTCAGGGTTCTCACATTTCACCCCTATTGTCCTCAACCTTCCACCAACTTAGTCATTCACTATATACCAAATCAGTTGCCACTTTCTTTTTACTCATCCCAAGTGAACCAAAACCCTCAAATAAACTACAAACTCCACAATTGCTAAACCACTACCCATTTCTATTTGACCCATCTTTTTCCAACCTTCCCCTAGATATTTAAACCTTACTTAATTCCTACAAGTCTATTTTTCCCAACCTCATGGATTACCACCCAACTGCCCACATAACCACAAAATTCCTCTTCTTCCTAATACCTCCCCTATCAATTTGAAACCCTATAGATACCCTTATTCTAAAAAATATGCAATGATAGTTATCATTCAAGAGATGTTTTCCTAAGACATCATTCAAGTGAGTCATAACCCTTTTTCTTCCCCAGTTTTACTAGTTAAGAAAAAGGAGGGGAATTGGCGTTTTTATGTTGATTACAAAGCTTTAAACTCAGTGACAGTAAAAGATAAATTTCCTATACCAATTATTGAGAAGTTGTTGGATGTACTGGGTGCTGCTACCATTTTTACTAAAACTGGATTTGCGATTAGGGTACCATCAAATTAAGCATTACCCCAAAGACACTCATAAGATTGCTTTCTGAACTATAGATGACCATTACAAATTTCTCATGATGTCATTTGGTCTCACGAATGCCCTTTCCACTTTTTCAGTTAGCTATGAATGATTTATTTCATCCTCATTTACGAAAATTTGTCTTAGTCTTTTTTTATGATATACTTGTTTACAACACTACTTATACTACCCATTTAGTTCATTTACGTATTATGTTAGATTTACTTGAATTTAGACAGTTTTTATAATTTACAACACTACTTGTTTACAACACTACTTATACTACCCATTTTTAAAAATATAGACAGTTTTTATAATTTAAAAATGGGTAGTTATTTTAACAACTTTTATCGCTTACCGCACATCTTATCCCTTCTTTGACCACTTTTATCACTTACCAGTTCCCGCCCTGCCTTTTTAAAAAGCTAAATTAACGTGTCATATTTTTTTTATCTATTTTATAACTATTTAACTACCTATCACCGAATGAACAATTTCTTTTTTTAATAATGAACATTTTTTATAAAGTTATGAACAATTTTTATAAGGTTATTCTGAAAGGGGGTATTCCCTTTAACAATACATAAGACTAACTTACACAGGCACTGCCATGCATGTGTGTTTGTATTTTTATTTTTATTTGATATATTTAATTATGCAATTTATAAATAATTATTATTTTTTATAATTTTGTATAGTATTTTAACTTGGATTTAGTAATATATAAAAAATACCACTTAACAAAAAAAAAATATAAAACAATACCGTATAAATAACAACAAAATGTATCTGTTTATTATGTCCTGTTATCATGACTCTCGATCCATGAAATCTTCTTTAATTGGAAGACCAAAAAATGACTACAGTTAAGAATAATCTTGAGTTTTCCTGTGAAATTGAGTATAAAGTATTATTTGTAGTTATTAACCTAAAGAAGAAACAAAATATTGAATGATAACAAAAAATTTAAATCAATGATATTACCTTTCAAGAATTTTTCTTAGTTCTTTGTAAAAGACATCATCCATATTTTGTTGAGTTTTGAAAAATTACAACATAAATAATTACATATCATATATAATGACATTTTGCTATGTTTAAATTTAGTAATGTAATAATTATTATATTAATAAGTTTTTATAACCTCAAGCATGAAGATATTTTTGTGTTTATGACATTTGTTAATATAGTCATGAGGAAATCCTCATGTATCTATTAACAAAAAGATGATTTAGAATCATAATAATGTAAGTTTTCATGAGACATCATAGAACTTATTAGGGTGTGCAGTGTTGGTTTAAGGTTTTAATTATTGATCATTAAAAAATATAAAAAAACAATTTTTTAATAAGACAAAAAAAAACATATGAGAGTTACATTGACAGATTGATTATATGTATGAGTGGTTATAAAAAGGTAATTACAAAGAGTAGTTTTTATACAAAAAGTAAATAAATGAATGAATCTAATAGAGATAAACAAGATAATTAAAACCAAAATGGATAGTTATAATAATATATATGCATTTTTTCCTCTTAATAAGCGAATGTAACCCACATATCTATAATCTTCAGCATATAATTATTTTTTTTACTCTCTTGTTACAATTATAGTGAAAGTATATTATAGTAATTTTTTATATACAATAGCATAAGAAAATTTTCTTCAGTTTTTAGTTCAACATAAACTAAATAGAGATCTTCCATATGAAAAGGAAAAAACACGGGTTTCTACTTATATATAATTCATTGCACGTCTATTTTTCTCATGTTTCAAATTATGTGGTAAATTACTCAAGAGACTACAAATGACTGAAGTATAACTCATTTCAAGCCTATTCATACTCAGGTTATTCTCAACTTCCATAGTAAATCATTATATAGAGCTATTCATTTATCAATTTTTAATTTATTAATAATATTTACTGTTTATTTGCCTTTATAACTTTTCTGAGTATGAATTTTCACATTTTTGTTCACCTCAATCTTCACTCCATTTTTATTATAATTTTGTATGTATAACATGTGTGATATCATCATCATTTTCTACAAGAATAGATAAAGAGAATAATCTCACTTGGCATACACATTTATTATTCCTGATTTTTATTACTATATTAACACTTTTCTTTTCTTTTTTATTTCATCTCATTCAAGGGTCCAACACTATGGTGGCAAAAGGGTTAAGTTTTAAGACAAGTTCAATGGTTGAAGTTCTCTAAATTTCACTTTTTTTTTATGTAATTTTTTGTTATTTCTTTTTCTTAATTTCTCTTCTTTAATTTTTATAGTTATTTTCTTAATCTTCAGATCTTCACATCAAGTAATTGAAGAGGAATTTAAATTGGTGAAAGTTTCCTACCATTTTAATTTTTTGTTTTTACTAGATTAACTGCAAAAACAGTTGAAATTGTGCTATAAATACAAAGGGGTAACGACAAAGCATTATATACAGATGACTATATAAATTGCACAGTTATCTCACACTCTTCAAACTTTTTGTACTTATTTTATTACTTACTCATCCTTTGCACATTTCTAATTTTATCTTTAAGTGACTTCTTACTTTTCGGTTTAGCGTTCTTTTATATTTTAAATTTTGATATTGTTTTTAGTGATGGTGAGGACATGTGAATGAAGAATGTGTTTAAAATCTTATAGGATGAAGTCACTTGAACAAATACAATGGCCAAATAACTACACAATTTTCACTCAAACTGGATACCATGATTCCAATTAATGAGTTAAACATTAATGTCTAATGTCGCAAGCATGAATTAAAGTGGAGAAATAAAGGGACTTAATGCAATTCTTGGAGATAATGGGTATGGAATATGTGGCACACTTACAAAAATTGTTAATCTCCAAAATTTACTATAAATTTTAAGAAGTTATTGCATGTAGTTAAAAGTTTGATTTTTGAATTAAGCTTTTTTTTAATAAAAATTTCTTTCTCTAGTGTGAGATTCTTATTCTTCTACCAATTGCAAGTATAAACATAGAATGCAATGTAATCAAGTAAAAAGACTATTTTTTTTTATTATAAGTATTGTATAATCTTTTTTGAAATAAATAACTGTCATGTAATTGAGTGCACATGATGCACTATATTTTACTTTAATTGAGTGCACAAAAACATTATTTCATTTCATTTTTCCCTTTAGTAACATGTACATACAACCTATTAATTAGTTAAATAATTTAATATGTTTACCTAAAGATATTACAATAAAGATTTATTTACTAAGAGCATAGAAAGTTTAAATTATTTAGCTATATTTAATTTTAATAATTATTTTAAATATATAAAAAACATTAATTTTTAAGAAAACAAACCTTTTATAATTTTTTATGGTGAAAAAATAGTTGATTTTATTCAATTAAAAGATATTATAATCTTAATTAATAAATTATTTTCGTATCTATTATTTAACTTTTAAAACTATAGTATAATAGAAAGTATCATAGCTATAAGTTTGCATATTTATTAAGTTAATGTTTTAATTGAGTTAAATTGATATATATTGTAACACTTTTTTGATAATGATATATTGAGAAAAGTTATATATAAATATTTGAAATAATTTGATATAAATTAATTGAAATAATTTGATATTTGTAAAATGAAGACATATTCAAATGATGTAGGCTGGGTGTCCCCTTTATAGTGAAATTCAATATTATAATAAAAATGTTGCCAATGTTTTCACTTTTTTATTGTGTTAAATTTGATTTATTATATCAAATTTTCTATATATATATATATATATTTCATTTGTATTTAATGTAAAAAAATATTAATTATCCATTTTTAATATCGATAATTTAAACAAAATGATGTTACATGATAAATTCATCAACTCATTAATTTTGATAACAAGGTGAATTTGTCATACACAATAAAAATGCGAATAGACAGGTGTCATCTATATAGATTACTCAAAGTTTACATTATTATACTTTAAGTGATTCTAATTCATTTTTTTTATTAATAGATGCTTGAAGATGTCTCATGACTATATTAACAAATGTCATAAGCATGAAAATATCTTCATGAGGATATAAAAAATTATTAATATAATAATTGTTACATTACTAAATTTAGACATAGTAAAATGTCATATTCTATATGATATGTAATTATTTATGTTGTAATTTTTCTAAACTTAACAAAATATGGACTATGTCTTTTACAAAGAACTAAGGGAAATTCTTGAAATGTAATATCTTTTATTTAAATTTTTTGTTATCATTCAATATTTCTTTTCTCTTTAGATTAATAATTACAAAATACTTTATACTCAATTTTGCAAGAAAACTAAATATTATCCTTAAGTGTAGTCATTGTTTGAACTTCCAATTAAAAAAGATGTCATGGATTGAAAGTCATGATAACATGACATAATAAACAAATACATCTTATTGTTATTTATATGGTATTGTTTTATTTTTTTTTGTTAAGTAGTATTTTTTATATATTACTAAATCCAAGTTAAAATACTATACAAAAGTATAAAAAATAATAATTATTCATAAATTGCTTAATTAAATATATCAAATAAAAATAAAAATACGAACACACAGGCGTGACAATACCTGTATTTTCACTAATCATTATAATATAATTATTATTTATAAAATTAATATTTTTCCAAACACTACCTACAATTAAACTGTTTGTGTCACGTGACAAAATATACTTGACGGTCAGACATATTTGGTGCAACACGTGGGATAGTTTGATGTATTTAAGTCAAACTACACCATAAGCATAATTTTTATGTTGATCATCCAAAAATGATAATTTTTTAAAAGAACTACCTTCGTAGGTCAAAAAGCCGGAGTTGTTAGAAGATGTGCCTGGCGTTGGTTAGGGAGTGCATAACTCGCGAGTTGTCGAATGGGTAGTTGTCATGGCAGTGCGTGGATTGTGTTAATAATGTTGAAAGGCTGTGCTTTTTCCAAACTGTTGTTGGATCGTAGGTGTTTAAAGTATGGCATGTTAGACCAGATTTGGAGCAACCAATTACATGGATTTGTTAGTGCAAAGGCACCATGACTAGAATCAGCAACCACTGTTAGTCTCGTAAGCATGGATAATTAGTGGAGATGAAGCATATTCTACACTATCGTCAAATAGGATTGTGATTGTATCTTCTTCTAGTGACAAAGTGACTGTAGGGAGACAATTAAAAGATGAGAAAAACATAAATAATAAATGCTGCAAGTTCAAAGAAAGATAATAAATTATTGTTCTTAATAATTAATTTTTATTTAATAATCGAGATTATTTTTTTATAAAGTAATAGGATAATTTATATGAGAAGTTAGTGTGCTTATACTTAGAATGGATATTATGGAAGATTTCTAACCCACGTCTAACAAAATCAATTTCATTCAAATTTGTTTTTAACACAAATACCAACAGCCCAACACTTACTTGTAATAAGTAAAAGGGAGAAGTGAGGAAGGTAATGTAAAAACAAATAAACAATGATGTTCCTGTCCGAGGTGGCATAGTTGCTGGAGCAGGATAACCCAAACAGGAACAACCCAAGAAGAAGCGGAAGCAAAGATGGGTGGCTCCGTTTTCACTCACTTCCTCGTTCTCCCCTCATCTTCTACTCCCTCTCTTTCCACTCTCTTTCCCTCCAAATTTTCTACCAAACCCATAAACAAATCCGTTCCCTTCACCCTTCTTTACAACCAATTCCCTTCCACTTCGCCGCCTCGCCGATCCTCATTCTCTGTAAAGTAATCCCATTTCCTGTCTCTCTTTAATTTTCTACCATTATTCACAATATTATACCTTCACCATCCTGGTTTAATGGACACTTTCTTCAATGCTTTATTTAAACATTGCCTAGTTTAAGAGAGTACTGAATTGGGTAACTGTATTGTTGGAAACTACTAGTAAAGACTCATGCCCAACAAGTTCGGGGATTTCTAACAAATTTCAACCTATACTAGAAAATGTGTTGCTAGCATTTCCCTCGGGACTGTAGTGTCATCCATATTTGTATTCAAGACTTTCACTTTTGTTACCCTGTTAGAGGCTCTTGTTTATTTAGTGGTTTTGTATGGTGTGATGCATGGATGATTTTTAACTTGGAGCTCTATTTACAGAAAGATAAATGCCTCAGGAGTTCAGCAAACAGGATCCGTACCACATGGAGACAACATTGATGCAATGAAGTTCAGGGTTTTGTTGCAGGTTGTTTAGCTTTGGCATGTTTTACAACAAACTTAAGCATTTTATACTGAATCTTGTGCCCTTTTCTGATAATATGATCATCTCACTCTTTCTTACAGTCCTAATTGATGCATTGCTTTCTCTTCAATTTAGGTCTTGTCTAATGCTTCATTCTAAATACCGTTATAAGTTTCATCTTTAAACATTCTCATTATTCATGCCTTTTGTTCACACTTTAAGTTCTGGATACTAATTTTTTATTCCATCGTGGACGAAGACAGAAGTTTCAGAGGAAAATGCCGACAAAATTCGTTAGTAACCTTTTCAGCAAGCAATCTATGAGTAATTCCCTATTCTTTGTTATTAATTTTTGTATTCTTAGCATGTTTTTCCATAGCATCAGCAGGAGTGAATTGGTGTCATGTATTTTATAGAAAAATGGCAAGTTCTATAATGGTTCAAACTACATGGTTTTGTTATATCATGTTTTCCTTCACGTTGTTGTTGCTGTAGAAACTGACCGTCTGATCTTTATCGTGCTCAATTTTTTATATACCTATGAACCATTGTATCTATATAATGATCAACAAATATTCCACTATTATGCCAAGATCAATAAAACATAAAAGAAAATGATCATGGGGTTTGTTGGGATGAACTGCTGATAAATAACACCGAATCAGTTATGCATTTAGATTTACAAGTTCGTACAGTAGGTCGATTACATAATTGTATATAACGTTGGTATATAGATGTACCAGTTTGCTAGTTGAGAAGATTCCCATTCGTGTCTGACTGACTGCTACTACCAGACTTGGTTTAATCTGTGTTATTTCACTTGAATTGTTTCACCTTTTCTTTTTTCAGTAATTTGATTTCCCCTATCCTTTTATTTTATTTATTTGTTGGTATAATCAGTGTTTGAATTTTTTTTCTTATTATTTATCTTCAAGCTGCTCAATCTGTCAACCATCCATGATAGAGGGTTTAGGGATGAGCAACCCTTTTAATTTATAGGGAAAACCAAATCCCCTGTCCCCATTTCTTGTTTTCTTTTCTGTCCCACCAATTAAAAATAACATTTCTCCAAAAATAAAAAGGTTAGCAACTAGGAGTGAGAATATAATTTTTAACCACATGCCATATTTTAATTGGGAAAGCAGAAAAGAGAACAAGTAATTTCAATTCAATTTGCAGTCCTACAAATTGTCACCCATCGGGTTTGTGGATTAAATAAGTCAATCTAGATTAATAAATATTTTTAGAAGGTAATAAATGCATAATTCTTCTACAACAGGATAAAGTATAAACAAGAATTTGGATTTAAATTAAGAAAAATACTTGTCATAGAAATAAATCTCTAGACAGCCTGAATAAACAGGCTAAGTTAGCCCTGCATAATTGGCCTAGTTTAAGCAGCATTCGCTTGACGTATTCTTTTTGTACTCCCTGGAATATGAAGGTGGGAATGGTTTTTCCATGTTTGTTAGAAAGTTATAAAAAAATATTTTCAAGTGTGAAGGATCTGCTATCCCCGGAAAGTCATGTTTTCATCTTTACCTATGTTTTATTCCCATGCAGGGATGGGAAAGTTGCATTCCTATGAGAATGTGGGAAGTTATTTTTTAATCCCATTGTAACTTTCACGTTTTCTTTTATTTTTATTTTAATTATTTTAAATTTTAAAAAGTATTCCCAGTCTCCTGGGAATATTAAAAGCTAACCAAACTTAGTTTTAGACATGTCCAGGAAAGGAATAACATTCATTGTTATAATATTATTGGAAATGTATTTTTGGGAATATGACATACTTTGAAACAAACACCCTGTCATAAAAATTGAAATGCAACTTTCATGGTAATGATTCCTGGACTAATACAGTCTATAAGATGGGTACAAACTAGAATGGACCAAACAATTAAAATGCATTCAACTCAATTTGACAACTCTAAGTGGTAATAAGAATGGTGATATTTCCATTAAAATTTATTGTATTGAACTATTGATTATTGTTAATATTCAAATTGCTGATTGAGTAAAGTCAATAAAAAATTTGTGTACCTTGTTAACTTTAAGCACTGTGTTAAACTTGGTTCTAAAACGTTTGGGGAAATGCCTTCAATTTCTTTTTAAAATTGCATGTCACTTGAGATATTGCCCCTTTTAATTTTGTCTTACTGGATTTTCAGCAAATGAATTTACAACCAAAGATCTTGAAGATGGGGAAAAATCATTAAAATGGGTTTCAGCGTTCTTGCTTGGACAAACTATATCAGTGATTTCTCCTGATGTTTCATATGCAACCAGCTCATCAAGGATTAATGAGATATATGAGGTTGGAGAGTTGTTTGATTTAAGCATCCAACTAATATACTTGGTATTGCTATTGAGTTTGCTAGGGACTGGGTCTTTCTTTGTGATTCGCCAAGTTCTTGTCCGCAGAGAACTCGACCTATCTGCCAAAGAGTTGCAGGTAAGAGCTTATGCATTTTCTTTTTGATCCTTTAGATTAGACGTTTTCTTGAGCAGGACATATGTTATTAACCTGAAATTTATGTTAGCCATATGAGGTTTTTTCTCTGGTTTGGTACTTCAATAAAGATTATAAACAAGCCAACTACACAAGCCCCTTGGAACTAGTTGTTCGATCATCCTTTTTCCTTACACATTTTCTTCCATTGTCTCAGGAGCAAGTAAGAAGTGGTGATGCTGGTGCAACTGAGCTTTTTGAACTTGGTGCAGTGATGCTGCGTAGGAAATTTTACCCTGCCGCTACCAAGTTTTTGCTTCAAGCAATTCAGAAATGGGATGGGGATAATCCGGATCTTGCTCAGGTTAGAGGACTTGTTTGATTTCTAATAAAGTAAATTATATATGTTGAATTTACTTTAAAAATAGGAGAACGGTAGTATTTTTGTGCTGTTTAGTTGTAGTTAATACAGTTCTGCACTATTGGACTTTCTAATTAAGATATACTATTAGAAAGACATTCTTTAGTACATTTTTTAAAACACTCAATTGATGTTTATTGGAAACCACGAAAGTATAGAAGTTTCATTCTTTGTGTAAAAGCCTTCATTATAATTTTGTAGTTTTCAATATTTTTTATCTACAATAAAAAGAGTGTTGCTAGTAATCTTCATTCTGATGTGACTTGGTAACAACTTTGGTAACGATCACATCATCCAATCCATCAATAGGTTTACAACGCTCTTGGTGTGAGCTATGTCCGCGATGGGAAAGTTGACAAAGGAATTGATCAGTTTGTAACAGCTGTCAAGCTTCAACCAGGATATGTCACAGCTTGGAACAATCTTGGTGATGCTTATGAGAGTAAAAAAGACTACAAGTCTGCTCTGAAGGCATTCGAAGAGGTCCTGCTATTTGATCCTAACAACAAGGTTGCCCGACCTAGGAGAGATTCTTTGAAGGAACTTGTTGAAGCAACCAAAGGAGTTCCTATTGTCAAATCAACAGAGAAGAAATGAGTGTCACTCACCCCATGGACATAGCATAGTTAATTGCATAGTTTTCAATAACTTGGTTGTGATGGAAGGATTTTTGGCTCTGTTGGTGTTAGTTACTACTTACTAGCTGAGGCACACTAGTAAATGAAGTTGAAAGTGCTCAATTCTCTAATTGGTTAGCAAAGCTTTGCTCTAGTCTGGTGGTGTATTCACATGTGAAAATTCCTCCTTTTTTTCTTTTGTTTCATAAATGGTCATTTTCGTGCCTTCTTAAAGTGATTCCTAATTTCCTATCATCATTTTGTCATTGCTTATATCATATTTTTGAATCATTGATGGCTGTGCTGTGGATCTGGGCCTCCACTTTGTCCTTCATCCACTAAAAGTCTAGAATATGGTTTTACTTACTAAAATAAAAGTTATAGAGGGATAACAACAAATTCTCTATCATACTTTTTTTAATACACTATCACTAATTAAAATTTATTAAGATCTATAAACTTAGTAGAGGGATATTAAATGGGATGGAAAACAATTAAAATGTTATTTTTAAAATAGTTATTATAAAAGTTAATAACTTATTATACATAATTTACTAACAACAATTATAACTACCTAGTATGTGATTTAGTCACACTTAAAATTTTCTTTACCTGTGATTATTATTAGTTTGAGGTTTATTCACACTTAAAAGTGTGTTTAAAAAATATTATAATCCAGATTATAATATGTTTCTTAGGTTATATGTTGTTTTAAAAAATAAGTTGTATGATTTGGAATCTAAATTAATTTTAGAAAAAGTTTTTTTTTATTTAAAAAAAAAAATCTTTAAATTTGAAAATTTATAGTTTATGATTATTTCTCTAACAACTTTTTTTTTTTCTTTCAACTGTTTTTATACTATTTTACTCAGCTGATTTTTAGTTATATCAAAACAAGATTAATTATTTTTAACAAACTTATCTAAAAAATTATCATGATTATCATTATTATTTTTATAATCAATTATACATATAAGATTCTTAAAATAATATAATTTTTTTAACTTTCTCAAAGGCACTTTCAAAGATCATTTTCTCTTTCTAAGAGTACATTAAATAGAAATTGAACTCATGTATTTTTTTTTTTACAAACTCAATATATATTACTAAGTGAACTACACTCATTAATTTATGATTTAATAACAGTATAAAACTATAATTGTATATATTATTTTTTAATAAACAGAAAAAGAAAATATTATTTTTCAACAGATGTTTAATGTTAATGGGACTTTATCCACAAACATAAATTAATACTGAAACTAGAATGATTTACGAAAAGAATTACTTTTCGCCGCCACAAAATAAATACTAAAATTAAAAAAAAATATATATATTTCCTTACATGCTCTTTATAATTTTTACTTACCTCTTGTTAGATTGTTTTCCACTTGCAAGGAATTGCAAAAAGTAAAAAAAAAAAAAAAAAGATAGATCCCACATAGTTACACTCTACTTGATTCAAATATTTATACTCACATTTTCATTCCAATCTAATAAATCAAACAGCTCCTTAAAGGTTTAGTAAAAAACGTATTTATTTCGCGTTGATAATATTAAAAAAAAATGAGGTTCCATGACACTTCATAAAAGTTAAATTGAAAAAAATAAACACTAGCTTCATATGATAAGGTTAAAATTTGATAAAAGAGGATTTATTCTCACTTATCACTCATCTCAACAGACAACAGTTCCTGCACTTCTCTGCCACACTCTTCGATTCCTCTCTCTATCTTCCCTCTTTATGATAAAGTGATTGGATATTGGCTCTTTTTAATCAAGACACGCCTATTCCTTGGTTTATCATTGTTTATGTAATAATAGAGATGACCAGCAGACTTTAACATGGTTGAAGAAGACAAAAATATATCTTTCACAAAGTGGCAACTTCCCATTAGGTGAAACTACAGATTCAATGAATAATGTCCAAATGTTAATACTTTTCAAAATATTGGTTTTATGAATACTAGAAAGTGTGTAATTTAACCTTACAAAATTAGTATTATTATATGTGATCTCCAGCTATGAAAACTAGTTTTTAGTCATTAATAATGTTTTAGATATATTTTTAATGAGAATATTACTAAGGAACTATTAGAGGATTTGGATCTCAGATAGTGGAGGGAATTTTTAAAGTGGAGAGAGAAGGGACTTCCACAAGCTATTCTTCCCTTCTAGAAAAGTGTGACAAAAGTAATTTTTGTAAACTGTGACTACTCTATGTTGTAGATGTTAAGCCGTGAGGTATAAAATTTTAAATGAAACGAAGCTTAAGTACATATTTGGGTTCCAGATTGTGATTGGAATACAGAGTTGCTCTTTTTTAGTGATTGCAGCCAAATTGCATTTCGAATCCATTGAGTAACACGAAGGGTTAGAATTAGATTGGCTTTTGACCAAGTTTTCAGGTGGAAAATGGTCATGGTCGCAGTCATCACAGTCATAGTTAGCACACACATCTGAATTACATATTAACATATTTTCATAAATATTACAGTACAAGTTATTTTTATAGATATTCTAAAGAGTTTAATATAGTGAAATAAAGTAAAATAAACTCTTTTAAATGTTTTTTGTGTGTGCTAATTAAAAATTTTACACTAACATTCAATCATAATTTTTTATTTACGATAAACTTATTGATTTTACCAATTAATATTTTCAAAAGTTTAATTAGTATGTATGGATAATGTAAAAAATTTTACACTTATATTTAATTATAATTCTTTATTTATAGTAATTCTGTTGATTTTACCCATTAATAAGTTAAAAGTCATATAAATAAAAATTTGTTATTAAATATATTTTAAAATTCTTTTACATTATTTATATAATTAAACTCTACTTTAAAGATTCATATAAATAAAAGGTTGTGATTTAAAGTTAATAGTGCATACTAATTAATCTCACTTTTTACAAATTTTATTCTAATATGACAAAAGTTTCACAACATTTTCTTTTTTTTTAATTAAATAATATCACACAAAACTTTAGACTTTTAAGAAGTTATTTATAATTGAATACAAACTTAAACAAATAATATTAAGGTTAAATATGTTTTTCGTGTAAAACTATGTTTTTTATTTTTTTAGTTATCATATCTCATATCATTAGACAATTAATTTCATTATTGTGTATTCAATTTATAATATTTATGGTATATTCACAATGCCGATTCAATTTTAGTACTTTTTTTTTTAAAATTAGATCAAATTGGTCTTATCCTAACTCTATTATCATTTGAATACATAATCACCACATTAATTATCTAATGATATAATCTAAAACATGATACATAAAAATATTAATAAGCATAGTTTTACAACAAAATAAATCACAAGAGACTATGATACCTAGACTCTCTTAGTCTCTCTTTTCACATGATTTCAAAAGTTTAAGATCCAAATGAATATTTTAAAAGATTAAAACCAAATCAATTACATACATTTTGAAACAACAACACATAATTAACCCTTAATTTTTTGTTAATTCTTTTCTCAATAATTAAGAATTTTTATCTTATACAACCTTTTTGATAATTATGTTATATGTAGTAGTTTTTTTTTTTCATTTAGAAAACTCAATACAAAATCTTATATCAACTTCCACAGTATCGTATGTATATTATACAGGGAGATACTTATTTTTATTTCATAACTTGTTCTTTAGTAAATTGGATAAAGTAGTGTTTTGGATCAAATTACCCCATATTTACTTTGTTTTTTTGAGGTAGTTTCTAATGCTTGGTTGGACCATTCAAATTCAAGGCACAAGGTAGAGATATAAAGTTTAAAAATTTTGTACATGAAAAGGATGAACAAAAGCCACATTTGAAGGGAAGGTAGGTTCTAGGAAGCTCATTCCCCAAACCACTCACCACTTCAGTTGTCTCTACAGGAACCTGCCTCCACCAGCTGCCTCGACCATTATTACACTTTTAACACGGTTTCTACTTTTCAAAGCCAAGTCAAATTAATATTCATGTGCATGTATGCATGCATGTTCATTCAAAAAACAAACTTCATCCTAGCTATATGTTGGGACCATTTCCTCTCTAATTTGATCAAAACTCACCAATGGCTCTCTGATTGAAGGATGCAGAAAAGAGGCGATAAGAAGGGCCACACAAGCTCCTCTGTGGGCCCCACATATCATTGACCCACCAAATGGACGGTAGTGGTGTGGGGTTGACCAAATATGCTGCTTGTGCTGTGTTGAACAGGAAGGAACAGAGTTAAGCTTCTTCCTAACTGAGCTTATATAAGCATTCACTTCCCCTCCCATTTTCTCTTCCTCCTCACTATTTTTTCTTTTTTTCCTCAACTCGAGCATTCAGGTTGTTAGACCGTCCATTTAGCTTTCAATCTGACACTGTAAGTTCTTTGGATTTATGTTGCTACTTTTATGTCTAGGTTTTGGTCAGAAAGCATGCATCTTTTTTCTGTGCCTTGTCTTTTTTTTTTTTTTTTTTCTGGAATCTTTACATTGGTAACTTGAATCTTTTGATGGATTTTCCCCCCTCTGAATTGTGTCTCTTTTTTACCCCTCCTTT
This sequence comes from Psophocarpus tetragonolobus, assembly GCA_037954015.1. Classification (NCBI taxonomy): domain Eukaryota; kingdom Viridiplantae; phylum Streptophyta; class Magnoliopsida; order Fabales; family Fabaceae; genus Psophocarpus; species Psophocarpus tetragonolobus. The sequence continues at coordinate 1,385,391 of JAYMYS010000016.1, read as the reverse complement.
ATGTTGTCAAAATCTCAATTGGTGTTTAGTTGCAACCTATTTTGATATGTTGGGAATTGGAGTATAGTTAATGATTGAAAAAAAAAGAAGGTAAGAATGAATGGGTGGAGAGATTTTTCAATATGTAACTATCAAATGCTTTCTTTAAGAGAATTGATTATTGGTTATCTACGAATCGGGTATTGGAATATTCAGCTTCATATAGAAGAACTTAAGGGTATGGATTGAGGTTTTTTTTTCCTGATTGTACGATGATTTAAATATTTGTTGGAAAGGAGAAATTTTGAATTTGGATTTTTGGATCTGAAGACAAAAATAGTTAGCTTGGTCTTGACTCTTGAGAGTTGAGACGACTGTGTAGATATTGACCAGAGTAAATTGAATGCTTAGTCTTTACTAGTTAATAGGCATATAATTATCAAAAGTTTACTGTTTTGCTAGTGCGATGTTGATTTCATGAATCTGATACCTGCTGTTAATCTATGGTATGTAATATCTGTATTTTGCATGGACATCTATCTTGAATGGTATATTTCTTCTAATGTACATCATATTAGTTCAGATCCTTCTGGCGATAGCATCTAGGCTACCTTGATCTTTAATTAAACAATCTAGAACAATATGACTCTTTCTACTGTTAATTGTATACAAAGTATTTTATGTAACATCACCTGTTCTTTGCATATATCTTTGATTGACACGGGTTTTGATTTCTCAGAGTTTAAAATGGATCCAAAAGGAAGCTTATGCGCTAACAACTGTACTAGGTCCTCTGCGTTAACCTCTCCTGGGAATGGATTACAAACAAATTTGTCCTCAGATCCTCCCTCTTTCTATGGGATTAGGATTGAGTCACCTTTCAAAGAACTCAACCCACCTTCTCCTCCAACCCATTCTGTACTTCCATGTGAATCAAACACTGACATTGAAATCCCTGACCAAGAAAATTGTCCACTGAGTGACTCATCTCATACCAGTAAACTCCAAGATTGGAATCCAAGTGCGATGTTGAATAACCTTTCCTTCCTCGAAGAAAAGATTTATCAGCTCCGGGATCTAGTTCATTTAATTGTCAATAAAAAATGCCAACCCTTTGGACAACCTCATGAGCTAGTGACTCAGGAACAGCAGCTCATCACAGCTGATCTTACATCAATTATTGTTCAATTGATTTCTACTGCTGGTAGTCTTCTCCCCTCTGTTAGGCACACCCTCACAAGCACGAATCCCTTGGTTGGCCAGCTTGACCAGCTTCATGGGATTAACCTGCCTTTTGGATCAAACCCAAGTAGTGGTATTAGGCCACAAAATAACAGTGGAAATAAACCGTTTGATCAACCCAATCAGAATGGTCTTCCAAATAATGTTGAAATGGAGCAAAATTACAATATGGAAGAACATGAGCCAAAAGATGAAGAAGATGTGGATGAGGGAGAGAATCTTCCACCTGGTTCCTATGAGATTTTACAATTAGAGAAAGAAGAAATCCTTGCACCTCACACACATTTCTGTACAATATGTGGGAAGGGATTCAAGAGGGATGCGAATCTCCGAATGCACATGAGAGGCCATGGTGATGAGTATAAAACTCCTGCAGCTCTTTCAAAACCACACAAAGAAACTGGGTCTGAACCAAAGCTTATCAAGAGGTATTCCTGCCCCTATGCTGGCTGCAAGCGTAACAAGGATCACAAGAAATTCCAACCACTAAAGACCATTTTGTGTGTCAAAAACCACTACAAGAGAACACACTGTGACAAGAGCTACACTTGCAGCAGATGCCACACCAAGAAGTTTTCAGTCATGGCAGACCTTAAAACTCATGAAAAACACTGTGGTAAGGATAAATGGCTTTGTTCATGCGGCACAACATTTTCGAGGAAAGACAAGCTTTTTGGACACATTGCTCTTTTTCAAGGCCATACACCAGCTATTCCTTTGGATGATTCCAAAGCAGTGGCTGAGCCACCTGATCTCCAGAACAGAGAAAGCAGCAATATGGTAGGAGGAAGTATGAACTTCAGTTTTGGGTCAAATCCTTCAAGTGAAAATGTAGTGCAAAACATGATGGATATGAAAGCTAATATTGATGACCCTATGAATTATTTCTCATCGTTCAACTTCGATGGCTGTAACTTTGGGTTTAATGAATTCTCCCAACTTCCATTTGAAGATTCAGAAGGTTCCTTCTCTTTTCTTATGTCCGGATCCTTTAATTATGCTCCTAAATTTGGTGGCGGTGAATCTAGTTCTGATAATATCTAGTAACATGTTAATCTACATAATGTCTGTTTTCTTTATTGCCCTCTTGACGAATAATCCTTTTTTTTTGTCAAAATTTTAAAGTCAGGCAATCTCATGTACTCCTCATTTCTTACAGTTTATGTGAAGAAAAAATTTCATGTTTCTATTTTTTATTTTTTTATTATAAAACATTTTACTTTTTTATTGTATGTGTATTGTTTTTAAATCTAAATCGGTCATTAAATTGTCCAAGACGTTCAAGGTTAACTAGTTAATAGAGTTGAACTCAATAATATCATCATATAGAAAATAATATTAAATAAATATAATATCATAATTTTATAACATTAAAATTTGAGTAAAACATTATGTTTATATTTAAAAGTTTAAATAAAATATATCGTAATAGTCAAATTTAAATTTTAAAAACTAAGAAAAAATAAAAATATTCATTAACAACAACAAATTTACATTTAACATAAAAAATAATAAATTTTTATAATATGAAAATTTCTAAATTAATATACATGAGTAAATTATATATTATCTCCATAATATTGTGTTAGTCAAATTATTTTTATTAAGAAAATATATAATTAAATTTTGTAATATTTCTAAATATATCCTTCACATATTCATTAATGATAAAAAAAAATACTCTTCATAAAAAAAGTAATAAGGTATTTAGTAAAGAAATTAATTAATGTAAAACATCTCAAAAGGGTTAATAAAATCTTAAATCATAAAAAAAAAATTGATAAATAATATATATTTTTGGACATAAACTGTTATCATTTATGTCAATTAAATTTGTAATTATTTCACAGTTACACGTGTCACAGACTGAAATACATTTATTGAGTGTATTAATTCAAATGCATAATCTAAATTACTTTTATCTTTTCATTACCTTATTTTTATTTTCTAAGACCACGTTATTTTAACACATTCTTTTACTATTCTCTTTTTCCGCCTTTTACATAAAAAGATAGAACATGCATCTATAATTTTTTCTTGCTCATGTGGGGAAGATGTCTTGAGTACCAACTACTTTTTGTTTTGTTTTTGGGATCAATTTTCACTTCTAATATCTAATGCCATTTCAGTCCGTGTTCCAAGCTTGGCCAGTGAGTCTTGTAATTCTTGTATAGTTGTATTTACACCAACTATGCCTTTTTTTCAGGAAAATATAACACGGCTTAGTTGGTTTATGAGAAAAGAGAAAAAAGTTGGCGAATATGATTCTCATAACTAAGTCCAACATTTGAATTATAAATAAAAATAAAACAATGCCTTTTTCAATTTAATGGCTTGAAATTTTATAGTTTTATTACACGTCAAAATGCTTTTTTTCAGATGATTCACTTAGTTAATTAAAAAAAGAGAAAAATAAAAAAGTTCATAATTGATAACTACGGGTCTATAAATTAAAAAAAAAATGCCTTTTCCAGTTTTGCCTCAAAATTTTATATAATCAAGATGCATGACCTCACTTGCTTACTTAAAAACCACGTTACAAGAAAAGTACTTGTATATTCATATCCTTAAATCAATTAAAATATAAGTTATAACAGGACAATTTGGTTATAACAGGACAATTAAAATCAAGATGCATGACCTCACTTGCTTACTTAAAAACCACGTTACAAGAAAAGTACTTGTATATTCATATCCTTAAATCAATTAAAATATAAGTTATAACAGGACAATTTGGTGATTAGAGTAAGTTTGAGAGTATATCATCAATAGGTCAGAAATTAATCATTGTAAGTACAAAAAGTGGTCAGTGATGAGCTTCAAACCGATCTTTGGTGGCAATCCACAATATTTCTCCCTTAAAACTAAATCATCTTTGCAAGACCAAGTCAGTCCTCGAGGAGAACTCTTGGGCCACATGAACCTCTCAGAGAAGGGGTTCACTAAACTATGGCGAAATTGTTGCACTGTCTCACATAGCAATCCCTGCAACAGTGAGAGAGAACAGAACATAAAAAAAGTTAGATTTGTCAAGACAATAGAGTCATAGAGATAGTCCTCCAAGAAAAGAAAATACCCTTTCCATGGATTTTACTTTCGTTGTGACATCATCACTAAGCAGTACAAGTTGTCCAACATTCTCCTTTCCTCTACACTGAAGGGCACAGTCAAGGATGTGATCTTCAACTGTGGGTGAGGCACATTTGTTTGAGATCATGGAGCTGTGAAAAGCCCAACTCTCTTCAATAAACCGAGTCTGAGGAGATGCAGGTGCTGTTTGCCTGCACTCTTCCTTTGAGCTTTGGATATGAATCCACCAGCTTGTTTTCTCCATGCATTCTTCAATCCATTCTAATGCCAAAGAAGCCTCTGAAGTTGTTCTGAAAATTCTATATTGTTGCTTCATGCTACCTAGTTCCCTTATGACTGACATTAAAGAGTATTTGACTTGTGAGAAAAACAACAGCACTTCATACAAACTGAAAACAAAACAAAGCACATGATGATCTAAAACTCATTACCCAATCTTGGAATGATTAAACTAGTTCCCTTGAGACCTTGTAGAAGCTGCAAAGCTTTCCTTGACTCGTTGTTCAGAAGAGAAGCAGTGTCTACAACCATGTCCCACCTCCTCTTTTGTTCTCCACTAATATGCAGCTGCAAACAAAACAAATGTAAGAATATAAACTAAAAAGAACTCTTGTACCATTTACAGAAGGTTTAGTGCACTATATAAACAAATAAAATTGATATATGAATATATATTAACTTACAGAAGGTTTAGTGCACTTGTTTGAAATCGGTCCACAAATAGGGGCATCATCAATGCTTTTTGCAGCAGAAATAGTCACTGATTTATGATTGTTTCCAGTTTTCGTTACTGATTGGATGGGTAACTTTTCCACCTTGTTCTTTTTTAACTTCTTCATCTCTTGCTCAGGCACCAAGTTGATACGACATTCGAGAGGTTGTCTTTGTGATTTACATTCTCGACCTACTTTTGGAGTCTGGTTCACTTTGTTTGAAACAGCACTTATGCTTTTGGCTGAATAACTCAAATGAAGTAACCTTTGTGACATGGAATGTTTAATTTCTTCTACCTTACCTTTCTTTCTCATAAACTGCAGGTGATAGGTATATGGACTCAAGTTTTCCTTATCAAAAACAGAGGAAAGATCCTTTGGCATTGATTTGTTTATGACATCCTTCATATTACTCTTTTTACCTTCAGTGCCAATCTTCTTACATGTGCTCATAAATTTACTCTTTCTGGCTCGATTTTGGGGAGCACTAGCAGCCTTATCCCTTCTTGACCAAATACTGCCAAAGGTTGAACTTTTCTCTACTGGTTTTTCACAGTTTTCAAGGAACTCCCCTCCAGAGCATCCTGTCTCAGCAATGAGAGATTGAGGGGTCTGGTTTTCAATTGTAATGTTCAAAACAGCTTCTTGAAGCATATGAGAATTTGGTGGTTCTACTCGAAATGACTTGGAGGAGACGCTTCTTGCACACTCTTCTCCAGTATCTTCAGCTACTTCAGCCACTGAGTTACCTTGTTCCTGACAGGATTCAGCACAATGGGAAGCTGGCAATTTTGAATCCAGCCTCTTGCTACATTTATCTTCTTTATCTACATCAGATATGAAATCCATAGCAACTTCTTCAACAGTATTGACTAGTTGAAATCTGTTGACAGGAATAGCTTCCTCATCTTGCAAGGATGTGTTCTCATAATTGATAGTTCTCGACTCTATTTCTAAAATATCTTCAATCCTTTCATTATCTCCGAGCATGCACCCAAATTCAGATTCTGTAGGTATTAGAGCTACTGGAGCTAAGCCCTCTTCATCAAAAGATACAGGTTTTAAGTTTTTAAAGCATTTGTTTTCATTATCTTCAACTATTTCATCCAGTGAATACCCTTCCTCGCAGCAAGATTTGGCATTGAGATCCAGAAACTTACACTCTTTCTTGCATTCATCTTGTTTTTCTCCATTCGGTACTGAATCCTCCACAGGAACTTCTTCACCAACTTCCATTTGATGAAATTTGGAATCAGGAATATCTTCAAAAATCAAACACATGTTCTCAGAATTAAACGCTCTTGGTGAAGTAGTAAGAATACCTTCAACCTTTTCATTATGTCTGTGTGTGCATCCAAATTCAGATTCTGTAGGTATTACAGCCACAACAGCAACATCTTTTTCATCAAAAGAGGTGGGATCAATATTTATAGGCAAGCTGGACCATTGCATTTCATGTTGTTTTTCTGGTTCAGAAACTGAATCCACAGAAACTTCGTCCAGAATTTCGATTTGGTGAAATTCAGAATAAGGAATGTCTTCGTTAACTATCAAACATGTGTTCTCAGAATTGCAAGTTCTTGGTCCAGTAGTTAAAAGACCTTCAGCCTTGTCATTATCTCTGTGTGTGCATCCAAATTCAGATTCCGTAGGTATAACAGCTACTGCGGCAACATCTTTTTCATCAAAAGACCAGGGAACAATATTTGCAGTCAAGCTGGACCAATGCATTTCCGTGGAAGGTGGTTGTCCAGTAAAAGTATCATCTTGGGGTTGAAATTGCTGAATCTTGGCCCCTTGGACTACTTCCACAACTGGAAGACATATGTTGTGTGTCAAATATTCTTTCAATGTGCAAAACAAATTATTTTCTTCAGGCATCACCGCTTCAGCACAAGCTTCAATTTTTTCGATGTTATCAAGTTCATTAACTGGTGGTGCGTAAGGGGGTGATTGTATATGTGGGGGTGATAAAACATGATTTTGACACTCACCAATTATATTCTTACTACCAGACTTTGTAAGAAAACGTGATGCTTCAGTTTCATCTAGAACACCCAATGCCTCATCTTCAGAATGGTTCTTCCTTTCTTCACAACAAAGAGAAACAATGTCTTCAGACATCGGAATCTCTTGTTCTGCAATAATATCCAAATTCTCATCCTGCGGGCAACCAAAAGAGAGAAAAACCAACGATAACTTTAAACATTACTTAACAAATAACAAACACCCTGAATAAATAAACCAAACTACTCCTCAAGCTTGTAATCATCATCAATTTACCAAACATCTTATCCATATAGATGTCTCAATTCTAAAAAATTCACCATCCTAAAAAATTTCTAAAATTTCAAAAAAAAAAAAAATTCAAAAACACCTGATTTGCATTCTATAAACATTTAAAAAGTAAGGTTCAAGTATTCACTCAGTACTTGCAGTTGTTACCATTTTAAATTTTAGTCTCTTTACAAGAAACTTATATGTTTTCACCTCTACGCATTTGTAAAAATTAAATTTTGGCATTTTAGCAGTTTGATGCAGCCAAAAAGTTTTCTCTAACGTTAGTGACAAGGACCAAAAGTAACTTTATACATGTCTAGGACTAAAACTTACAGTTTTGTCATACAAGATTAAAACTTTTAGCTAAGATAATTGTACATGCAAGTGAATACTTAAACAAAAAAGGGTACCTTGATAATGTTTGGTTGTTGATCATGTTTTTGTTGTTGTTGGGGCACAAAGACATCCAATTGAGTAAGAGGAAGCCAGCTGAGACGATAAAGCCTAGTGGAAAGCCCAACGGTAAAGGTGTCACCTTCCTTCAATTCCACACTCACCCCAGGCTGAAGCTTCCTCCCACAGACCCACGTACCATGGGCTGCACCACACAGAATAAAAACCCATAAAGATTAAAAAAAGAAGAAGAAACGATTGGTTGAAGGAGCTAGTGTGTTACCCGAAGACAAATCAAGGAGGGAGAGAGTGGGAGAAGAGGGGTTGAAACGAATCCTGAGGTGGAAGCGGCTCACGCTGGGGTGCGTGAGGACGATGTTGCAGTGAGGGTGTCGCCCAATCAGGACCGTTTGATCTTCATTTTTGTGGTCCAGGAGCATGAAGATGTTCTTGAGGATAGCCTGGTTCTTGAGCACTGTTAAAACCGGGAACTTGGCTTGCTCTTCTTTTTCTAGGTTGTTCTTGTTACTGTTACTGTTACTCTTTTCTTGCATGCCAATGGTACTAGCCATTGAAGAACAACAAGATTAGAACTGAATGAAGAATATTCTTCTCTTTAACTTCTGGCTTTATATTTTTGAATATTCCGGAACCCAACGGCTATCTTTTCCCAAGCGTTACATTTCCACACAAAGAGATTCCTATAAAAAAACAAAAAATTGTACGAAATTACTGTTTTTAAATCAGTTCTTAATGAGTTTTTTTTTAAATGGTATGTAAATATATTGTAAATAAAATGTTTAATAAATATATATTTAAATATATTTGAACGTAATGAATAATTTGAACAGATTTCTAATTATAAGAAATGTCAAACTAAGATAAAATAGATTCAAAATATCCTCATAAGAAAAGTTAACATAAGAAGATTCATTACCAAATCACTAACAACGTATAATTGACAGAGTAAAAGTGATTTTAAGTCATGTAAACCTCGATTTATAATAAATTATTGTGAATGTACAAATATTTTATATTACCAACTAAATAAAAATCAATTTAAGTATAACTTTTAAAGTAAAAGTTAGTAACTTCAAATTACAAAATTGAAAAAAAAAATCTATACATTGACTATATAAAAATTCATTCCAATTTCTTTTTTTTAGTAAAACAAGTGTTAATAGGAAACTTCATGGTATTTTTTATGGTTTGAATTGTGTGGGTTAGTGAGATAAGAAATATTATTTGTGAAACTAGTTCTAGGTTGACTTTGTAATTTGTTAATAAAGGTGTATCTATTAATCATCCTTATGTTTTCATTATAGTTTAGATAAGAGTTTTTCTTTTTCTTATATTTGGAATATCTCATTTGTTCACACTTAGAGAAGATAATTTTATGATAGATGGGTTAGTCAAGAGAGTAACTTGTTGAGTTTTTGTTATTAGTCATCTATGACTCACCTCCTAATGGTGTTCATGTTTAGTATGTTGTTGTTTGTTTTTACTGTTTGAATGTATAAAAAAAACTTTGTAAAAAAATTATATTATAACTTTGTTTTTACTAGAATTTAAAACCTTATGATTTTGATTGATAGTATAAAAATAGTTTAATTAGTATATAATGTTAGTGTAAAACTTTTTACACTAATATTTAATCACAACCCTTAATTTATAGTAAATTTGTTAACTTTACCAATTAATATTTTAAAAATGATATAAATAAAAAGAATGTGATTAGATGTCACTGTAATATTTTTTTAAAATACCAGTGTATACTAATTAAACTCATATAAAAATATTTGATATTTTAAATATATAAAAATTAAACTCTCATAAAATAATATATAAATAGAAACCATCACAGAACAACTTTCACTAGTGAATAATTTATGGAAGAAATTAATGCAATTGTGAATTTTTAAAATTATCTCAGCTTTTGTTTATATTTCAAATATTGAGTTCAATTGTTGTTACACAATAACTTAATTCTCACTAAGCAGTTGCTAGCATGTATTGACTAGGCCTATGTCATCACTTGTAAAATCTTTTTTATCGCCAATGAACTTTTTCCCCTTATTCTTTAACATTTCTTTCCTTGTAACAATTCCAGGTTTCTCTCTCTTATAATTCAATTTTTATATAAAAAAAAATTAAACAAAAGTAGTTTTGTTCAACTTTTTTTCATATAGAATATTCAACTTTTACAATTTAGCTTTATTTGAGCATGAATTCTATCTTTTCTATGTTGGAATGTATCTATAGATGTAGGGAAAAATAATCTATTATAATTTTATTTTCGTTTTCGTGGAGTAAATCTGCTAACTAGTTTTGCTAGGTTAGGTTTATTTACAACTCAGGAGAATATTTTATTTGATTAATTTGATTTCAAATTTTTTGTATTCTATTTATCAAATGTGTATTATACATTGATTTCTGATTTTATCAATTAATTTTGGAAGATACGATGTTATATCCTTTGAAAAAAACTCTATTATCAACTACCCCCGGTTGTTATTTAATTTGTTCACACTTACGTAACTTTTAATTGGCAACTTGACATGATTAGGTCGTCGCTAATATATGATTTTCTTATAATGTGCCATTATTTAACTTCATTTTCCCTTCTAATTAAATATTCAATTGATGATAGTAAAATAAGTATTTTCTCTATGACATTTTGTGGTAAACATAGGCCTAATTTGGTTCACGCTTCTTTGCACCCAAAATGTTATGTTTTAACAGAGCCAATTTTATTGGATAATGTGCGTTAGTGAATAAGTTGCTTACTGTTCCCACTTTGCAGTAAGTGATTTCGAATCTTGTACTATAGAATGCCAGATGCAATCTACTGTCTGATGCATAATACCTATTAATTATTAATTAATAAAAAAAGGGATTATTAGTACATGGAAAAAAAAGGAAGAGGAAACATGCAAACAGTATACATGGAAGGTTGTTTATTGGTTACTATTCCCTGTTTTTAACACGCTAAGTCACTGAATCAGTCAATATTTGTTTGAGTTTTCACATGAATAATCTTTAAAAAAAAAAACTCATGTCTGCTTTTTTAGGAGCGCAATGATGGAGATATGAGACTTTAGGACAAGAAAATCGAAAAAAGTCAAAATAACTTTTTAATTAATGATTTACTACACCAAAAATTATTTTTAGTTTTTTGAATTTAAAAATATTTTTTTAATTCCAGAAATTAATTTTTTTATATTATTTATAAATTCTAGTGTATTTGACTGTATTAGATATAAAATTAAATATCATAGAAGTTAAAATTAAGAAGAAGAGTGATTTATAAATATAAAAATTGTATGTTCTTTGTCAGCAATTAACGTTCTTAATTGGAAAAAGAATGACCAAAGTGAACAGGGGTTAAAAAAATTTGAATTTTAAAATTAAAAGTGATTTTTTGTGAAATGTTAGAAAAAAATACTTATTTAAGTCTAAATTAATTCTTTTTAAGGATTTGAAAATTTAATTTGCAAAAAAAAACAAAAGAAAGAAATTTACATCTTTTGAGAACAGGTTGTATGAGAAAGTATTTAGTATAAATTATATCAATATTCCTTAAGTTTAGTATAATCACGTTTTTAAGTTTTTAATCATGCACTTTTAAAGAGTATTAACATAAGTTTAAAAAAGATATTGTGTAAATATATATAGAAAGTTTTTAACCTTAAATGGAAGTTAATGTAGGAAAATAAAAATAATAAAATTTTATACAATTCAATAAAAGTTGAGAAGTGCTTATTTAATTTAATCAAGTTTTATATATTATTTTATGAAGAAATTATTTTAATTTTTATATTTATTTTCATAGAAGTGATTTTTAAAAACTCACAAAACAAGTTATATTTATTAGAGATAGCCAGCAAAGTTATTAAGATTAATCGTCAACAAAATTGATAAATATTATGTACCATCATTATTAAATTCCGCTTGGCTCTCGACTCAATCTAAGTCATAGGGTTAAGTCAAATCAATAGTTGACTCACTTCTCAATCCATATTTAAAAATATTAAATGATTTATATTTTATAAAATTTTATATTTAAAATAATAAAAAATAAAACTATATCTTTAAAATCTAAAAAAATACAAATCAAATTATATTAATTCACTATTCACTGTATAGAGATAAGTCATAATTAAATAACAAATTTTCGAGCTGAATCGAATAATTATGCTCCATGTCAATGTCATAAGTAAAAAAATTGTATATTATGAGAAGATTATTTTTTAAAGTAGAAGGAATATATAATAAATAAACTATAAAGCATTTTTAAAATAAAGATAAAAAGATCGATTATATGAAAATTTAAAATTTATAATTTATTTTCTTAAGTAATCGAAATTAAACCTAATATGTAGACATCATAGAAAGGATTTGTAATGTGATGCTTTTATTTTATTAAATAAAAAATATGTTTCTATATTTTCAATCAAATATGGTTGAGATTCTTGTATTTTCATATTAGTATATTTTAATGTACAATAACAAAAATAAGTTTATATAAAACAATTTAAAATTTTATGCATATTAATAAATTGCTCAACTTTAAAAACATGAATTAAGTTCTCTCACTACTATAATAATGTTTATTTTCTGTAAAAAAAATTCGTAGGAATTTCTTTTAGATTTTCATAAGAAAATTAATCTTGGATGCGTGTTCCATTTCGCAAACCTTAAATGTAGGTATAATTTTATTTGATTTCTTCATTTCTTCAATTGTCTTGAGTAGTGAAATTGTATGGGTTCAACCAAACTATGTGTTCTCAATATAGGTAAGATATTGAATTTGAATTGGTTTCATGTTGCAAATCTACCTTTTGTGTTCACTTGAATTTCATTTTCAAATTTCAATGTTTGGTGTTCATATGTCACATTCATCTTAATTGCAATTCTTTACTTGTTTTTACTAGTGTCGCTCATTTCTTGGAATCACAAGGCATGACAAAAGATGTTCCTAAAATAGCTACTGACCCGGACTATAGGTTTGATCTAGCCATATAACTTGGAATATTAGAGGTTGCTAAGAGAAGTTCACAAGTTCATATATTCCTGCCAGGGTATATTATTTGACACTTGAAATTTGATAACTTGGATATTTAATATGTACTTCTGAGTTCCTTTGTGCATGAGTTTTATTTATGAGATTATATTCTTATATTGTGAGTAATGTTCTTTATTCTTTTGCAAGATATTACCACTGAAGTGTAGAGTGAGTTCAAATGGAAGCAATTAGGAGAATAAGCTATGTCTAATGGGAAGGTGTCTTTCACTCTCAAATAAATCTTCATTTTTGTTATTTTATCCTACACTTGTGAAAGTATAATTTACTAGTTAATAGTTCATGACTTCGCCTTATATGAACACCTGGTATTAAGAATTAAATGTGGATGGTCTATACTATGCTAAATATGCATATGTTGTTCCTAATAAGTTCTATTCAAGACATTTCATTGAGATGTAAGTCATCTATATATTGTATATTGATTGTAATAATTGGTAAGAAAAGTGAAAAAAAAAAGTCATTTTAAATTGATAAATATATTATAAATATATTTTAAATGCATTTAATATATTTATAAATTATTTGCAAGAATGTATTTATTTTTTAATAACAATCATATATTTACTAAGGAAAAATTTACAAAACATTCCGTAGGTAACTCCTACAACTTTAAAAAATGGCAAAAAACTTAATTGTAGTCTTCGAAAAGGGTAGAAAACTTATTTGCACATAAAATACATTTTTATGTGCATAAATTAGTAGGTAAATTTTCAAAATGATTGACTTTTTTGTAGTTTTTTTAAAATCACACGTATGTTTTATGTAATTATTTTGGCAAAAAATTTCGCAAAAAAATTTCTGCAAACAAAAAATTTCCTCAGAAAAATATTACACACATAAGTTTTATGAAAATTGTAGTAGTGTATAATAATTTATTATATTTTTTAAATTTAAATAGATTAAAATATAGATTTTTTTTTAATTTTAGAACAAAATTAATAAATATAAAAGTATAATAACTCTTACAATGTTTGACAAAATATATATATAGAGAGAGAGAGAAAGAGAGAAGACAACTGAGGTGAGAAATGAAAAAACATAATGATAACTATATGATTTCAATAAACAATTCAGATTCAGTTGTTAATTAAACAAACTCACATGATTCTCTCATACAAAGACTTCTATGACAAACCAAATCTTTGTCTGATTTGTTGCTCTCTCTCAACAGTCCTATGAATCCTCTATAAGATTGTCACTACCGTCACTGTCACTACCTTCACTGCCACCACAACTATTGGTACTACCGCCGACAATATCCATGATAGTGGTGGTAGCAGCGTGGGGGGTAGTAGTGGTAGTAATATTGATGATGGTGGTGGTAGTTTTGAGGACATACGGTGGGAGTAGTAGCGGCGACGATGGTTGGAGGCGATAACGATAGTGATGGTGGCGCAACCCCAAATCACCACTACCACTGTCTCCACCACCACCACCCCTACCGTTGTTGTCACCACCTCTATCGTCGTCGTCACTACCATTATTGCTACTATCACCACTGTTGATACCTCCACCACTACTTTCGGTGGAGGTGGTGGCTATCATGTAGAAGATCCGTAGGTCTGATAAGAGAGAGAGCGGCGCATCGAACAAAGATTTAGTTTGTGAGATAATTTTATATATAAGAGAACTACGTGAACTTATTTAATTAACAATTGGATCTGAACAGTTTATTAAAAACCTATGGTTATTATTATGTTTTCTCATTTTTTATTGTAACCTTTTTTCTCAACTGAGTTGCCTTTTATATATATATATATATATATATATATATATATATATATATATATATATATATATAATATTATAACTAACCCAACCCACACTAAATATTATATTTATAAATTACTATATTTTATAACTAGAATTTGAAATACTTACAAAATTTTAATTATAGAGGAAATAAATTTACTTTTGTTATTTTATAAGTGATAATCATATTATCTTTGAAAATTTTTAACTTAAATTACATAAAACCAATTTATTACTTTTTCTTGTTCAATTATGAGTTTTTTTTATTGTTAATGTTATCAATAATTTACAATACCTCTCATGTAACTCCTAAATGTAACCAAACATGTGTGGTCTCCTTGTATCACTTTATTATAAAGTTGTCAAAATGAATCTATCTCATTGGACCGACACATTTGAGTGGACTATATAAATAGACTTGGGTTGAATAGTTCAAATACAAATATAAATATATAAATTTTTAAAAATTCATACTAATATATATATATATATATATATATATTGTTAAAAATATATTAAATAAAAAATATAATAAAAATATGTTTTATGTGAAGTCAATTTATACATATTATTAATATATATATATAAATAATACATGTAAAAGTATGTTGATGTATTGAATAATATATTTTTAACAAATGAAAGTTATGTTGTTTTAAAATGTATATTAAATTAAAATATACATATAAATATATTTTTATGTTTTTTAGAATTATTTAAGATATGTTTTGGATTAATTTAGTATATTATTTTGAATTGGTTTAGACTTGTATTATAAAATAAATTTTATTTCTAATAAAATAGTTTGAATTTTGATGTTTTTTTTTAAAAAAAAAATATGTTTGTTTTGGCCCAATGATCCAATATAGGACTAAATTAGATTTAGAAATATATATCTCAAATAAAATATTAGTCAACCTAACCCACTATTTTGTTGTAAAATTCTAATGGACAGAGTCAAGCGAGACGCCTAAATAATTTGCTCTATTTAATTGTTCCTCTTCCATGTTACTTTATTTTGTTGCTTTTAATCTAATTTGGTTATCTTATATATTTTTTTGTCAACGTTAAGATAACATGCTAATTTTGTTAAAAGATAACTATCTTGTTTTAAGAACTTATTTTGTCATGTAGAACAACTTTTAATTTACATTTTTTTAAAATACCTAGAGAACCCGTAAGATATTTTCATTGAAGATAGTTTGAATATAACATTATTTTGAGATAATTTTTTTATAATGTTTATCACTTTTTAAAATAGGATACTTATTATAGGAAGGATAATTAGTTTTCTCGTTTAGTTATGATCCATCCTCATGCTAGATTATGTTACCAAAATAAAAATGTGCTTGATTATGTGGGTTTTATTATGACCAAAATTTGCACATTTTATAAGGTTACCCATTATATGAAATGGGTAAACTCCAGCGGTGAAATCATTCGATATCCACTCATCTTGGTAGCAAACTTGTTGTGACTTATGAGGGCCTTGCTCACTTAAGCATCAAATGTCTTAGGCAAAGAACACTTTTTCCTTCTTTTTTTTTTCTTTTTTTTTTTTTTATCTTTTGGAAGTAGCATTGAGTAGTCACGATAAGTGAAGCTAACTTGATTTGATATCGTGAGATCCAGAAAGATAGAGAAAGAGATATTTACCATTTGATAATGACAACTCTCTGTAGGAAGAAGCAATAATATAACAAATCATGCACTTCCAATCATTAGAACAAAATTCAACTTGGGGGCCATAGATATATCATTCTTAAAATTGTGTTCCTATCATATAAATTCTTGTTATCACGTTGCCGTCATGTAATTAAATTTAAATAAAATTATCTATTCTGAAATCAAAGTTAAAGAATAATAATTAAAAATTATAAAGAGAAAATATTTTAT
Organism: Psophocarpus tetragonolobus; assembly: GCA_037954015.1. Classification (NCBI taxonomy): domain Eukaryota; kingdom Viridiplantae; phylum Streptophyta; class Magnoliopsida; order Fabales; family Fabaceae; genus Psophocarpus; species Psophocarpus tetragonolobus. The sequence goes on along the minus strand of JAYMYS010000016.1, from coordinate 1,368,960 downwards.
TATGATTGTTATAATTACATCGATTAATCTATAATTTAAAATTAGACTTAGCACTATTTTTCTATTGTTCGGCTTACATATAATTTTTAATGAAAAAAAAAATATTTCTTCATCATTGTCTTGTTTAGAAAGACTCATTAAAGTTTTAAGGCTTAAGTTATAGTTATTATGAAAATAAATTGTGAAAGTTAAAGTGATATTTCTAATTTGTAGGCTAAATTAAAAATATTACAAATTAAATGTATAAATAGAGGTCCTGCTTAATTGTAAGGAAAACATTCCGTTCCCTCCCCTCCTTTTCGAAGCAAATTTTATTTCCCCTTAATAATAGAAAATAAGTGAAAAGTTTGATGTTTGATTTGAATGTTTTTTGTTTTTATTTTCAGAAAAAAATAAAAGAAGTAGTGAGAATACGTATAGTTATAATTTAGAAAATATTTTTAAAAAATAATTAAAACTAGAAAAAATTATTTTCTGTGTTTTTAAAATTTAATATTATGTAAAAAATTAATAGAAATATTAAAATTATATAAAAAATAATATATAAATGCATTTTAAACTTATATATATTTATAAATAATTTATAATATTTTTTACTAAAATTGATAAATTTAATAATATTATTTTTTTAAAATATAAAATGTCAAACAAAAACAAGCATATTTTCTAAATGTTAAAAACTTAAAAATGAAAACAATTTAATAAAAAAAAACAGAAACTATAAATCAAAGCATTTTTTAAATCAAACGTCATCCTAAGTATTGACAATTAGGATATTCGTTATTCCATCGTGAAGTAATTTTTTCTTCAAAAAAATTGTGTAGTCATTTTTAATTGAAATAGATTTACGGCAGGCCTTCCACCTACATTGGTCAAGATTTTGTTGAACTAATATGGAATTAACCCAGATTTAATTATCCTATTGATATATGGGATTTATTAATCAAAACCTTCACCTATGAGTTTTTTTTTTTTTTTTTTGAAACCTTCACCTATGAATATAAGAGCATCTTAGTGGTTCTTAATGATAAGAAATATTTTTTAAAACAACCACCATTTCTTTATTTTGGAATAATCATCCTCATGAAAAACAGATACTTCATTTAAAATGTAGACTTATTATAAGATAAAGTTAAAAATTAAGATAAGTTCTATGAAATAATAGAAAATTATAAAAACTCTTCTATGTTATGTAACATTAGGGGACCTATAAAAAATCTCTAAAACCTAATTCTCAAGTTTAATATTATGGATACTCTAAGAGCGCATCTACACCACTCTAATTGCATACAAGAAATTTCTTAAGGCTTTTAAACCATTTAAAATGGGTTCTACTACATCACATCAATCATAAGTGCACAATTCACACCATTTTTTACAATTTTAGCTTCATTGGTGAGTTCTTGTAGGCAATCCAAATTTTTACGATTTATATTCTAATTAACTTATGTTAACAATTTGAAACTTTTACAATTTGTATTCCATAGGTGAGTTCTTGTAGGTAATCCAAACTTATTAACATAAATGTTTATATAACGCAGAATATCATGAAACATTAGATTTGAGTGAGAAGAAATTTAGTATAATGTAAAGAAAAGGAGAGGTGCATGTATTGATACAATATTATTTTATACATTACTTCTAGTCTCATAAATTATTGTTTTGACATAAAAACTTTTCACTTTTGATTATCTGTCAAAAAAGGAAACAACAGAAAACTTAGGCTTTTGTGCTTTTTGCAATTCACATACTAAAGATACAACTTTTTTTTTTTTTTCTGATTGTTCATATGTAGTTAATATTTGGGTTGCCGTGTTTACTTGGTTGGAATTGAATTTTAATAAATCTCTTTCTCTACAACAGGTTTTTAGCGTTATTATTGGGAAATTTGGTGGCGAGATTATTTTTCGGCGTCTTTCTCTTCAAATTTACAATTTTTTTGCATGCTGCTGGTTAATGTTGTTTGCTAGAAAATCTATAATTTTTAAGGGTGTAGCTAAAGTAGGTTGATATAGTATGACATATTAAAATAAATTTAAGTGGTATATATCATCAGTATTTTATACTGATATTTTAGTATAATATTTTTATTTATGTGATTTTTAAAATAATAATAAATAAAGTAAATAAATTTACTATAAATGAAGATTGTGATTGAATATCAATATAAAATTTTTTAGGATTTAAAAAAAAAATATTTGCATTGGGGGTTATGCTAAGTCTGTGTTATTCTTTTTCTCATATCTCTATATATCAAGCAACATGTGTTTGAATCTCTAAGTTGGGATTGGGATTGGGATTTTTTGCCATGCTAAAATATTTTGGGAGTTGTTTTGCTTTCTATATACTATTGACTTATATTATACATTATACTGCTGGTACAAGTTATGTTGTATAGTTTATTTATGAAATTTAAAAAAGTTGCTGTAATAAAAGTAAACAAATTAAGGAGGTTATTTATAGGTTTAAAAAGGAAAAAAATGCTAGATGTAATAAAACCAAATTTTTTGTGGAATTTATTTTTTTTAAAAAAAAAAATTGTCCTTACAATATGTTTATTCTTTAAAGAGGAAGATAATATATTTTTTTAATTTATCCTCGTCTAAATAAATTTACACTTAAAAATTTTACGATAACACTTTAAAATTACTATACAAAATTTTCAACAATGTAAATTACTACTTATAATTTGTTAAGCCCTATAAATTTGGGAGCCTAAAGTCATGTTTGGGGGGATTTTTTATTTCTAATTTTAAAATTTATATAAAAAAAAACTAGTTTTAGTTTTAAGGTTTTTAATTTTTTAAAAACATGATTTTGATTTCCAATCTTAACCACATTATAATATTTTCTAATTAGAAATCAAAATTAACGATGAATGATCAGTTGTGGAAAGCGGATGATCAGATGTAGCAATTGGTGACCATTATTCAGATGTAATGATTGGTGACGTCAATTGAAGGTGGCAACAGATAATCATTAGTCGGATATGACTGTCAGTAACCACCAATTAAATATGACAATTAGTGATTATTATTTGGAGGTGACGACCAATAATAATTGTCAGTTAAATATGGTTACCAATGAAATTAAGAAACATCAAGCCATTTTGATATAAAAACAAAAATTAAAATCTAAAAACCAAATTTTATTATTTTTTAAAATAGGTGAAACTGTTTAAAAAACTAATTAAAAAATCAAATCAAATTTTATTTTATTTCAAAAAAAAAATCAAAATCTCAAAAACTGAAAAGACACATAGGCCATTTGCCTTTGTGTTATGAATTTCAATTAACACCTACTATAATTTGAATTCCCACTTACTTTTATAATTTTTTTTCCAAATTTTTATTTTACCCCTAAACTTAATTCCCTACAAAATATTTTAACTCTCCTATAAGCTCTCTCACAAAAAAGTTAGAAAAATTTTAAATTATTTTGCCTTTTCGACAAACTCTCACCGAAATTTTTTAACTCTTCAAATAGCTCTTATACGAGAGTTTGATTTTATATATACATAATTCAGATTTAAATGTTTTTATCTCTCCTATAAGAGCTTAATAGAAAGTTAAAAAAAATTAAAAATTAAAGGTAAGATAAAAATTTATAAAAATAAATAAAAATTCAAGTCATAGTAAATATTAATTAAAATTTCTTTGGATTAAACACGGAAATAGTCCAACAAAATTTGTTAACGCGGTGGGAACTGTTTCTGGTAAAGGACATTTCTGCACCAATTTTTACCGAATTAACGATTCTACCAGGAGTACTATCCTATACTTACTTGATACGTATACTTTAGAAAATTTAATCAATTTTTTTATCGCCAACCTAACATCTGAACCTAGGTTGTGAATGCAGAAGATTCATTTGATTTATGTGAGAAAAGAAAAAAAATTGAATTAAAATGGATACTTAAATAAAAAATAAAAATATTATTTGTATCTTTGATTTATTATATGTAAATTTATTATTTTTAATATAATTTTATTATCACTAATTATTTTATCTTTATTTATATTTAAAAAAAAAACACATGTGAGACATACTATTCCTCTCAAATCACATTACTTTGAGAAGATATATTTTTTATCAAATCATCCTAATCAAACAAAGGAATTTGTCTCTTAAAACGTTATTCAGCTCTTCTAAAACCACTCTCCCAAATAAGAGGCAAATATATGTTGGGTAAAACGGAATAAAAGTAAAAAATAAGAAAGTTATACAGTATAAATATAGGTGTAATAGAATGTTAATGTTGGTTTAACTTGTTTTCTTGTGTCTTTAGGTGCAAGTGCAAACAAACAGGTCTCTTTTTTCCCTGAAAACACCAAAAGGCCAAAGAACTTCTACGGGAAAATGCTGACTATTTCATTGCTTGAAATGGCTAAAAATCTTGTGTTTCTTTTTCTCTGACACACAAGAGATTCCATTAGCATAGAGAGTGTGTTTGCAACTACTCCTCATGGGTCACGATCCCCCATAGAGATAGCAGATTGTGATTTACAAGCTATAATAAATGCAACTTTTTTGGTGTTTTTAGTAGCTATAGTATAGTGGACAAGAAAAACAAAATGTTGCTATAGCTATTCTGATCATTACTAGTTATATATGTGAATAACAACATGATGAACATAATGGAATTTAGAATGAGAAGTTTATACTTCCTATACACATATCGATTATCGTCTTCTGTGCTAGCTGCTGACCAACTCTCAGTATTTATTCTAATTTTTCTCTTCTGCACAAATTAACATCAGACAATTACCAAAAATGGCTTAGGAGTTATAACAACCATTGCTTTGAGTAGTGCTGCGAAAACAATATTTACAGGTACTAATCCATTCAACGCTGAAAACCAAAGTCCAAAATAGCGTACATGCTATGCTACATTCATAGATACTATATATAGGCTTAGCAACTTCTGGAAGCCATTTCGTGTCCATTTGGGTTATGTTATATGGCAGTAAGAGAATTTTCAATTTTAAATTTTTTTATTACGTGCTGTCACAAATCTTTTTAAGCCACACTTCGTCCCTTCAAAATCTGCTTATTATACTCGCTCATATATATGTATTAATACTACTACATGCAATTGCTATATAGTACTGTTCTTGTAATTAATTAAATAATTACAAAAATTAATACGTGAGATTACGACAAAATATACATCTATATTATATATTTAACTTAAATTATGAGGTTCCTACAATTTAATTAATTTTTTTATTTCCCCCAAAAATATATCTTTTAATCATGGTTGGTAATTGCTATCTTGTGACTTAAATAAGTTTTTGTACTAAAAATTACTTTTGGTCTTGCTACTTAAAATTTAAAAATATGTTTTTAGTTCTTGAAATTAATTTATTTTTTTTATTAACATTATCCATTTATAAGTTGTCATATATTTGACTGTACCAAATATTGAAATTGAAGATTAAAGATTAGAGTTGAGAAGGATAGTGAGTATAATAATATGTTCTTTGTCATCAATTTCTTAACGGTGCTAATTGGAAAAGAATGACAACAAGTAAATCAGGATTAAAAACTATTTTTTAATTTTAAGGATTAAAAATATTTTTTTGCGAAATTTTAGAGACAAAAAACTTATCTAAGTCTTTTTTTTTTTAAAAAAAGTATATATATATATATATATATATATATATATATATAAAATTTCAGGAGTTGTATAAAGATTAATTTCACTTGCCCTTTTTTGTGGAAATACACCTTGGATCAATATTATGAATAAATTATAGAATAATCATTTGGTAAATTGCTCAACTGCGTTGCTATTATTATTATTATTTAAATCATACTTTTAGCTTCTTAATGTGATAATTACAAAGTTACTACCAAAATAAATGTGATTATAAAGTCAAACATACAATTTCTTTTATATAATAATTATTAAATTGTTAGTTATAACTGTAGTAATCCAAATTATAGCATTGATATATAACTGACGAGTTATAGTCAACCAAAATGACTATGTATATATGAAGTGGTTTTATAGATAACAAAATTTGCACTATGGTTTTTTGCACATCAGAATGACTATGTATATTATGTGATTTTTTGGAGCCATGCTGGTTTTCAATTGATATCATAGATGACGAGAGAAGTATAAGAATCTGTTCGTTTCAACTTATATAAAAGGAAAACGAAGTATTAATGTAATATATTTTTATCAATAAATATAAATTATTAATTTTTTATTTTTAATAGAAAAGATTCACACATAAACTCTCTTTACCATGGTCTTTAAATAGCATTTATAATTTCATCAACCTTATAATCTCTTTAATTTTAATGATAATAGTTACTTTAAAGAAAATATTTAATTTACGTGATTTTTTTTCTTTCAAACAGCTGCTAATATTCATTTTCATCCGATGTTCAAATTTTGTAATATCCAAAACAACATTCAAGGGGTTTATAATAGAAGACTAATTACTATTATCACTATATACATAAAGTTAATGGACATAGTCATACTGTATACTAGATTTGCGTGCTTTACATTACTTGATTTCAATATCAATTTAAATTTTAATTCTGTAATAATTTTTACGTAGTATTAATTTAAACTATTTTGTTTAACAAAAAAATTTAAAATATTATTTCATGGTGATTTATACCTTGCTTGATAACTATTTAAAAATAATTTGTAGATTTAAAAAATAATGTTCGATAATTTTTTTTATCAATTACTCTAAAAAAAATAGAAGTTCTCTTAAATAAAACCAAACTAGAACAATATTTTGAAATTTTTTAGTTCTTGTTTTGAAAAAACATGGATAGTTTTAAAATTCTAGAAACTGTTTTTAGAACAAGGTTATTGAACATTTTTTCTTTTTTTCATAATTTTTTTAGTTTTTTACAAATATTTTTTTTTAAAAAAAAAAAAGCTAGAATACAATCGGACAGTCAATTTCTTAGTTTATTCATTTCTAAAAAAATGAACATCACTAAATTTTTATTTTATGTTTTTAAAAATTAATTAACATCATGTTTTTTACAATCTTAAAAATTTTCGTTTAATATTTATATTTATAGATTATACTTATAATTTATTTTTTAATTTTAAATGATTAGAAATTCAGAATATATTCATGTAATAATTGCTAGCCAGCTTTAATCATTTCAAACCTCCCCTACATTTTAAAAATTTCTTTTTATAGCATATCCTGATATATCCAGTTTTACTGCCTGCTTATTATATTCCAATTAAACTTCTCTCTTTAATTCAACAATCCGTAAATATGTGACTCGAATCTTGATATATAGTTGTAAATATTTTCGTTTTTTCTTCTTGTTTGACTATCTTTTCGTAATACCATTTTTTACTCACACACTTCTCCTCAAGGATACCAACGTAGAAATGAATATATAATATCTTTAACTCTACTGCTGCCAAGATAAGTCACCAGCAACTTCTAAAATCCTTGATTATGCATAAAATTTAGGATAACAAGAAACCGCATCTTAGTCAGGTGAACCCAAGTTTCATATCATTGGATATATATGTTCATGACTTAAACTAGGGTTTTTCCACTTTAGGCCAAAAGAAAGAGGAAAATTAGGGTTCATCATGCCAAAACAATGAGGAAGAGAAAGGGGACATTCCTAAAATAGATATATACTTATATATATTTACCTTAATCCTGGAACAATATACGAACTACTAAAAGATCTAGATGATTCAACATAAATAAAAGATAGCGTGCTAAATCAAAGAAAATAACAAAAATATATATATTAGCTAAATCATCATTTCGAGTGTAGATTATTACCAAAATGATGAGAAGAGTTAGGACTTAAGCTTGTGTGTCTCAGACTGATTGCCATGCTGAGACGGTAAGCAGAAACCTATTTTGCCACCCTAAAGAGATAGCCCTTCCTTCATCTCTTTCAGAAACCCTGAAACCCCCACCTCCCTCTTCCTCAAACTGGAGAGGACAATAATGGGTCCTCATCTTGAGCAACAGTTTTGCTTGGATCATAGACTTTGAGCTTATTTTTGTGGCAATAAACCCATGATTCTCCATTCTTGCTTTCCATGTTTCCATCCTCTCATACTTTGGACAATCCACACCATCCACATCATTGTTGAGCATGCTTTTTATCTCTTTCCCCAAAAGCTTCTTCTCAATTCTCAACCTCTCAGCACTCTCAACTGGGAGGCAATCATCCAGTGAATCAAACATGGCTGCAAAGTAGTGCAAAGAGTCTGTGAACCTTGACAAGAAGCTCCTAGGACTCCTGCTACCTTCTTGCTCCACTAGCACAACAATGGAGGGGTTAAGGGAATGAACAAATCCCAATGTGTCAGAGATCTTCATAAAACAACTCAAAGTGTTCAAATAAGAAACCAAGTTGACAGCCACGGTTTCATTCTTTTTCTTCCTTAAGTTGATGACCCTTGAGCCTCTTAGTAGCCCTTGGAATTCAAACACAAGACTACCAAAACCCTTTGAGAAACTAACCAATCTAGACTCAGTTTCTTGCAGCTCTTTGAGGTTCTTCCCAAATCCGGTTATCCTAAGGGATATGCGGTTGCCAATGGTTGCCTTCTCCGAAAGAGACTGAATAAGGGAGGGCCATTGGAAGCCGTAGGATACATCAAAGTCAATGACATGCAAAGCACGATTGTTCCTCTCTTCCTCTTTCTCAAAGGCCTCCAAGATAGCTTGGTTTGCTGTGAAATGAGCAAATTGGTAGTAAGGTGAAACTCTGTAGAGATCTGTGAATGCAAGGAACTCTTCCTCAGTAGTTGGCTCCTCCACCAGCATGTCATAGAATGGGGATTTCCTTGTAAGAAGCCTCGCAGCCAAACCATCAGCAAAATAGGCCACCACACGTTGAACCGAGTCTCCTGTTAGGGAAACAGTTTGGTATAAATCAGTGAGATTCTCTAAGGATGAATCCAAGTTGTTGTCATCAACTGCAGTGGCAGTTGAGAGCAACAAATGGATTAAAGGAAGGCCAGTTCCATCTTCTACAACTCCTTTCCTCCTATGGTCTTGTCTTAGCATCTGCTCCCTCATTTGGAGAAGCCTAAAGATCTTCCCTTCATGATAGCTTTCATAGGAGTTCCTAGTAGTAGTACTACTCATAGAAACGTTATGTTCCCTAATTATCTTTCCCTTCTTTTTCCTTTCCCTATCAGCAGCAACTGAAAGGCTAAGATTCAAAAGCTCATCCTCCTCTGAATCTTCCATATCTGAAAAAAAAAAAGAAAGAGAAGAAACAAAGCCTGTGTTGTTTGTCTGAGTGATGAGAGAGAGAGTGTCTGTGCTTGAGGGAGAGTAAATCTATGACATAAACCTGATATGCTTGTGGACTTTTATGAGGGAGAACTCATAAAAATTCCCTCATGTCATGACATGGGTATATATAGGAGCAAATGATCAAGAAAGAGAGAAGGATCAGAGATATTGTTTTTTCTCCCATATTTTCCAATAAGACGGAGAGATTAAGAAGGGTATCTTTTTATTCTTTAGAATCAGTGTCTTGGGTCAGGAAAAACACATTGATCTTTTCATTATTATTATATTGGAATGCTTTTCAAATCTATTAAAGGGTCCTGTTTATGGGTTTTCACTCCTTTGGTAGTTGGGAAGGCTTGGAAGATGCCACATGAATTGGACAAGAGACAGCGTTGTCAATGGGGAATCAAACGTACCGTCCTTGAAAGAATTGTCTTTACACAGTTTTCCTTCTAATTAATTGCCCTAACAAGTTACCTTCATCATCCTATTCCTTTTCCTCCCCCATACATATTCCTTTCCTTTTGATCAATTACCTACTTAAGTTCCATATGTGTGAACTAGGAATTAAGGCAAGTACACGCTATATTTATACACATATATCGTTCTATCTGTTGTCAATTGTCAATTTGTCATGAAAGCCATTGAATTTCGCTCGTACTTTAAAATAAATATATATTAGTCAATGACATGCGTTACTCGTTAGTTATAAGCAACATTTGAGACTTTATTTATATTGCTTTTCATGGAAACAAAGAAATTTGGATCCTAGTCTTCTCATCATGGTTGCTAATTGGCACAATTTAGAGCGACTTACAAGGATTTGGCTTTCTTAGCATATATTCCCCGAGTACTTTGGGATCTTCTGCAAGGAAACTTTTGACACTTTCTCGTCATAATATGCCAAGACAAATGGATGCTAACAAAAAGTGACACTACTTTACCCGTGTGATAGACTATATTTTTTATGAATATGGATGCACAGTAACTATATATGCTTATTGAACTCATTTTTCTCCTTTTGGCAGTAAAATGTAGGATGTATCGGACAAAAGGTTAACTTTAAACCACAAAAGCATCTGTCATTGTTAACATTTATTAGAAACTTGATCAATGTAGGCAAATATATTTCTACTATTTCCTCCATTTCTATCTTTTGTAGCATATAGTAATGCATTGAAAAGCAATATATAGCATGTGTTATATCCATATATGATTTGTATTTCTTTATATATTTTTAAATAAATTTATGTTAAAATTAAATGTTATTGACTTCTTATCTCTTACTAATAACTTTTTTAGTGTGCATTAACTTTTCCTTTATCACATGATCATATAACTAATCGCTAGCTAGGTTTGTATTCTCCTTTTAATTAACATAAAACAATATTGTTATTTGCACAAAGTAATTTTTCACAGACTCGTTAGTTATAATGTACAGTCAATTTAACTTTCAGATTATCATAATTGCTTAATCATTTACAGTTAAGTGTTTATAAGGGAAGAGCAAGAGATACTCAATAAATTATTTGTCAAATGTATTAATTAACTAATAAGTACGTACTTTAACCAAGAACACAATGGTTAAAATTTATAATTTAAAATGATAATTAATTATAAGTAATTGGATTCAATTGATTTAAAAGTTAATTATAGTTGGTTGTATGGAGAATCTGAGAAATAATTAGGTATCTATGAATCACTTTGGAAAAAAAAAATGATTTCAAGTATAAAAAGGAAGAGAATGAGTTATTAATGGGCGTTGGTGTTGGTATTGGTGATTGAAATAGTCATAGGTAGCAGTGCTGGATCCTTTAAAGGTCACATCAAACATGGGAAAGTTCTTAATTCTTGATTGTCTTGTTAATGGAAGACACATAACTTACTATTAATATGATCCAAATAGGACACACACAACTAACGTGCAATTTGAGGCTGACATATGGCAGTTTCTTGGATGCACTAAGTATAATGTTATCCAAAGCTGAGCAGATAACTGAAGAAAAAGAGAGCATCTAAGACAAAGAAACCTCCTTCTGCATATAAATCCACAACAAATAATGAATGAGGAAATGAATATTAAAAAAGAAGAAAATAGCAATAACAAAGAAGACCAAAACCCAAATGCAAGAAACCTCTTTGTCTCAACTTGATGAATGGAAAGGTAAAACGAGGAAGGAAAGAAGGAAAAGTGGTAAGGTAGAAAAACATGCTTTGGTGTCAGAAAAACCCACGTGAGGCCCCTCTGCCATCCCATGTCTAAGACAAAAACAAAGTCCCAAAATCCTTTACATTTTTTTTCCCTTTTGCGTGAGAAAATGAATGAGAAGGAACAGAAAATAAATAAAATAAAAGAAAGGGCAAAAGGGTACGTGTGTAATAGATAGCATGAAGTGGACTAAAGAGAAAGGATGGGTGTGTGTGTTAGAAACAAAGGACAGGTACTTGAATTCAATAGGCATTCGATCTCAATCTCTCATTCGGGTTAGTGGGAAAAAAAATGGGGTTTGTCAGACAACCCCACGTGAGGGTTTTTTCATACCTCTCTTTTCTCAAGAAACAAACACGTCCCTCCCAAATCTATATGTTTTTTTTTTCCCTTTGCGTGAGCATACCCTCTTTGCGTGCCAGGATGAAAAAGAACAAAGGTAAGGAAGTAGTGGTGGGGGTTGAAGAGAGAAAGGTGCTGTGGTCGGTTCTGCATACCAATCCTGTCAGTCATCAGAAGGAAATTTTGATGGATGGGGAAATAGCAGTGGAGTAAGTAACTCATCACTCATCACCCACACACGCACTAGTCATTTTTCCTACTTCTTTTATTTCCCCTCACAAAATAACTCATCATCACCACTGCATAATATACATAAAATATATGCTAACTTCTTGCTTCCCTTTGCATTATATGAAAACAATATTTTTCTCTTTCAATAATTTATGATTCCTAAGTAGAATCATGATAGTTTTTAGATATGTACAAATATACGTGTGCATCAATGGATCGGTAGCACGTGTTGTCTTGATCATAGTATTTACTTATGTGCGCTTAATTAATGCTATTGTTTTATTTAAAAGCTGCTAACCTTTTATATTTCCTAAATCATTTCTCTCCTGACATATAAGAGATTAATTAATTTATCAAAATATAGTTACGTGTTAAAGCTGCAAAGATTCTTCTTCGTAATATTTTATCATACACTTGAATTTTAATGTAAAGAATCTAATTAAACGTCATTTTACTCGAATCAATTAACAATGATAATAAACCTTGTCAAACTAGTATAGTAATACTGACATTAGCAGCTTAAACTTTAAATAGTTCCTACGGGTTTAAATTTCATTATAGATTTTGGTTGTATACTAAAAATGAACGCACATTAATGTTTTGTTTTCTTTTCATAAATAACCACGATATATTTCTTATTAATTACTTGAAAATAAAAGTAAAACAAATGATTATCTAAATGATTTGAAAATATAAAAAAATAAGATTAAGCACAAAAGAAAATAAGAAATGCTATCTTGTGATGCTCACATTCATTCAGATTGACATGATCCGTGAAATCATGGCTATGTAGTTTTTTGAAATTGGGAATATCTCTATTTTATTTGAGACACCAGCATCCAGATGTTAGTTGTCTGCATCCTAAGATGCAAACGTTTCGCTTCCACAGCTGTTGTCTTCCCTAAAAAATAAGCATATATAATAGTTTTTAAGACTTTGATTGAAGATTGTGGGTGTAATTATGAACAGTACTGTAATGCGTTTGGGGATCTTCCAGGTATTACGATTCTTGCACTCTAACTCTTGGCATCTTTGACACTTTCTAAATAGCAATCATCACTTTGTATTATTATCATTAGCGAGAGGAAGATGCTATTATATTATTGGTGCAAGACCAGTGTGACTCACTTTGGTTACTCTCGTTATCTTGGACATTGCGCGGTAATATTTAAACATTAGTTAATTAACAACACAATGTACTTTTGATTATTCTCCTTCTTGCACTTTCAATTAATTTAAAACATTCCAAAATTTATATTTTTTCTTCTAAAAATTGTGAAGAGCCTTGATCGTTCAAGCATATCAGAATTCCTCAATTTACAAAATAGATCAAGTAGAAAGAAATAAGTAAAAAATCTATTTGAAAGCTATAGCAAGCAACAGAGGACAAATTGTAACAATTGAATTGAACACATTGTGAGAGTAGTATATTAGAAAGCGAACTTTTGCCGAAAACAAACACGCATTGAAATTAAGAAGACAAAAATATTTTTTCATAAAATAATCACTGAGTTAAAGTTGAGTACTACGTCAAAATCTTTTGCTACATTAGAATGATGGCTTCTGCTATTGATTATGATATGGGACAGCGTTAAGTTACACCTTTATTTTGTTCTACTAATTAAAATATTAGGTGCTTTTGTATTTTGTTATCAATTTGAAATTAGGGATTGATATATACACGTAATCATGTATATTATATATATAGTATATTTATATGCCTTCATCATTTTAGTCCAAAAATGTTTTTCTCTATCATCCACATCAAAATGTTTTTACAAAGCCAAATTATCTTATCTAGACTGAACAAGGACAAGTAAGGCCCGTATCTAACAGTAAGCCAAGAGAGGAGGAAAATGAAGTTCACTTTCGATAAAGCCATGCATTAGTGTATGTCACTTTTAGGTAAATCTTAGATGTTCCAAATGTTTGTGATATGTCAATGCTAACGTGGGACTTGAGTCAACCTATATATATATGGAAGAGTTGCTCAAAGAAGTTCAATTATATATATATATATATATATATATATATATATATATATATATATATATATATATATATATATATATATTAAGATTTTGATAGCTAAATCTAATTGGCACATGTTGTTAGCTAGACTTGATTTTGAATTTTAAAATGAAGTGCATGCCATCTTTTTTCACCCAGATCTCTGAACTTAATCGTAAGTCTGATAACTTTATAAGGTTTATCTACATTCTGACGTGTTTGTTATTATTTAAGTCTTATGAAATGTTTTTAACATTCATGGAACTAGCTTACCATAACTAGTTTATTATTTATATTATATTAGTTGGAATATATTGACCATAAAGTAGTATTTGACATGTTTGAGCATATATGACATTTAAATAACTGAATTGCTAATACGATTCAGTTGTATTGTTGGTTTATAACATATATATTAAAAAAATTATATATCTTTACCATGTTATTATATATGAGAAATGTAAGTATTCAATTTCTTAAACAATTTTTCATACAATTTTATAAATATATATCTAAAAAATAAAAATATTTGTATGTTTATAATTAAATGTGGATCCCATATTTAACGGAAGTATACGTAAAAACACAATGTATAAGAGACACAGACTGAGAAAACAATATGACACTTCTAGCTTATGCATGATTTGTTTTTCTTAATTATTTAGTTTGTTGAATATTCTTGGTCCTCTTCTGATTTAAGAAACTTCTATTCCTTGATAAGATTTTATTACTACTTGGATGTCATATTTGTCTTCCTCTGATTTGATAATATTCCTTATAACAAATACGTCATTTCTCCTTCCAATTGCCAAATACTTTTGTCCATATCATGGAGCAAAGCTATACCGGATACTTCATATACCATCTTTATGAAATATTGTAAAATTAAAACGCCAAATTTCATACATTACATGCCTATCCTCTCTTCTTTTGCCAAACTTGGAAGTTCCAATTCAAACCCTAACGATTAATATATTATTATCCCCTGATTCCAATCGTTGATTGACCTCAAATGATGCTCGGTTGAATATCTTGTAACTTGATGACTCCTCACGGTTGCAAGAAAAAAAAAAAGTGCGAAGAAAGAAAAAGAAAAAGAAAATAAAATAGAGTAAAAATTCAAATTAATTGTGGTAAAAAAAGTGATTAAAATAAATAAAAAATTATAAATTAAAGTTATTAATTATAATGACAAAATTATGTATATATTTATTACTTTCCTTTTATAAACAATGGAAGGGTCAATTTAAAAATATAATATATGTGGCAACAAATTGATTACACTTTCTTTGTTATTTTTTTATTACTTTGCTTGCTAAATAACTAAAAAAAATATAACATTCCTCTTATTTTTTCACATACAACTTTTCAATGTCTATTTTTCTTGCAACCAAAAACAACATTAAAAATGTTAGGCCCTATTCGGGGTGGTTCTGAGTTTCTTGTTTTTTGTTTTGAAATGTATTTTGAAAACAGAAACATGTTCGGTAAAAATGGTTCTGTTTTGATTTTTTATCCATTTTTGAAACAGTTTTCACTCAATTTTAAAAACAATAAAATTTGGTTTTTAGATTTCTGTTTGTTTTTATTTAAATTCATTACTTGACTTCATTTGTCATCATTGACCATCACCTTCGACCAAAAGTCACCGACCGCCACTCCGACGGTCATCGATCATCACCTCCGATCGGCGGTCACCAGCCCCCATCTCTGACTAGCAATCACCGGTCGTCACCTCCGATTGACAATCACCAATGCCACCTTCAACCGACTGTCACCGACGACCACCTCCAACTAGTGATCACCACCTTTGATCTCCGACCAGCTATCACCGGCCGCTACCTCCAATTAGCAGTCACCAGTCGTCACCTCCGATTGGCGGTCACCAGCCGCCACCTTCGACCGATGATCACCGGCCGCCACCTCTGACCAATGGTCACCAACCGCTACCTTCGACCAACGGTCACCAACTGCCACCTCCGATTGGCGATCACCGACTGGCACCTCTGACCGGTAGTCACCGACCGCCACCTCCGATGAACGGTCACCAACCGCCATCGCCAACCAGCAATCACCGGCCGCCAACTTCGACTAACGGTCACCAGCTGCCACCTCTGACCGGCGATCATCAGTCGTCACCTCCGACAGCTAGTCACCAGCTGCCACCTCCGACGAACGGGCACCGGCCGCCACCTCCGACCGGCGGTCACCGGCCATCACCTTCGACAAACGGTCACCCGCAGCTATCTCCAACCGGCGGTTACCAACCACACCTCCGACTAGCGATCGCCAATGACCGACTGTTACCTTCAATGATCGCTACCTTTAACTAGTGTTTTGGTTAAGATTTGAAACCAATGTTTTAAATTTAGAAACAAAAACAGTGTTGTTTTTAAAATTTTGAAAACTTAAAACTAAAACTAGTTTTTGTTTTTAGAAATTTTAAAACTAGAAATCAAAAACCATCCCGAGCGGGCCTTAAATAGCCACTTTTTTATTCATTTTATGTTCATCTTAAAAAATCATTTTATCCCGTAGTTGATATTTATAAATTTTAATAAAATGATTGTCGTGGTAGGTATTATTAGTGACTAAACTAACCATATTTTTATTTTTTTAATTTTCAATTGTCATTTAGAATTGTGTGGTATCTATCTGTATATAATCACATAAATCAATAAGTTTGGACTATTCTAGTTTAATAAGATGTTACGAGTTTGAGTGAATGTAATTATTGATAGATCGATATTTGACTCATATTTTTATCAGGTTTAATGTCGGTTTGTAAGGAAAGAAACGTATATTTGTTTGCAAAACTCACTTTCTATGTTTATTCTCACTTAGGCAGGTACTTAAGAAACCAAAAAAAAAAAGAGAGATAAAAATAGACCTTTATAAAGAAATTGTTGAAGATCCAGACAACATGATTGTGCTCTCCACTGTTGCACTAAAAAGAAGTTTCACCTGAACTCTTTCTATAAATACCAGAAGATGAGAATTGAAAGGGGAATTCACTTTTTCTTTGACAAAGAGATAGATTTACGACCTAGAGACAAGGAACAGGAAGAAAGCATTGGATTGAATCGATTCATGGTACTTCATTTCAGTAAATCTTTCTTTTATCATTGATGAACTGTGTAATTTAAGGTTGGTTGGCTTTATATTATCCATGTTTGGCTAATCCTTTTTTTTAAGGTTGTGATGCAGATTCTTTGTGATTCCCCTTATACTTTGCAATGTCATTCCATTAATTTGTTTCACTATTTTATTTCTTAATATATTAATTGTTTAAATAATCATGATCATTAATATTTGAATGATTAATCTATGGAGCAAGTATTTTAATTCCAATACAATTGATCAAATTTATTGGATAAACCTCCAATTGATTAGTACTAAAAGGCATTTTAGGTTTAAAGTGTCTGTAAATGATTAAACCCACAATAACAATTTCAATAAAGTATTTGTAATCAATGAAAACAAAAATGGAACTACTTAGTATGAGGTAAAAACATTGTAATAGAAATCACAACTCTATACCTCAATTTTATTAACTTCTAATCTTTTCACTCTTTAATGTTCACATTCTACTCACACTTAGGTCCTGGGTACACTTGCTTTAAAGTGGTCATATTTTACGTATCAATTATGTTAAAATCTTGGAAGGAGAACTTTGTCACCCATAATGATCCTATCTTACATAATTACCTCAAGTGAAAGATAATAGTAGTTCAAAATTTTCATCTATAATAGCCCTGACCAACTTGATAGGATTATCTCATGAAAGATATCTTTAGTTCAAACTGATAATGCACTAGGCCCATTAAGTTAGTACATAGATATTTATGAGTGACTAAAAATAGTAAATGAGAGTTAGGGATTGGGTTCCAACCTAGTTAGTGGTCATGCCAGTAAGTCAACTTGGGGAGAATTTCTTCCTGCACCCCAATAACTTCTCCCTGCACCTCCATAAATGTGGAAAAGGTCTAAAATATCACTAGGTAAAAAAAAAAAACTTAATTCCTTCTTCTTTATCTCCTGATACCTCTTTTGGGTACCTCTTCTTTATGTCTTGCACCTCCTTCTTCT
This sequence comes from Psophocarpus tetragonolobus, assembly GCA_037954015.1. Lineage (NCBI taxonomy): Eukaryota > Viridiplantae > Streptophyta > Magnoliopsida > Fabales > Fabaceae > Psophocarpus > Psophocarpus tetragonolobus. The sequence goes on along the minus strand of JAYMYS010000016.1, from coordinate 1,350,807 downwards.
TCCTCATTCATTCTTTGCTTGAAGTTCGCACCGCCCTGCACCTCTATTCATCTTCTTGTTCGCGATCACCATCATCCCTATCCCATTCATCCCTTCTTGGTTTCCCCTCTTCCTGCTTGTAAAATTTTTTACAAATCTAGGGAGGGGTGTTCGAACTTGTAAAAAATTTTGCAAATTTTTTTACAAGTTTGGACAAGGGTGTATGGACTTGTAAAAAATTTGCAAAAAACCTGATTCCATAATGTACTTGAGAGAAGATAAATGCAAATTTGAATCAGGAAGAACAAAGAAACGCAAACAGGATAAACACAAACGCGCATGGAGAAGAAAAGAAAGTCACTGATTCAATGGAGAAGAAAACAAAGTCATGTGAGAAAAGCAAACGAGAGAGGTCCGAAACGAGAGAAAGGTGTAAACCAAAAAAGAAGAGAAAGAGACGGGTGGTAATTAGTTTTTTACTATTTTCATTAAGAGTCTTGTTGTCATTTTAAAATTTTATGGAGATGTAAGGAGAACTTATGCAAGTGTAAAGAGAAATTCTCTAACTTGGGAAACCTGCAATTTACTTAATTAGAGTTTACAAAACTTGCATATTAAATGAGCTAGATATATTTAAGCCCGTAAAAGTCATCACACAACAACACAAACCTAAGTAAAATAAAAATACTTAAATGTCAAAACTAGCAATAAAATGACCTTTTTAATTCAAACATCACACCTCATTTTTAACAAATGTTATTATATATGTAGGCTCACTCATATTTCAGAGTCATCTCATTGAACCCACGAATCTAACAAGTTGATTCTAAAAAGTTTGCATTTTTAAATGATTTCAAATTTTTAGGACTTGTGCACCTTACATATTGCAAACTTTGCTGATAGTCCATGAGTCAAATCCAAATGCATAGCTTTGAAAAGACAATCTTCATCCAATGTTTTTGCTTGTCATTTTAATTTAAAAAATTCTAAGAAAAAGTTTAATTACACTTTGTTCCTCTTTATTTTTTGTCACCCTATTTTTAAATCATAATATTATATTTTTAATTTTTAAAACTATTAAATTTGCCTCTAATCATTAATGAATTGATAGTATATGAGAGTAATTTAATGACATGACACTAATTCAATAATTTTAAAATAAAAGAACACAACATCATGATTTAAAAATATCCAATAAAATATAAAAAATTACTAAAATAAAAGTCACATAGTGTAATTAAGAAGAGAAATAAAAAGTATATTTTTGTAACTACGCGATTTGAAGCCGTTAGAATGAAAATTTATTTCATGAGTTTCAAATGCATCCTCAAGTTGTGTTTACAAGATTACTGCTCAAAATTTTATTCGACTGTCTTATTAGTCCATGTATACCAAAAGCACACTGATTATGACAATAAAATATAGTACTTAGTTTTTTTTAATACAGATTTAGTGTGTAATTTTTGGAAACCAGTTGACAATAGTAAGTACGTTGATTCAAGATTTTATATTATATTTTAAAAATAATAGAACTAAAAATATCAAGCTTGAGTATATTTAAAAATACGTTGATATTCTTTGAAATGTTTTAAAGTTTAAAACAATTTAAATAAAAAATAAAAGTTACACATATAATTGAGGATCATTTTTCCAATATTCATGAAAATATCACTTTTTCACCCTCATGCAAATATTAAAGATATCAATGAATATGACTTCAAAATTTATAATAAATGAGATTATTAATTTATGAAACAAACGCACTCTACTCAAGGGACTTTTGTTTGAGTTAGAGAAAAAAAAAAGTAAATAAAAACATAAGCGAAATATTTTAAAAAGAGAAAAATAATATAAAATATTATATTAAAAAAAGATATAAAAGAATAAATATAAAATATTATCATGAATCCCACTATTTAATATTATTTCCACTTACAAATCACTAATTCTAAGCCTACGTTCCTTGTTTCTATAAAGTGAATAGTATTTTTTCTTTTCAACGAAAATGTTAGGTGTAAAAATGCAAATTTACAAAATTACAGGTTCTAGACATCAATCAATAATATTTTATTATTAATATTATTATTTTCTATGTTCTAGACATCAGCCATTAACATTTCTAATTCTATACGTGTAAAAAGACAATATGTTACCAGAAATTGTACAACCAGCAGTTGTTTAAAGCAAAAACAAGAAACCACTGAAAGTGCGAATTAATTTCTCCACATGGCTAAAAAAGCTTATTTCCCCTGGTTGCAGGGCAAAGAATTAGTGGTAGTATATTATTATACATCTACACAAGCAAATACAACAATTATAATGATATTAGCAATCAACAAGAAATTATCTTCCGACCAATCCTTTTGGAAACATATCCCTTATCTTTCTCCCAAACACAACATATAGAGCCGAACCAACGAGTGGCCAACTTGTTGTAATAGCAATATAAACTAGCAACCAGATGGACCATCGGTTTTGTCGAGATAACTGACCTAGGTATCTTTTGAAAGGTGATATTAAATGCACTTCTGCATCCTGAGCACTAGCTATTTGAGTAATGCTAGGCGAACCACCAGTCTTTGCATCATTCTCAAGCTCCTCTTGTTTAACCACTTTTTCTTGAATAATCTTTAGACAGTCCTGATGTGTCTCCTGTATTTCTTCCACATTGTCAGTTTTCCGTTCATTGTTCAATGCAGCCACCATTCCATCTTCGGTAACATTAACATAAGGGCCCTGATCAATTGAAGAGTCCAACGGTATGTTTGGTTTAGGGATCTGCAAGAGAAAAAACAGCTATTTCAACCACCACAAAAAAGCTTTATCAGCTTTCTGCTTAGTGCTCCAAGTAAAATTAGTCTACCACAATCCTAAATTACACCTTTTAATGCAATACCAAAACTTTGACATTTTAAAATAGTATTGAACCAGAGGATGAATATTAAAATAAGTAACAACAGATTGTATATCTTTACCTTCTTCTGTACATGCATAAAATGGCTAGCATGTAATTCACCAAGGAATTCATTAACAGCTCTTACCCACCTGCAAGAGGGAAGAAAATTGCTCGTCATTTACATTATAACCAGAATTCAGTTTATAATATTCTATTGCAACTTGAACCAACCAAGGAAGGATATAGAAGATATTAGAATGATGTTAAAAAAATTGCAATAATTAAGGGACAGTAAACTGCATAAGTTGGCAAGATCCTGTAAGAAAATGCTGGAGACGCAGATGTATAAAATGACCAAGTACCACAGGCTAGATGCAGTTATCCCTTCAAAGAATGCCAGATGTCCTCCATGCTTTACAGTAGCCAAGACAACATTTTTATTTGCCCTGTCAAAATAGAAGAACATTAAATATGCTGCAGTAACGCAAGAAAAGTCAAACTAATTAGAACCAAGGAAAATAAAGCATCGTACCTGCATTCATCCCAGGGAATGGCTTCCCTGGTACAGACTGGATCATCCAGAGCACTAATACAGAGGAGTGGAATCGAAACAGATTGCACGTAATTAGAACTGCTACAGCGTCTATAGTATGTATCAACAGTCTAAGGAAACCAAATGATTGAAGTTAAATGACACGAATTAAATATCAAAACAAGAAATAAGACAAAAAAATACAAGACTGCAAACTTAGGCATTATGTACCTCGTATTTCCCAACAATCCGGGTGGCATGATTATCAAAATCTCTAATGGAAATTGACTGGAAAGCACAAGATTGTATGTGAACACCATTGGTTAAGATTTAAGAACTTAGAATAAAACAAGAAAATGCTGTAAGTAACATTTAAGTTAAGAACGTTGTAATAAATTAGCATAATGAAGCCCTATATCTATGTTGTGGAAAAAGCTATATATCCAAATAGATAAATGAGTAGTAGCAAGTAACAATTATTTGACATCTAAATCAATCATTCACTCACTCGATACCATAACCCCCTCAACTCAAATTTCAACATGAGTATTATAAAATAGCAATATAAAAGTAATATTTTTAAGGAAAAAATAAATTGGGCCAAATGGTACCTAGTTTAAGATTAAAGAAGGTGTCAATGTAATCTTTTCAAATATATAAGAATGTATCGTGTAATGTTTTTAAATTTAAAGAAGAATGTATAAAAACTTAAAAAGAATTAAATTATGTGTAATTTGATTAAAGTTCAAATTGCTGTACTTTGCTCAATTTTAAATAATCACATGCCTTGGTTTTCATACTTTGCAGTAGTAGAATTAAGAGAGTAAGGGCACCTTTTCTATCCCTTCCCAATTAGCAAGGCGAGAAAAATGAGGTTGGTGTCTGCAATGTATATTGGTAAATAAATATAAATTGTCATATTATGAATGAGAGAAACTTCTTAATTTTGCAACAACTGTTTGCATAATGCATATGAAGAGCTCAATGCATGAAAAATCAAGATCTTATCAACAAAGTCTTTAAAATCTACTGGAAAGATAAATACATACAATTTTGCATAACCTTGAAGTCCAATGGCAAGTGCTTTATCATAAAACTTCTGTACACGCCTACGGGTTATAAATCTGTCTCCTATCTGCAAACAATAAACATGTGACAAAATTTTCTTTTAAGGTAAATAACAGGCTAAATGAAGAATAGTCAAACTTAGAGTAATGTTGAATTGGTGCAAATTAAATAAAACTCCATTAATTATGTCAAATAGATTAAAGGTTATATGAAACAATTTTGAACCAAAAGCATATACACCTTCAATGATAAAATCCTAGAAGACATGGATATAACACCAAATCAGATTGGCTAATTAGTCCATAAGAGAAGGCTGAACCAATTACATCACTGGTCTAGACAACCCAAAACATAAATGATAATAGAATCAGTTCAAAATCTATAAAATCCAGTTTGAACCAATCATCAGCAAAATACTTGTACAAAACAAATAACTTCACATATATAAGGTTGACGTGTTGATGGACAATATTTATCCTTTTATTATTGAATTTATAATAACTAGATTTCTGATGATTTTATGTTAGTTTATTATTTAATATATTTAATTGTCATCGGTTTAACCATGGTTGAATCAATGTTTTATTGGTTCAAGGACCAATCCAGCTTTTATAACACTGCAAAAAGTAGATCCCAACTTGGTTTTTCAAATCAGAATACTAACCAAAAGGTCCCAAGGAGAGCAAACAGCTACAGCTCCAGCCACAGGAATATTCTCACCATCCTCACCAAGATATTTTATCTGCAAACCATCTTCCAAATCATACAGTGCATTGATGAAACTAAGCTGATTATCATGTGAGAATAAGCTATAAAATGTACAGTTCCTAGTTTTTCTGTAGTTAGAAAAGAAGACACCAATGGTCAAAATATAAGTATTATAAAAGAATTATGCAATGACACAGGAGTTGCAATTTATCAACAACATGCAGTTAGGAGCAAGCATGATGTTTTCTTTCCCATTATCTTTTCCTAAATATTTTTACAGTGGTTCTCTACTCTCTAGATGATTGTGCAGTACATCTTAGAAATTGGTATGTTTGGGTTCTCTAAAGCCATTACAAAAAAGAGTTCAAAATTGTTGAAAACTTGAAACAGAGAAATGGACTAGAGCAATAAATCAACAAATTAACAAGAACCAAAGTAAGTTTGAGTATCCAATCTAACTAAAATTAATAGAACATATATATGAACAGGGAGGAAACCTTAATATGATAATATCTACCACCACTGAGAACTGTTTTTTATCAAAGATTATGCAAAACCAATACAAGAAATTTGAAAAAAAAAAAAAAAAAAAATCATCATCTCTAACATGGAGAAAGCATATTTAAGAGGAAAATAGAATTCAATTGGGTGAAGCAAGAAATGTCAAACAATTGAACTTATGTAAAATAGTTATATACATATCAAATTATATATTAATTATTAGCAAGCACAAAACATTATTATATTCAAGAGTTGAAACAGTTTTGATCAAATATGATCCTAAACCAGTATGAGGAAGTGGGTACTTTGTGACAAATGGCACTTCAAGACAGATGAGATATGGAAATTTATGGGTTTAGATCATATGAAGTGAGCAATTAGATTAACTGACTAAGGTTCCATTCATTTATGCTGTTTGTAAAGAAAATAACTCTTTCAATTTATAAATAAAAATTATGCAAATAGAGGGCGAGCCTAGTTGCAACATGGAGGTCTTTGCCTGGTGACCTTAGCTGGAGATCACAGGTTTAAATCCTGGGAATAACCTCTCTGCTTGCAAGGGTAAGGCCACACACATCTATCCTATCTAGACCTTATTTGGTGGAAGCCTCATGCACTAGGTTTGTAAAGAAAAGAACCCTTTCAATTTATAAATAAAAATTATGTAAATAGAGGGCGAGCCTACGTGCAACACGGAGGTCTTTGCCTGGTGACCTTAGCTGGATATCACGGGTTTAAATCTTGGGAATAACCTCTCTGCTTGCAAGGGTAAGGCTACATACATCTATCTTATCTAGAACTTATTTGGTGGAAGCCTCATGCACTAGGCCTCCCTTTTATGTAAATTCGTTTGAGGAACAAAGCAAAAACCTAACAGGTTGTTTAGTTAGAGTATTTTCTAGGAAAATTGAGAAAATTATTCTAGAAATACAAGGGAAACTAGAAAACATATTCATAGACCCTCCCCCTCTCATTTCTTTCGTGCCTTTCACCCTGACCTACACCATCTCTTTGCCATCGCCACTTCCACTTCTCACACTCTTTTCGTGCCTCCCAACCCAACCTCCACCACCTCTTTGCTACTGCCAGTGACACCACGCTCCTTCTGCACCTCACACCTTAACCTTCACCTCACTATCATTGCCTCCACTACCACCCCTTTGCTGCTGTTGCCCACCCTTTCTTTATTGGAAAATGAAAAATTTGGAAAACTGGATGTCTCCAAACACATTTTTCCAAATTTTCATACTTTTATAGGAAATGGAAAATTAGAAAAACTAGCTAAAAACTATTTCAGAAAATCAGGAAAATAGGAAATGTAACTAAAAAGTCCCTAAGATAGTGCTTTTCTCAAAAAATTTTAAAAAAATAGCATATAGAAAAGTTATTTGCTAACAAACCCATTTTTTCAAGTTTAAACAAACTCAAGCATTGAATTTACCAGAATATTAGCTCCAATGCTAGTCCCAACAACAAACAAAGGTGCCCTAGGGTTCTCTTTGTGTAGATAATTAACCACTGTGCGAATATCCTCAGTCCATCCAGCATTGTAGAAACAATCAGACTGAAATGATTCGAGAAATTCCATTACTAGAAGGGAAAATATTAAAAAAAAAAAAAACTATTACACTACAACATGATCACAGTACTGAGATGCAGAATAATTCTAATATCTTTTTTTTTTTTATCGGCAATAATCTTAATATGTAGACAAAAAGGATGGTTTTAGGAAATGTTTTTATTTTCATTCCCACTTTTCCCTAATAATTACAAGATGTCATCTTATTTCTTGTTTAAAAGGAAAGTCGTGTTATCACAATTTTCTAAAATCGTAATTATTATTGAAAGCAAGAAATGCAAATAGAAATCACTACCTCAGACTAAACAGATCTTTAAAACTCTTTATGGTTATTGACGAATGGCTAAATTTCAAGAGCTCTTTTTTCCTGACAGGCAAGCTTTACCTACCTACTGGCTACTGAGCTTACTTAGCCACCTTATTAATTAACCATATATTTTAATATTGGCAATAGTAATTTATTGGTAGGAAGCCAAGCTGAAGTTTATATGACAAATATAATTCTTCACCTAATAACTTTAGATAGATTTATATGCTTATGAGTAAGTGCAATATATAGATGTCGATAGTCTTCATAAGTATATCGAAAGTATTCATATCTTGAAATTGAATCAAACTTGTCAAACTATATATTTCCAGTTTGCAGAAAAACTAACCGTGATTGAAACACCTCCAAGTCCTCGGTGATTACTGATAACTACTTTCCATCCACGCTTCGCTGTATGATATGCAAGATGTTTGAGATACTACCAAGAAAATGGAGGAAAGGAAAAGGGAAAAACAAACTGTAAGATGGCAATATAATATAACTGAAACTCCTTGTTAACAAAAAAATCCAAGTTAGATATTAATAAGCATTTCCTAGTACAAGGGAATATCTAGCACATGCCATGTCTTACAGAATCGATAAATAAATTAAAAGGACTGTGCCAGACACTCCTATTTCGGTAATCACAACTGTTTAGGGAAACAATCTTCTTAGCATTCGTCAAATATCAACCTAAAGTTGCTCCTGGTTCACTTCCACTTGCACGTTGGAAAAACATAATGGGGGGGCTGACTATGACTTATTTTGTGTTTTCTCAACATGTATTATACGAGCCATCAAATAAGTGAACACATTCTGAATTTGAGAAAATTGAAGAGCCTTGACCAAAAACCAAATCGATGGGACAGTAAAGTTCCATTAACATGCATTGCAATTTGAGAAGTAGCAAATAATTTTGGTGTTGTTAGATGAAAGAAATCATACAAAACAACTCAAAAAGTGTGTATAGAAATTGCATAATAAAATATTGAGCAAATGATAACAACAACCAAATGTTGTTTCTCATTAGGTGTGATAAAATACATGAATCAATTTCCGCCAAAAAAAAAAAAACAAAAGAAAAAAGCTACATGAATGAATCAAACAATATAATAGTGCTTTGTAGTAAATTAAATCATAACTATAGACAAATTATTGACCTCTTAAGGCTTTCGTTATTGTTTTTGCCTACAGTTTTTCTTGATATTCCTCTGCCTATTGAGGCTAGATTATCCTCCATTAGATCTAGTGTTCTTTTCAGGGCTCCTACAAGACTTCACCACAAACGACCAAACCACCAAACCAGAGATTCCACCATCTTTTTTACAATTGGAGATACCCCAATTTCCCCCTTAAACGCATCCATTCCAACCCTGAGCTAGCAGTCAAGTAATTGCTCAGAGGGACGGGGATAAATATGTTGTTTTTCCAAATTTCAAATAAGTTGTATAGTGAGGAAAATAACATTAGGCAAATGCATATACCGAATCATAGTATAACTTACAGCGGATGAAGAGTCACTTGTTAGACCAGGAATTACTACAACAATAGGAGTGGATTCATCTTTAGAAACAACATTTTCCATATGGATAGCACCAGCAGAAACTGTACCATGATTAGACACATAAGACCGAAAGATCAACCTTGGAATTGTATTTATACTTAGGCTAGAGGTTTCTAACTTGTAAACATGATAAAATTAAGGATTAAACAGTTTTTAGTACATATATTAGAAGATTTTGATCCCTATAAAATATTTTGATGTTTATATTAGAAGATTTTAATTTTAGCTTCCATTATTTAGAAAAGGCAAATTACTACAACGTTTCTTAAACTTCTACCAAATTACATGAAACCTTAGGAGGTGTTGGTTGTAATTTGTTATTTAAAAAATATAATATCTGTTTATGAATCTGCATAAGCGAGTTGATCACATGATAGAGAGAAGGATCAAAATAAAAAACTAATCAGCAAAAAAGAAATTGTCTCTTTGTATTCCCCTATTAAGAAAAGAAGTAACAGATATGAGAGATGTCGATAATAAGAGAGTAAAAAGAGGGGATTCATTTTTAAAAGGAAGGATTAGATTAAAGCATATGAGAAATGGTAGTTAGCAACAGAAGGTATTATGATAAAAAAAGTGTATAGGTGTGAGATGTTATTTAAGCAGTGAGTGTGATAAAAAGAGGGTGGTAGAAGAAATTAGGCATAAAGGAAGGAGGGATGTTGAAATAGAAGGATAATACCATCAGAAGTGAAAAGCCAGTCCAAAGCAACGGTTCCACCATCGGGAGTAGTAAAGAGTTGTCTGAAAGAGAAGAGAAGAGAAGAGAAAGGATGAAAGAAAGAGGAGAGGAGAAGAGGAAGAGGAAGAGGAAGAGGAAGAAGAAGAAGACCTTGTGTATTTGAAGAAAGGAGGTCTGCCGAAGAAGTTGAGGAAAACGGTCTGGAGGTGAGGACTGGAGAGCCAGGGGGTGGGGCGATAGTGGGCGTGGAGAATGTTGCATTTGGAAACGACGGCGTCGTAGAAGAGGGAAGTGGAATTGTAAGTGAAGGAGACGGGGGAACCGGAGAAGAGGTCTTGGATGAAATGGAATTCGAGGAAACGGTATAGAAAGAAGAGGAGAAGCAATGAAAACAAGACAAGGTAGTGGCAGATTGGAATCAGGGACAGCCCTTGGAGGAGGAGAGAGTACCCACACCACCACCCATCCAAATCCAAATCCAAATCCAAATCCAAATCCATCGATTTGATTTCCACTCTCTCTACCCATTCCATTCTCTCCTCCTCTCTTATTTATAATCCCAACTCCACACTCCTCTTCAACAACCACTAACCACTGCTACTCTCTTTACAACTTCCTTTCGCACCTGTAATAAATTAAATAAACACACTTTCTAATAATACTAATAATAATAATGTACATTTTAAGTTACTACACACCACGGACTTTTTTTTTTATTGTTTAATTAATTATCATATAATCATAATCCTTCCATTTTAAAAATTATATGAATAATGATGTGCGATTCAACATCAATATAAAATTCTTTTATACTATCAGTATATGTTAATTAAACTCATTGAATATTCTCTTCTACCATATTTTTTATAAGTTTCTCTAATTATTAACTGTTATTATTTTAATGATTTTAACATATCTATGATCTTAATATGATTTTTATACTATTAATTAGTAAAATCAGTGTAAAACTTTTCTTGGTAAATGGTTGTCATTAAATGTTAGTATAAAATTTTTTACACTAACAATATATAAATATTTTTTCCTTATTTTATTAATATTAAAAATATATTATCATGGTGTAATATTGTAACTAAATAATTTTTTTCTTTGAATAAATTTTTATTTTTTTTATATATCAAAAACAAAAAAAATAAAAAATAGTTAATTTTATTTATAAATGTATCTTATATTTATATTTTTCAAAATTATTATAATTAGTACATTGTTGTCCTATGATTGATTAAAAGATAAAAAATTATAAATTTGTCTCCGTTCATTTATTATTGAATGATTTTAAGTGCTATCAAATAATGTATTGTTACCATAGTTTTAAAAAGTGACTTAGTAATTGATTTGGTCAAAATATTAGGTCACCACACAACCATCATATCACTAATTGATTGCATCACCCAATTTATATTAAAAATAAAAAAGAGTACATATATTAAAATATTAAATATTACTTATAAACAAAATCTGAAGTATCTAAAGTCATTAAGTATATAAACTATTTAAATTTAACGATTAATATGAAACCAAATCAACAACAAAGTAATCTGAGAACATAAAATAAAGAAGAAATCATAGTTAACAACAAAATATATATTATGAGTGTAATTATAAAAATAAACTTAAAAGATTACACATAAGTTAATTAAGATTAGAATAATTCTAAAATTTAATTAAAAAATAAAATACTAATACAATTTCTTTATATTTTTATTCTTCTCAAGTCTCTAAGCTACAACATCTGAATCTAATATTCTCAATTCTTTACATGTCTCTATTACTATTATTTTTTTAATTACCTCTTTTGATCTGCAGCTTTTTAGTTGTTCAGGTTCTTAACTAACTATTTATTTTTTAATTATTTTTTTTATCATGATATTGAAGCAAAATATTCACTATGACTAAGAAATTAATTAGATTCATGTGATTAATCTCCCGTTAACAAAAGAAGTTATACATATATACAAGTTTAAAAACTCAATTAAAAAGCTGGTTCATGATCCTGACCTAATTATAATAATATGAAAATTATTGAAAGCACTTCAAAAAAGAATTGCGAGTTTTTAACATGTAATTAGCCTGCATTCATTACATCACATTTGTTTTAACATTCTTAAAACAAAAACTAAAGGGTTAAAAACCTTTTACAGTTAAAAAAGAACTAGTATTATAAAAGATCTTCTATTCGAACCCATGCCATACTAAGAGAGTTATGTTATCATCTGAAAGGTGTTACAAATCACGAGTCACAGCATCGTTGGAACCAATTGTTGGTCCAGTCGAGAAGATTCCTCAACTATTTGCATTTGTTAGTCCCAAGCACATCATTTTAATGAACTTTTTCTCATGGTGCCCTAACATGAATCATGATACATATCCTGAACTGCATTTGTTTCTTCTACATTGTTGTTGGTTATTGTTCATGCAGCCACCGATTCATTTTCAGCAACATTAACATAAGGGCCATGTTCAATTGACGAGACCAATGGTTTGTTTGGCTTAGAAATCTACATGACAGTTAACAGAGACAGAATTCAGCAAACAGAAGTCTCTATTTATTTCTCCAGGTAGAGATAAATGTGAAATATGACACCAGATTTTTACCTTCTCCTGAACATGCATATAATTGCTACTGTGTAGTACACCAAGGAATTCATTTACAGCTCTTACCACCTGAAAGAGGGGGAAAATTGTTCTTCATTTCCATTGTATTAGAAACAGCTTGATTGGAATCTAAGCAATGTCGTGGATACTAGTACAATTTGAAGCAACCAAAGACTAATGTTAGAATGTCACAGTAAATATCTTACATCCCTCTAAAAAATATTGTAATTTAATGACACCTAAATGCAAAAGATTGTTGAATGTAGAAAATACTGAAGAGACGGATATAGAAAACAACACACGTACCAAAGTTGAGATGCAGTTATCCCTTCAAAAAAGGCCAGATGTCCTCCATGCTTTACAGTAGCCAACACAATATTTTTATTTGCTCTACCAAAAGATTATAACATTAAAATTGATACTAAATTGATACAAGAGAAAGCAAATTAATTACAGCCAATGAAACAATAGAGCAGCATACTTGCATTCATCCCAGGGAATGGCTTCCGTTGTACAGATTGGATCATCCAGGGCACTAATACAGAGAAGTGGAACGGAAACAGATTGCACATAACTAGAACTACTGCACCGTCTATACTACGTATCTACACTCTAAGAAAAGAAGTTGATTTTGATTAACCAATACAAGGAGGTACTAAAAGAGATTAAAAATTAAATAAAATATTACAAAATTTAGATCATACACAAGTACCTCATACTTCCCAACTATACGGGTGGCATGGTCATCAAAATCCCGAACTGAAAATGACTCAAAAAAAAGAAGAAAAACTTACATGCACACGTGATTGGTAAAATTTAAAAACTCAATTAAATATGACAATAACATTTAACCATCTTATGTGTTAGAATAATTAAGCCAAGAAAAAATAATACCCCAAACAGCAATATGGGCAACAAATATTTGCTCTCGAAAATCAGACACATCATTCAATCTCTTGAAGATCTATTTGATAAACTTGTAATTTATAAACATTACCGCACACACAAAAAAGAACAATTAAGAGGAGTAAGGAACAAAAATAAAAATCAATGGCAAATGTTAGTCCTAACCAGTAAGTTAACACCCTTCCTGCGTCTTCTTCACTAGAACAGACAAGTAACTTGCGTTGATAACACAACAAAAACTTAGCATTAATTTACCATTAGAAAAAAAAAGTAAATCAAATAAAAGAACGAACAGACTAAACAGGCCAACATCATATGGATAACCACATTATTTGTAACTATATTAATAACTGTAGCAAATACTACTATTAAATTTTAACTAGGAAGGCCACGTTTTCTATTCCTTCCCAATAAGCATTGCGAGAAAAATGAGACTGATGTCTGCAATGAATATGTAAAAATATCAAATTAAGTCAAGTAACAAACTATAGAGAAACTTCTTAACTTTCCACAGTGTCTGCATTTGAAGATTTGTAAAGATTAAATTTAAAAGCTTATAAACAAATTCAATGCAACAGAAAAAAATGCAGACATACAATTTTGCATAATCTTGAAGTCCAAATGCAAGCGCCTTATCATAAAGTTTCTGCACACGCCCACGGCGTATATATCTGTCCCCTATTTACAAACGATAAACAAGTAAAATAGCCTCCAGCAAAGTTTAGTAACAGGCAAAATGAATAAGAACAATTCAAACATATAGGAGGCTTGAATTAGAAGTTAAACTCAACAAAGCTCCGTCCATACTGTCGATCATATTATATTAAATAATTTTAAACTGATCAACACATATATTAATTTTCAAAATAAATTCGATTATTTCGTAGGATTTCTATGATTTCTAATTTCATACAAAACTAATTCATTTGTTCAATTAAATCCACAAACAAAAACAATTAAACTGAGTACATATTCTTCTAACAGACAGAAAGTGGTGATTTTTCATACCATTTTGTGCATATTAATTAACTAAAGCCATTTGAAATGCAAAATTTTAATAAAGTCACTTTAAAATCAAAATACTAACCAATAGGTCCCAAGGATAGCAAACAGCAACAGCTCCGGCAACGGGAATATTCTTACCATCCTCACTAAGATATTTAACGTACAAAAAATCATTTGAAGCATTTTGCTCACAAGAATAACTTTTGACCCAAAAAAAATAACACTAAAAAAGTCTATATATACACAACAACATCACTCACTATTTTCTAAACTTTAACATACAGTCCGTGAGACTGAAGCCTGGAAAGTTAAGAAATTTAATATAAGCATTGCACATAAGAGTCAAGCTACAAACATACCAGAATATTAGCTCCTATACTATTTCCAACAACAAAAAGAGGTGCCTTGGATCTTTATGGAGATAATTAACCACTGTGCGGACATCGTCAGTTCATCCAGCATTGTAGGAAAAATTCGACTGAAATGATTTAATAAGGAAGAATATTACAAGAGGAAGAAAACACCTACAAGAAATAGGTTTTGAGATGCAAAATAATTATAATATTCTAATAAGAATGAATACTGAAATTATTTTCAACGACATTTATTAACTGCTTCAACCAATGGCAAACTTCGTCTACCTAATTTGCTTATTTAGTTTTTAATTTTGGAAATTGATCAGTGTTTATGTATACCAACAGCATTCCACTTTTGTCTTAAAAGTATATATATTTCTACGCGGCGAGCTTGCATACTTGCAGAAAAAACTTACCGTGATTGAAACACCTCCAAAACCTCGGTGGTTACAGATAACAACTTTCCATCCACGCTTTGCAGTGTAATATTCTAGATAACAACGAGAAAAAAGTTTTTTTTTTCTAGCATTAACAAGCCTGCAGCAAATTCCAACTTCATAAGGCTTGGAGGAGCAGCTAGTGGGCGTTTGAAGAAGATGCTGAATTGGGTAAGCAATAGCGATCATCATCCATGACCGTGACCATGACCATGACCAGGTGAACAAGAGCGGGAAATGCATTATGCATATAACATTATAACATCACTCTTTTGTAATCCCGCCAGCGTCGTCTCATTATAATTTATAATTTCACTCATACGTACTAGTACTCAACATTCAACAATGCTTTCTTTTATTATTTATTTTTTTAACGGAATATGGGAATCGCCATTATTGACCTTGGGAACCATGGGCTATCGTCCTCTTCCTTAGGCCTAAGCAAAAAAATACGAACCGATCGAGACCATCCTAACTCTCGAGGTTCATGTTACAGTGCGGACGGCTTCCAGCAGGTTGTCGGGCTTTCGGGTGAAAGAAACCAGGTCTTCCCAGATGCCTTCATCGATCTCATATTTTAATTTCAAGATCCATCAGTGTCGAACTTGATCGAGATCTTTCTTAGTGCGAAAAAATTAGTTATAAAAGGGATAATAGTCTCTCTTATATCTTCTTTAACCCTAATGTCGCAAACTCTTCTTTAAGCTTTTAGCATTGAAAAATTGATAAAGACAATGTGAGACCCTTGAACCTTAACACCAATATGTTTTGATTTCGAGAGACAGTCTTCCTCTGATGAAGATCTCCAACACACTTTGGTCTTGATTTCAAGAGGTGCTGACAGTGTGTACACTCCTCTTTAATGAAGGTCAACAACATTGCACTCTGGTTTTGATTCTGAGAGATGATTACACTCCTTCGATGATTAGACTCCTTCAGTGATTGCATTCTAGTTTCAATTGTGAGAGGTGATTACACTCCTTCTATAAAGATTTACCATGCCCGTAAACAGAGTAACTCACCTAGATGAACCCGTAAACCGTCTTATTCGAATCCGCAAAACCCGACCTGTAAAACAGTCGGATATGGGTCATACGAAAACTAATTCAGTTTAGCTGAATTGATATAATTGAGCCTAAACTCGATCATTACTCAGGCCTACTAGTCTTCTTGAAAATATCTGTCAACTTAAAAAAATGTAGCACCAATAAAATGAGTTGCTTCTAACTCAAAGTCCAAGTCCCGTTGTACAGAGAAATAATAATTTAATGGATTATGTCCTGAGGTTCATTGTTGGTAGGACCATCATGTTCTAACTTCCACAACCACAACCTGTATTTTAATTAGACGGACTGCCACCTTTTACTAAAACAAATAAAGGATTTTGAATTTATATTTCTTATTACTTGAATTAACACCTACTTTTATAAAAAAAATCAAATTTCTATTTTACCCTAAATGTAATTTTTTCTCTCTCCTTAAATATCCTACCCCATGCACATATCCTTCCCCCACCTTCCTACTAACTCCGCCCCTTCCCTCTCCATGTTTTTTTTACTACAAGTCCTCTTTCTTTTTCCATCTTCTTTTCATGAAGTACCTAAACCCTCTCTAACAAGCTCTTGCCAGAGAATAGCAAGAGCTAGTCGGAGAGTTAAAAAGGGACATGGGTTAGAAAGTTGGGTTGCCTCTCAATAAGCGCTTATTTAATGTCACAAGTCTGACAGTCCAAAGACTCAAGGATCATTCAGAATAGCATAATAGTGAGTTTCTCAACTTCACCACCCAAATATGGCTTGAGTCTTTGGCCATTAACCAAGAAAATTTCCTGAGTAGCTAGATCTATCAGTTCTACTGACTTATAGAGTTTGATTTCCTTGATAGTGTAAGGGCCCGACCACTTAGATTTTAGCTTGCCAGGAAACAACCTCAATTTTGAATTGAAAAGAAAAACTTGTTATCCAAATCTGAATTATTTATTCTATAGCTTCTTGTCATGG
Organism: Psophocarpus tetragonolobus; assembly: GCA_037954015.1. Classification (NCBI taxonomy): domain Eukaryota; kingdom Viridiplantae; phylum Streptophyta; class Magnoliopsida; order Fabales; family Fabaceae; genus Psophocarpus; species Psophocarpus tetragonolobus. The sequence goes on along the minus strand of JAYMYS010000016.1, from coordinate 1,333,674 downwards.
TAGTTCTTGCTTTTCTGCATATACAGGTTGGAACAATCATAAGTACTAAGTTTCATCTCTTCAAGTTTATGCAATTGTAGCTTCCTTTTCTCACTCGGACCTTGTTGGTCAAAATTCAGGAACTTCAAGGCTCAATATGTTTTGTGCTCCAACTCCATAGGCAAGTGACATGCTCTTCCATAGACCAACTAAAAGGGAGTTAGTCCAATAGGAGTCTTGAATGCAATTCTGTAGGCCCATAGAGCATCATCCAACTTGTTGGACCAATTCTTCCTGCTTATGGCCACGGTCTTCTCTCGAGTGGGCTTAATCTCCTGGTTGGACACCTTGGCTTGAACATTCGTCATAGGATGATATGGAGAGGCTACTTTAGGCTTAACACCATAGTGTTCTAACACTTTTCTCAACTGCTCATTACAAAAATGAGTCTCTCCATCACTAATGAGCACTTTTGATGCACTAAATTAGTTCAAAATGTTTCTTTTGAGGAACTTGATCACTATCCTGGCATCATTTTTGGGGGCTGCTGATGAGCTTTAAAAAGTCTTCTATAATACTCACAACAAGTGTAGTGGTCATATGTAGTAACTAATAAATATATCAAGTCGATCCATAGGGACTTGTTGATATTTAGAAACGTCAATACTTTCTACTTGTACGAACAAAGAGATAAAAATTTACTATTGCATGGTACTCACACAGCAATAAACATTAAGGCTCAAAACCTCACATGGCCAATGCTCTCATTCACGGATCAAGAAAAAATCGCCAAAAGAAACAAAACCAAACCAATCAAGCCCTTAATCACTTAAGGGCAACCACAAGTTAAAATTGAATAAAAAATAGCACAAGAGCATTGATATTTATTACTAACAAAGGGACAGATGATAAATCAAGACAAAAACAGAATCTTAACATCACATATTCACTAAAGTTTCAAAAAATTCCTAATTTTACTCATGCAAAACACAATTTAATGCAAGAACTAAACAAAATGCAGCGCATAAAAATTAAAAACAAGCAATGCTTTGGTGTCTTTACTCGCAGTTGCATTTGACTTTGTGCATCTAACTGGGTCCTCGTCCTCATATTTCATGTTCAATTTTAGCTCTGAAGGACCCCTCCTTCTCTTAGAAGTGAGTCTCGTCCCCAAGCTAATGAGGACAGTCAACTATGAAGTCCATGCGAGGTGCGTATGCAAAAAACATCCAAAAACACCAATGCAAAACAAACAGCTAACAAGCACAAGTATTTACAAAAACATAATGCACTAAAAAATGAATAGACATATATTGTACAAAAATTGAAAATGCAAAACGAAATATGCATGTAAGCATGATGCATGAAAATAGAATGAAAAATGAAAAATATAAATATGAGTGTAATTGAAATATACAGAAACAATGCATGAAAAAAACACTTTAAAAATGCATGGAGAATGAAGCATGTCTCAGTTAGTGTCTAGCAGCTAAAAAACCACCATTAGTCAATCCCTAACAGAGACAGATGCAAAAAATACACAAAAACACAAAACTGCATAAGCGCCCAACAGCCAGAAAGTGGGTGTTAGGCGATCATATCACACAAAGTACATTTTGGTTTAAAAACCAAAATTTTGCTCCAAAACTCATAACTCACACACCCAAAATGCAATCTACACATGAATTGGCACAAACAACAACATAATTACATCACCAACACTTAAACAAACTTACTAAAACAATCAAATTCACACAATTAACGTAAAAACTCATGAATTATGCAAAATCAAATTGAAGACAAAATGAAGTACAAATATGCCTAAAACACAACTTAAATGGTCAAAACACAAAATATGCATAAAATGACTAAACTAACAACATACATATGTTATGAGACATAAACAAACCGGCACAAATCCTCAAATCCACCAATTTAACACCAGATTAATAGATCAAGGCCTATGCAATTCACAAAAACAAAGGTGAGCAAATTTTTTAGAAACACAACTCAAGATACTTAAAACACACAATACACCTCACAATAATTAACAGCATATTTACACTAGTACACACTAAACAAACTTGTCTAAACATTTACATTCATAAAATTAACACAAAAACTCAAAATTGACACTTATGCACAATTCACACTTAACATTAAAACAACTCACATACTCAAAACACAAACTACACCACGAATCGCACAATTAACGACACACCACCTCTTAACAACAAACAAACTTGTCCACATATTTTCATTGACAAAACTAATACTAAAACCAAAAATCACATATGTGCCAATTTCATATGTAAACACACTAAACAACTTAAAATGCACAAATGCACTACACAAATGCAAAATGGAAATGCTTCCTAAGCTGCCAATGCATGGACAATGATTAAATGCAATGAAACACAACAAAATGCATGAAATAATTAAAACACGTAAAAGCATAGAAATTGTTAAAAGAATAAACATAACACAAATACATTGGGTTACTTGCTAGCTTCACATCACAAAACTAAAACACAATAAATCTACTTAAACAACTACTAGCCTAACATAAAAGAAACTACAATATAACAACTCTAACCTACTACTTAATATTTACAATTACTAGCCTAAACATGCTAATACAATAACCACATCTAAAACACACTAACACTAACATAACACGCTACACACACGTAGCCTAAACATTAAAACTAGTCTCTCAACAACACGCTCTCCATATGTACATTTCACAAACATCACAATCTCACCACATAGTAAGGGGTAGAAGATTGGGTTGCCTCCCAATGAATGCTTGTTTAACGTCACGAGCTTAACGGTCCAAGACCTCACAGGTCTATGGGTTGATTTTCCCATATGGAGTCTAGCTTCCTAGGAGATATTTTGGGCCTCCATCCGAGTTTTTCAGCTCTTGGCCAAACGTTGTCATTTTTACACATCTTCTTCACGAACTCTTTGAAGTGAAGCAAGGATTTAAGCTTCCTCGACCTGGTTTTTGTCTCCTTAGCACTACTGGTGATGTTTTCCAAGAATCTTCCTTTGTAGTGCTTGCACCAACATCAATAGGTGGGGATCATTAAATGAGCTCTTCAACTTCACTTCTGCCTCAAGAAACTTTACTTCCTTTTCTTCACTCTCCTTCTCCAAATGATCTTCAATTTGCTCCATGTCTTCTGATGGATGGACTTCTTGAATCACTTTAGACATAGGCACCTGGTCTGGGTCTTGAGCATGAAGGGTCTTCCCACTTTATTCCTTTTTCTCTTCAACCACCCTTTCCTCTGCTCACAAGCTCTCACTAGGTTGTTTTCCACTAATTCCTCTCTACTCTCCTCTTTTCTCACTTCTTACTCCTCTTTTTCCTTAAGTGGATCATCAAAATCATCACTTTCATATAGGCCTTGGGTGGTGGTGCTACCCTAGACTTCAGTATGTGATTGACAACTAGCCAGACACGCTCTATTTATCTTTTTCAGCGTCTTCAACATCTGACTAAGCTTCATACTTATCCTATCCACGATGGCTTATGTCTCCACTTCAAACCTCCTAATATTTTCAATGATTTTCTCAATTTTAGACATGTTCTTGTGATATGTGTAGCTTGATCATCCATGTGTGGGTAGCCTTATTGATTGTAGTCTGAATTGGAAAACGTGTTTTTAGGTCATGACTATTGAGGTGGCTCTAGTGGGACTCTTATGGAACTCCTTTTTCTTGTTGAGCTTGTCAATAACTGGATTCTTGAAAATTTCTTTGGGGCTCTAGAGTGTTGCTTTGGTACCATGGTTGTAAATGTTCCTGATACTACTGTGATTGGGAATGGTACCAAGGTACTTGAATGGGCTAATTGTGCCATGGTCCCACAGACTAATCTTGATAGAATGGCTGAGGCGGTTATGCTGGGGCAAGATTTCTTCTCCTTTCATACTCTAAGAGAAACTAGTTTGCATGTCTTTCATGATCTTTTGCAGCTTCCTCTCTTTTCTTATGTGATTCATAACATATCTATGCCTATTTCTTGGAAATTAAAGCTCTTGCCCTCAGTCATGCTAAAGAAAGTTGGATTTGTAGGATTCTCTTGAAACAAATGCTAGCTAGCTTGCCCCTCTATCTCTATGGTTGCTTTTTGCTTCAACTAAAAACTGATAACACACAGAGCACTAGAAAAGTAGTTAGTAATAACTATTATGACAAGGAAATAAACACTAAATCTACTAAAAATGAAAATAAATTGGGTTAGTCACTATCCTACCATAATATTCCAAGCAAAAAGGATGAAATTTCTGAGTTTCAAGCGCAAGTCCCCGGCAATAGCGCCAAAAACTTGATGAGTTTCGAAAAGTATTCTACAATACTTACAATAAGTGCACTGATCGTATGTAGTAACCGATAAATACATCGGGTCGATCCACAGGGACTTGTTGATACTTAGAAACGCTAATGCTTTCTACTTATATGAACAAAGAGATAGAAAATTTACTAAACTACCAAACATAAAGTAAATAAAGCAAAATAAATAAAAATACAACGATTACATGTATATTATTCAGTTGGGTTTTACTCACTAAATCATTCCCCAAATGCATAAATGGACTCAAAACCTTCGCACTCCCTACATTTCCATCACCCATAAAAGTATCATTAACCTCGATCCCTCGCAACTAAGCAACTAATCTATTTGGATTTTAGACTATCGCTCACGTGCATATTCTAAAGTCAAACAACTTGCATTAATTAAAGGAGTTCAAGATGGCTAGTGGGTATTACTCTCTCCCAAGTAATAACAACCATTAGGAGCTCTTCTTGCTTTATAAGTCAAAATCTCCTTCGGGGCTCATTCAATAAGCAAAACCCCCAAAACATGGTTGTCAAAATCGCGATATGACTCGTAAAATCGTACGATTTTACGAGTTTAGTAGTCCCTTTTGAGTTAAATCGTGAGTGAACTCGTTTTTTGAGTAAAATCGGGTAAAATCGTGCGAAATCGGTAAAATCGTGTGAAATCGCGAGTTTACTCACGATTTCACGATTTTACGAAACTGCAAAACGATGTCGTTTTGCTTGGAATATAAAAGGGAATTTATGAACCCTATTCGTTCGTCTTCTTCTCCTTCGTGTTACGGTCGTTCCCCTTCCCCGACGCGTTTTCTGATTCTGCTTTTTGCAAACCGATTTCTGGCGGAGACTGGCGATGATAGGCGGCGGAGACTGGCGGTGAGTTAGGGCGTTCGACGCGGCTGGCTGTGACGGTTCGGCGACTCGCAGCGAGCAGCACGCGCAGCGACCGGTGGTGAGCAGCTCAGCAACTGGCGGCGAGTTTCAGCGACTGGCAGCGAGCAGCGCACGCGGCAGCGACTGGCGGCGAGCAACGCAGCGAACTGACGGTGAGTTTCGTCCTTCGATCGCCGGGCAGCGAGCAACGCGCGGTGACTGGTGGCGACGAGCAACGTGGTGACTGCCGGTGAGGCGATTGGCAGCGAGCAGAGCACGCGGCGACTGGCGGCGGCAGCGACGGCGGCGAGGCAACGAACAAGAAGGTTTTTTTTCCTACAAACTCCTTTCTCCTTAACTGCTAATTTTTGTATTTACTTTATTTGAATTTACTTGATCCATATGTAAGTTTTGTAGTGAGTTTTGATCCTTTCTCCTTTAGCTATATTTTGATCCATATGTGACTTTTGATTTACTTGATTTGGATTTACTTACTATGATTTAGTTGGTAGTAATTTGATAATGATTTGGATTTGGTAGTTTGTTAGTAAACTAGTAAGTAATTTGATATTTTGATTTGGTACTTGGTGGTAGTAAATTATAATGTCTAGGAGTGGCACTGGAACTTGATCAAATTCATCTGATCCTAATGCAACAACAACAACCTCTTCAGCTGCTAGATCTAGAAAAAATGCTGCTGGAAATAGGTCAGATATTGGCTGGAAGCATGGAAGTGATGTTCAAGGAAATGCAAAAAAGGTTAAATGTAATTATTGTTCAAAGATTGTGAGTGGGGGTCTTTCTAGATTCAAGCACCATCTTGCTGGAACTAGAGAGGATTGTGAATCTTGTGCTTCAGTTCCAGATGAAGTCAAAGTTGTCATGATGAAAGTTATTGCAGAAATTAAGGAGACATCTAAAAAGAAAAGAAGATTGGTTAGTATTGAAGAGGAAGAAGAAAATATACAGTCTGAGGGGGTAGAGACAAATACCAGCCAATTACAAAGAATGTTTGGTTCTAGAGGAAAAGGAAAAAGCATTCAAGGTAGAGGTGATAGAGTCCAAGCCACCTTAAATCAAATGTATAAAAAAGGTGACAAAGAAAAAGTTGATGATCAATGTGCTAAATTTTGGTATACTAGTGTCATTCCATTCAATGTTATAAAAAATCCTGCATTTGCAAAATTGTGTGAGATGATAGGGAGATATGGAGTGGGTTATAAACCTCCATCTTATCATGAAATTAGAGACCCACTTTTGAAAAGAGCAGTTAGAAAAATTGATGATATGCTTCAAGAATTTAGAGATGAGTGGAAGAGAACTGGGTGCACAATTATGTCGGATGGGTGGACAGATAAAAAACAGCGTTCAATTTGTAACTTTTTAGCAAATAGTCCAAAAGGGATTGTATTCCTTTATTCAGTGGATACTTCAGATATTTCAAAAACAGCTGATAAAGTATTCAAAATGTTGGATGATGCAGTGGAATTTGTTGGAGAGGAGAATGTAATCCAAGTGGTTACTGATAATGCTGCTAACTTCAAAGCAGGTGCAGAATTGTTGATGCAAAAACGACAGAATTTGTATTGGACCCCGTGTGTTGCACATTGCATTGATTTGATTTTTGAAGATTTTGAGAAAAATTTGAATCTTCATCAAGTTACTATTCAGAAAGGAAGAAGGATCACTACTTACATTTATGGTAGAACAATGTTAATTTCCATAATGAAGAAGTTCACAAAAGGAAAAGATTTGGTTAGGCCTGGTATGACTAGATTTGCTAAAGCTTATTTAACCTTAGCTTGTCTTCATGAATTAAAAGCATCATTGATGAGCATGTTTAGTTCTGAAGAATGGAAAGGAAGCAAGTTTGGAAAATCTCAAGAAGGGAGAAGAGTAGAAAATGTGGCTTTAGATAGTCGATTTTGGAAGAATGTAATTACATGTCTTAAAGTTGCTACCCCACTTATGGTGGTCTTTCGATTGGTGGATTCTGATGAAAAACCTGCCATGGGTTTCATTTATGATGAGATGGAAAAAGCTAAAGAGAAGATAACATATAACTTTAATAACGTTAAGAAAAGGCAAAACCGTAAACTTGCCATGGCCCATGGGTTTCATTTGTTTATTGTGATTTGGGAGAATTGTTATTTGTCTATTTATTATTACTCTATTATTACTAGTGCATATTTTATTTTTGTGTAGCTATGAACCTATTTGTAAAATTATTGATGAGAGATGGGAACATCAACTTCACAGGCCTTTACATGCAGCTGCATATTTTTTGAATCCTCATTTTCATTATGAACCTACCTTTAAAAATGATGCCCCTGAGGTGAAAGAAGGGTTGCACATCTGCATGAGAAAATTGGTGAATGATGTTGCAGAATGAAAGAAAATTAATTTGCAATTTGTTGAGTTCCATTTTGCTAAAGGGCTTTTCTCTATGGAAGATGCCAAGGAGTCAAGGAAGGCTATACAACCGGGAGAATGGTGGGAGATGTTTGGAGATGGAACTCCTGAGTTGAAGAGGTTTGCTATTTGTGTCTTGAGTTTGACTTGTAGTTCATCTGGTTGTGAGCGTAATTGGAGCTCATTTGAAATGGTAATTCAAGTTTATGAATTATGAAATTGAAGTTATGATTTTATTTGTGTTGCTGTGTTAGTGTTATTAATTTTATTTATTTGGTTTCAAATATAACAAATTTATTTTTAATTATAGGTTCATACAAAAAGAAGGAACCGTTTACATCAAAAGACAATGAATGACTTGGTTTATGTTATGTATAACTTGAAGTTGAAGAGTAAGCAAACTAAAAAAACTATGACTCTTCCATTTGAAGAGATTGAGTCCGATGATGAATGGATAACAGAAGATGGATATAATGATGAGATTCAGTTGGAGGATCCTCAAGGACAAGCTGTAGGTGATGGTGAAAATGTTGAATTGGCTGGAAATGTTGGGGGAAGTTCAACTGATCCAATTGCTGATGCTTTTGATTTAGATAATTTAGTTCTGAGGGAACCTGATGATGATGATGCACAGTCTGAAGAAGATAATTTTGAAGATGATAATGATTGTAATGATGATCTTGGAGATGGTGAGATTAGAGGATTAGACATGGTCATCTGAAGAAATCTGTGCATTTTTAGTTATTTAATAACTTTAAGGACTTTGTTTGGAACTTTGCAATTTCTTTGACTATTTCACTATTGTTTTAAATTTTAAGGACTTTGGTATAATTTCAATATTTGATTATGTAGTTTTAACTTTTAATGACTTATGATTGAACTTATCATTTATGGTTGGAATTTGATGGTATTATTATTATATATTTATATTGTTAAAATGTTATTTTATATTGCAGCTGCATACAAATATACTAATTTTTTATGTGAAGTAAACTCTTACGAGTTTACGAGTCGAGTTTACAGGACTTCCACGAATTTACGTAAACTCTCGATATCGATAACCATGCCCAAAACAAAACATTTTTCACTTTACAAATCAAAATCCACTTTCGGATTCATTCAACAAGTAAAAACTAAGAAATATTTGAGAAATAAAGAGAAAATAAGAAATCTGGACTGTCCAATATAACAATCTTAAATCAATGGTTATTGGTGTTTAATTTTTCAGGGGATAGAACACCAATTTTGAAAAAAAATTGAATTGAGAAAAGAGAAAACAGTAAAAGCCTAGAGGAGAGGTTACCCCAAATTTGTTGTTGCATTTTCTTGCTTTTGGGACTCCGATTCCAGCTCCATTTCTACCCCAACTACTATAAGCATTTAAAGAGTTGAGAAAAGAGAGAAGGCCTTGCAGGCCCAAAGGCTAAAGGAGAGGTTCTACTCTCAGATTCAAACAATTTTGTCCTCACTGCAAGAAGCAAAGACGAGAGGATACTAGTGTGACCGGTGGTTGGGGTTCAGTTCAAACTCCAAACCATATCAGTGTGACCTTCGAGTCTCTGAATCTCTTTCAACTCCAAACGGTAATCCCACAGTGGCCAGCAGAGCAGCCAACAGATTGATCTAGAGAGCAACCATCAACCGCCATTTTTTTAAGTCATAACCAGCTCCAATAAGCACTTAATGTTGATTTTAAAAAGCTCTCTTCTCTTTCTACATTGTGAGATTTCCTATTCCTTTGTCGTTCAATTCAACGATATAAAAAGTAGTTTATGTTTATGTAGTTTGTTAACTTAAAATATTTATTATATTTTGATTTGATCTTTAGATTTTATGCTTTTTTTGTTATGATTTAATTTCCATTTTGCCTTTAATAATTTCAAAATATTATTTCTTATTCCATGTTTAAGAAAATTTATATTATTTTTCTGCAAAAGAATATCCATGTACATTGGACATTATGCTATATTCTGTGTGTTATTCTGGTATTTAAAAAAAAAATCCATGCTTTTGTAATAAGTAACAATGGAAGTTATGTTTGTTTCATGTTCAAAGTGAAGTATGCTAGAATTTGATTTGGTGAAAATTCAAGTTTAGAGTATCATATCTATTATTTGTTTTAGGGAATAGTAGCACTCTTTTTTGGTGGAGAGAAGATTCAAAAAGTCATTTAATGATGTTGAAAAGCTTGACAATCAGCCCTTAGCTCAACATGAAGTACACAGTCTGCATCTTATTCTTGCCTACTTTTAAAAAATCATATTCATTTTTTTATTAAGGTCTCCTTTATTTTTAGTCAATGTATACCTTGTATTCATAATATTTCATTTTGTCTAAGTTCACCCTTCACTCTTCTAAAACCACCTTCTGTATTGATGTTTAACTATGATAGACTTAATTATACTTTTGATAAATAATTTTGCAATTAAATCTACAATATGGATAGATAAGTTGTTTTTTATCTGTAAAGCAAGTTAATAGCAATTACTTCAACACTTTTGTCAAGGACATATGCATGCTTGGCACCATGTCTTTGATTACATTAGAGAAAACTTATTTTTGTCATAATTAGTTGTGTCAGACTGCACCACTAATTAGAAAATGATTGGTCTGTTCTTATTGAAATTGACATTAATATCTATCATAATGCAGAAATGAATTTCATGCAAGCTTCATCTGTAATTGACTTGAAAACATTTGATAAATCTATAGCCCGGATAAGCCTTAAACCTCTACCTTTTAATCATGGTAAATCATTTGATGAGGATGAATTTCCAAACATGCCCACTATAGTCAATAAGCCCACTAAAGTCAAGAAGACTGTAAAAACTGCAAATGTAAAATCCTATTTTATAGTTGACCATAAAAACATGACTCCTATAGTATATAGAGTATATTACACATAAGCATGACTTTCCCACCTGCATATAGCTGAATTCATGTTTTATACTTATATTTTTGTATGAGTTTTTTATTATATATATTTGGTACTTAAACTTATGCACTTGTGATTTGCAATGCAACACCAAGGATTTGATTCACTAAAACTAAAACTGATAAAGATGGCTATACCAATAATATCACTAATTTTTTAGTTAAGAAATATGAAGGAGCATTGTTTATTGGAAGTATATCATAACATCATATGGAGGAGTTCTTGTTTGGTTCATATGAATACATCATATTCTTCTTCAAGTTCTTCAAATTAGTTTCACGATTGGATGGCTTGGACAACTCCCATCTCACAACACATCTAGCATAAGTGTAATTGGTTTAGCCATCAGAAGTCTATGTAATAGTTGATTGTAAAATAGCTACTGTAATTTTTAAAACAATTTAGGTGTTTATGATCTTGTAGTATCATAATTCTAAGTTGTAATTAGTATTGGTCTACCATCAAGACATATGTACTAAAAGTTGATATTTGCAATAAGGATGACAAATTTTTTTTTCATTTGCAATCTACATGTTTAGTTATCCTTTACAACTTTGTTCTAATTTTGATAATAAACTATTCAACTGCTAATCAAATATACAATTGCAAGAATCAAAATATACAGTTGTCTAATCAAAATATACAACTACTAAAATCAAACTATACAACTGCCTAAATCAAACTATTCAGTTGCTAAAATCAAAATATACAACTACCTAATCAAAACATATAGTTGCTAATATCAAACTATATAGTTGTCTAAATCAAACTATTTAACTACTAAAATAAAAATATACAACTGCTAATCAAAACATATAATTTCTAAAATCAAACTATACAACTGCTAAATTCAAAATATATAAAATTAAACTATACAATTGCCTAATCAAAATATATAACAACTAACTGTTTCTAATCAAAGATTAACGGTGTGCATGCAATCTCCATCATCCAAGGGTTCCTACATAATAACAAGACAAAATACCAACATTAAAAGATGCAAAAAGAAAGGAAAAAAACATAGTTGGATAAATGATTTTTACCGTCAACAATGTAGTGAAACTAAATTGATTATCGAATGTCTCAGGGGGACAAAGACATGGAGGTGCAGTAGAATGTATTTCACATGGTTCGCTATTTCTTGATTCATAATCCTAACATGATCAAATAGAAATAAAAAATATGATTATAATAAGAAGGTAGAAATTATTTCTATTGTTATATGCAATAATATATATATATATATACACACACACATATATATATATATAGACACACACATCTGAGATGTTTGACTTTGTGTTTGACATTTAGTAGGAACTTTTCTTCTCTTCTTAGATTACAACTCAACCCAACTTTTGAATCAGGTTTGCTTGTGCCTCTTTAAGTTAGGGCGTTGCTTGAACCCCTTAGGTTGGATACCATTCTTAACCACCAACGTAGAGGATCACTATTGTGTTGGTCAGTGCTTTGTGCTTGTAAGCGAAGCTCTTTTATTTGCTTACACACAACATCCATACTTGCATCTACTAGTTGAACCTCTTCTTCACATAGAGATGCATCAGATGCTACTCTGATAATGTTAGATGCCAAATATCGATATCGTCATGTGCTAGAGAGTTTAGGATGCTCTTAAACTTTCTTTCCTTAATATCATGCATAATACCACTACAACCTTCTCTTGTCCACCTCTTAAGAATGTATTTTTCAGGAACAATCTTTACATCATTTGATGAAACACTTTTAATGCATGGCAACAAAGTATACTAGTTGTCTCAAAATTTCTACAACTACAAGATATAGAGGTTGAACACTTATCAAACGATACTTTCCAACATCTTTCACAATTGATCCTTATTTAAATACAAGGGGAGGCTCATTTCTTTCTAATATACTACATGCTAAGAATGATGAAAACTCCTGTTGGAATAAGTCAAATACAATATGCGTGTAAACTTTTCCTATTTGTAACAATATTGGAGACATCTCATAACGCAACATTAGTAGCTTATGAAGAGAGTCATTCTCACAAGTTAGCTCATTGTAACGCTTCTCTTTAACAACATGTTCAAAATGTCTAAAGAATTGCTTCAAATCAACATCTGGCTTGATACAAGCCTTGAAATCGGAATTTAAGCTTTCACTTAGTTGGGTACTTCACATTCTAAGTGTGAAAGCTTATTTCATATGGCATGAGGCTCATTTATCTTTTATGGCATAAATTGATCTAATCCAATTGTTTTCTTGAACATTGTAGTTTGTCATCAAGTTCGTCCAAGTCTCCTCAAATTCAACTTCAGTGTCAAATTCATACATGCATTGCTTGAAATCTCTTGAAAAATGACTTCCCCCCTTCATCAGATTTCGAAGGTGTTTAATTCCATTTTTCATCAAGTGCCAAGTACATAAACCATGATGTGTCTCAAAGATCACTTGGACAAGAGCTTTAGCCATTGTTTGGTCTTGGTCGATGAAAATAGTAAGAGGTCATTTTTGGATGTTTGCTTTCAAAAATGTCTCAAACAACCATTTAAAAGATTTAGTTGTTTCATCATACAACAAAACTGCACAAAAAACTATTGCACTCTTATAATGGTTAAATCCAAAAAATAATGCAAGTGACCTATTTGCTCGGTTGGTACAATATGTAGTGTCCAAAGAGACAACATCACCAAAATACGCATAGTCCAAGACCATTTTCGCATCAACCCATAATACATTTGTAATTTGTTCATCAACATCCATCTGGTATGCATGGAAAAATGAAGGGTTCACTAATAATTATTGCTCAAAATATTCTGTTAGACAACCTACTTCCCTGTACACCATACTTCTTTGTCTTTTTGCCTTGAGGTAATTCTTTGCATCCAACCTAGTATATCCAATATTAGCTGTATGCCTTGGATATGTGCTCATTAGTTGAAATGATGACTTTTTTTGCAATCCAGAATCTTCAGCCAAATCAATCTCATAAGATCGTACTTTAGTTATTTTACGATGTGAAGCAAGCATGTGAGTAGTCTTCGAAAGTTGTAATGGATAGTTATGTTCTTCTACAAACTCATGTATTACATATTTTCCATTCATTGCTAAAGACACTCCAATTCTTGCTAAGCACTTAGTTATAGTCTGGACTCTATATTTAGTAACTTGTGCATCTCTTTTATCTACCTTTTGATGCCCTTCCTTAAAACAAATGTATCTACATGAAGTAATAGCACCATCTCTCTTTCTCTTATTAAAGTATTGTCTTTTAACTCCAAAACATTCTTTCTCACTATATTTGCTCCAAAATTGTCATGCTTCTTCTGTACTTTCAAACTACATACCAACCTTTGGCTTCTAATTAAATTTTTCAGATGTCATGTTCAATACTTTAACAAAAAATTGAATTTCATTAATTCCTTCATAATTTTCCATGAAATTGAATAAAAAAAATCTTAAATAAGAAAGGAACCATACCTTTTCAACTTAGCTCCCTTGTGATGTTTAAATGGAATAAAAAACATTCTTCTTTTATCTTTTTTGTCAAATATTAAACATGATAAAAAAGAAACCTAAAAATCATGAAAACACAAATAACAACATGTATAAAAACATTTGTATTTCAATAATGATAAAATAGTAAGTACAATTAATGCAATAAATACATGCTTTCAAGTATTTTACCAACAACAAAAATGCTTCCAAGTAAAAAAAAAAAAATTAATGGTATAAAACGAATTGAAAAATATCAACACCCTCGACCCATCCATAGTGCAATATGAGCTAAGAAGCAAATGATATAATATTAATGAATCTAATGCTTTCATGTTTAGTTTCTCCTATAAAATATAAAAAACTTCAAATGACGTAAATTTGATAAAAGTTGTAATGATATTATTGTCATTCAAACTAATAGGAAGTAGAGTTGGAGATCACACAATATTTAATTCTTTTTTTTTTTTATTGGGAAAGGGTCGAGCTCCTAAAGCTAAGAAATACCTAGCATTGGAGGGGTAGCAATCGAAGTCTCGTGAACAAGAAAATACAGCAACAAAGTTGAGGTAACCTGTACTCTCGGCCCTTTGTGTTTTCTCTTTTCTCAATTTAATTTTGGTTCCAAATAAAGATTATTATATTAAATGTTATAGATTTGGTTAACTTGACATTCTCCCGTTGTTGTTGAGTGAAACGGAGCTGAGGTTGTGCATTGAGTAAAAAAACATAGAGCTAAAATGATTAAAAGGATGTTTTGGGATTTTTGTAAATATTTTAAACCAATGGGGATGCAAATAGAAAATCTGGAAGTGCAAAAAAGGGCCCTAATAATAATTGTAGAGTCAATGCCTCTCTAACCCAAAAAGCAAAAGAAAATAAAAACTCGTGAATCTCTCTCTCTTTCTCCCCTCAGCGTCTCCTTTCAGAACATTTTTTATGCCTGTTCAAATCCCTTTCTCTTCAACTCTTCCTGCTTCGCCTGAATCACAGGAGAAACCCTATTCTCTTTTTTATTCTTTCACTCTTTAACTCACTCTGCCTCGCCGGAAGTTGCAGAACGCCTCTGCCTCGCCGGAAAACTAAATAAAATTTACGCGTCGTCGGCAAAGCGGCGGCTAAACCGCACAGTCTCCGTTTTTTCTTCGCAAATCTGAGTCAGAAATGTCTGGCAACTCCAATTGCAGTGTTTACATAGGTAAGATCACCATTTCAATTTCCTTGGAGTTTATCACAATTTTTTATTATTGAATTTTTTTAGTTATGTATTTTTCTTAGACATTCAAATAGATTACCAGAGTGTAAAATTTTAAGCAGACATTAAATTGCGGTTTTAACATGTGGATCTCATTGTGTGTATTTCTCGTACAATGTTTATAACTCCTGCATGTGATACGAAGATTTCCTTGGTTTTGTAGAAAAATTAACTAACAGTGTTAAATCAACCGTGTCTACGTATTACGGTTATTCTTATTGTTAACAGTTTCGTTCTAGATATCCATTTGAATTCTTTATCATTTTTTTAATCTTTCACTTTGTTTTCTTTTGCTTTTCCTTATCCTTTGTATTCAAAGGGTATTACAACTTAAACTGTTGATTTTTAAAGATTTGAACAATTATTTAGCCAAGCAGACTTTTGAAAATGTTAAGTTTAAGGGCATATATTTGAACATTGAAATATCTTTAGGCAGATGTATGTGACATTTTCTTCACTTTTAATTTTATTTCATGCTATTATTGTTTTTTAACTAAATTAATTTGAGTTTTTTTATATGTTAAAAAAATTTGGTTAAGATAACGAAGAATACATTGTGATCCTTATTTGGAGATAAGTTGTTGAAGGGGGAGAAGTTGAAGATTAAGTTGATTCATTACATTATCTGCACACTACTATATCTTTGTCTATAGTGAAGAATAATAGGTTTTTTTGTTGTGGTAAGAACTAAGAAGGTTTCATTGTAAAGGAAAAAGAAAGAATATACATATGAAGGAAAGGGTCCTTAGACAAATTTACAGAGAAACTAAAACTGGGAATCCTACAATGTTTTGAGTTAAAAATAATTCTCCACTCCTACATCTACTAATGTGACTCGTCAATAGAATGTATAAATTAACACTATGACCTGCCCCCAACGCAAACAGCTTTCGTTTTAATGGAAAATAAAAAGAAAGAATATACATATGAAGGAAAAGGTCCTTAGATAAATTTATAGGGAAACTAAACAAAGAATCCTACAATGTTGTGAGTTAAAAATACTTCTCCATTCCTAAATCTACGAATGTGACTCGTCAATAGAATGTATAAATTAACACTATGACCTGGCCCCAAAGCATGTCTGAAGGTTCAGGTCTTCCCTTGAAAGTTTGAGCTTAAAGCAAACAGCTTTCATTTTAATAGAAAGTAAAAATTCAAGTACAGAGGAAAGAGGGAAAGTCCTATAGGAAAAAGATAGATAGCCTTTTAAAGAGAAAGATGAAATTTCTGTTTATATAAATTATATTACTTTGCTGGTGGGATCATTACAAAATAATAAATAGATTTTCACTTAATCTCTTCTTCTGTATTTGTGCCATATTTAATGCATGAAGAATGTAAGTTTTGCTTGGTCAAATACACTTCATACAATTTTAGTATTTTAATATGATGTCTGTTTTGTTTTTTTTCTCTCAATAGGAGATAATTTTGTTCACATTTATGGAGTTTTTTTTAAGTATCCCGTAATGTGTCACTATTGAAAATCTCCCATAAAGATTTTATTCAAAGAATTGATTCTTTGATTAATATGTGGAATAATATGTAGATGATTTGATGTTTCACTCTAATGAAGGTGAAGTGTATTTCTTTTATTTTCAGTTACGCTAAGAGCTTACAGTTGTGATTGTACACTTGTCTATCCAAGCAGGCATTTTATCTTATTATTTTCCGGAGTTCTCTATAACAGGATTTTAATTATAAATGATGTTTGATTGAGATGTTTGTTATTTGCATAAATATAAGTGTTTTAAAGGATTCTGGATAATTGGATTTATACATAAGTTATAG
Source organism: Psophocarpus tetragonolobus (assembly GCA_037954015.1). Classification (NCBI taxonomy): domain Eukaryota; kingdom Viridiplantae; phylum Streptophyta; class Magnoliopsida; order Fabales; family Fabaceae; genus Psophocarpus; species Psophocarpus tetragonolobus. Next base: position 1,316,602 of record JAYMYS010000016.1, on the reverse strand, counting down.
ATAATAGGAGCATCTGCATTTGGGTGCTGATTTGGTTACTTCTATTTGACTCAGGCAATCTGGATGAGAGGGTGACAGACAGGGTCTTGTATGATATATTAATTCAAGCAGGACGAGTGGTAGACTTGTACATTCCTAAAGATAAGGAATCAGAGAAACCAAAAGGTTTTGCCTTTGCAGAATATGAAACTGAGGAGATTGCAGACTATGCTGTCCGGCTTTTCTCAGGCCTAGTAACAATCTACAACAGAACACTTAAGTTTGCGGTGCGTTCTTGACATCTCTGCTTTCAATCTGTAGAGAACTAGATAGTTTTTAATCTTTGTTTTATATTTTTTAATAAAAAATTAGCTTTATTGGGAGGAAATTTGCAAGATCTAACTTTATAGTATTTGGGTATAGTTGATTATATGGGTTTTGGATGCATCTCTTTCAACTTTTGTGGTAGTGTTTGATAGATGTGTTTGAATGGTATGAAAACAAATGGATCTTATTTTGTGTTTGTTTCTATTAAACAACTGGGAAAATTGTGGATACATTCATTCTGAACCATATGGCTTTCACAAATAGACACCATCAACTTAATTTCTTTTCCATTCATCTTTATATTCTACTAATGGTTACAATAGGTCTTTCTGTTGAATAGATGCCCTAACCATTAAATCTCAACCATTCATTAGTTTTTGTTCATGCGTTCTTTGTACTTCCCCTGGTTCTTTTATTTTCCAACATTTCTTCAAACAAATGGATCTTATTTTGTGTTTGTTTCTATTAAACAACTGGGAAAATTGTGGATACGTTCATTCTGAACCATATGGCTTTCACAAATAGACACCATCAACTTAATTTCTTTTCCATTCATCTTTATATTCTACTAATGGTTACAATAGGTCTTTCTGTTGAATAGATGCCCTAACCATTAAATCTCAACCATTCATTAGTTTTTGTTCATGCGTTCTTTGTACTTCCCCTGGTTCTTTTTATTTTCCAACATTTCTTCAAACAAGCTTCCATGGCTCTCACTTGTACTGAGCAATGAAACTTTCCAATTTTTTGAACTGCCACCTATAGCCTTCATGTTTTTTTTACACATTTCATGTTTGTTCTCTTTCATTTGACCAAATTCTTAGAAGTATTCTACTTAAAAAGTTAAATCTTTGAAGCTTCAATTGGGCCAATTGGCCTCAGGATAATTTTTTCACCAGTCTGTCCAATTTTGACCTCAACTTGTTCCCAAGCTGGTTCACTGGTTCCATCTCCCTTTCTGAATCTAGAGTTCGGAGCACAGATTCTATAAGACCATGTATTTCATGTCAGTGTCCAAGAATAATAATAATAATAATATTTTGGCTTAGTTATTTTAAAATGCTCAATTTGATCCTATTTTTAAAAAAATTCAAGCAGGTTCTTTATTCTTTAGAAAAGCCTCATTATACCCTTTCCGTTCAATTAAGAGATTAATGCTGTTAAATTACAAATTTTAGAGTTTTCATTTAACCATAGTGGTGGTTAAAAGCTGCCACTGTATTATTATTATTTTTAAATTAAAATAAATAAAATTTAAATAACAACCCTAACCAACAACATCACTCAATCTGAAAGCCCCACCTTCCCTCCTGCTGCCTCCATCCCCTGCCTTCGCTGCTATTGGGAAAATCAGACAACAAATAGCCAATTCCACTGCAAACTCCAATGTATCACTTCCCTCTCACCTTGACTGCAATGGAACCCTCACATTCTTATTGCTATTCACTAGTTCAGCCTCTGCTCCTTTCCTTCTTTCCACCGAGTCCTTCAATCCTTCTCTGCCACCCACACCCTACCCTTGCCGTCATTGTTGATGACCTCTGCCGCACCAACACTTTTGACATGCCTGCCAAATTTAATGCCACCCCTTATGTCTTCTACCCCTCCACATGGTCTCTTCCTCTAAGACAAATATGTGGGAAATGTTATTGTAAATAAATATAATATAATATCGAGTAAGCATGAAGTGGAGTGAATGCAGGGGAGGGAGGGGCTTATAGTAATCTATGCAGAAAGCTATTAGAGGTGCTGTCATGGTTTGAGTAGTACGTTGTGTTTTTTGTTTTAATTTGTGGCACTTATGGTGCGTAAAGAATTAACTCCTTTAGCTTCTAAAAAAAGATTACCATTCAATTTTTAATTTTGATTCTTGATCTGATTTTTGCTTTATTCTTACATGATCTGGAATTCAATGGCTTTGAAGTTGGACAGACTTAGATCGGTCACTGGATTGATGAATGCCAAATTTTAATTTTAATTTTAAAATAATAATAAAAATAGCAGTTTTTAGCCGCCTATCAAAATTCATACTTTAACAGTGTTAATCTTAATTGGATGGAAAGGGTATAATTAAAGCTTTTTAAAAATATAATAAACCTGATTGAATTTCTTAAAAATAGAGGGACCAAATTGAACATTTTTAAAATAATTAACCCTAAGTTTTAAACTTTTGAAAGTTGGTAATTAGAGGAGAATCAAGATTATCATCACCTTCACCTTGAGGTGGTGACAAATAGAGGAAGTTAATGGCAGAAGAAGTAGAAGGTAATGGCAGAAAGAGTAGAAGGAGCTCTTCTGTGAGTGGAGGATTGGTGATAATCAATGACGATGAAGATGTAGCTGTGGGTGGCATGCAAAAAACTCCTGCAGTTGCAGTGGATTTGAATGAGTTGAGTGGAAGAGAAGAAATGGTGTAGGGAAGAGTGGAAGCCGAAGAGTGAGTGAAGAAAGCTTGGCATCTAACATTATTGTTTGGTCCTTTTCATATTTAGTTGCATATTTGAAAATTGGAAGAATGGTGAGTAAAAAGAAAGCTTGCTTTAGGAAGGATGAAGAAAAAAGAAAAAGAACACTGAAAAACAAAATTTAAATGTATGGTTGAGATATAACAAAATCAATGGATATGATCAGTTCACTGTTAATTATTTAACATCTATTTACTAGGATTTATTAGAATAATATTTGGAGTCCAGGTGCTAATTGGGATGAAAATAATTCACTAAAAAAAATAAATGGGATGAAAATAAAGTTGATGCTTGTATTTACAGAAGTCCCCAAGTTTAGGGTATCTTAATAAACTTTTCCTTTAAAATATAATTAAACTGGGTATTTAAAAATGGGTTGATGATGTATATAATTCTTGGAAAATTTCTAAATTTTGTTTTTTGTTGTCAACTTTTAAAACATTGGTTTTAGCTCTTATATCTTTTTAAATATCCAAACTTTGGTCACTGTTTAAGGGAAAAACTGTTAGCTTTATGGAGTAAAGTTTAGGCACATAGGGGTGAAAGCTATTATTAATTTTAAAAGTAAGAAACAAAAAACCAAAATTTATTGAAACAAAGAATGGAATGAGACTGAATGTGTTTTGTTCTGTTCAATTATCATTTCTGAGCTGTTGGATGAATCAAAGCACCTGACAATACATTTGGACATTATACACAGGCTTTGAAGGATTTTTTATTGCTGATCCATGTAATAAATAGTAGTTAAAATTTTAGGTTTTTTTCAGTGTTGAGCTTTATGAATGACATGTACGGTCTGCCGATAAACAGATATCTGGGAAAGACAAAATTACCTCTAATGATTCTACAGCAATTACCCCCACATCAAATTCTTCCCAAAGACCAAGGCCATATCCAGGGCCAATGAATAATTCAGAAAATTTTCAGCACCCTGCTAGGCTATCAACTCCTGATCGATTTTCAGATTATGCAGTAAATTACTCCCAAGGTAATATATGCAGTTACTCATGCTAAAATTCATTCACGTCTAAATTGTTTTTTATTGACAATAGAAGAATCTTATAGAACATAGTTTAACTCTTGCTGAGATATTTTGTTTTTTTAAATCCAATGCCAGTTCCTCCTCGTGTAACTGACCAATCTAGTGGGTATGGATCTCACTATAGTGGCAACAATTATGAATACAGCCGGAGAGCTTTTGGGGCAACGTTGGATAGCATTAGCCGTTCTAGGTCACGCCGATTTGATAAAAGTAGCCCAATCTCTTACCCATCTTACTAATATTTTCTGAAGATCAGTGTCACATTAAACTTTCATTAAATATTAGTCATAAGCGCTAATAGAATGTAAATGGAAAATATTCAATCTTTGGTGGAATGCTTATGCTTTAAGCAATGCCATTGTGGTAGGTATATCCATACACTTCGCTCTCCAGGTTGGTTGGTGTTTAGAACTTAATGATTGTTGTTTCGTTAGTGGTGAAGAAATACTTATATTTTCTTCTGTAGGTTCAATCAAATCAAGTACAGATTTCTTTTCTATTACCTTCCTTTCTGCGTTGGTTTTAGTGTGATGTGGTTTCTCCATGCAAATGATGTTTTTGAAAGCTATCCACATTTCACACTATCTTACGGCTTGACATTTTTTATTAAATTCCTTTGTGGTATTGTTTCCTAACTGATGCGAGCAAGCTGAGTTACTGATGCGAGCAAGGATATCGTATTATGACAGTGAAAAATCCATTCCGAAAGTGATTCTGTTTGAGTGTAAAACTACACAGTATAATTGAATGACACAACACGGAAACCAACCATCTTGCCGTGATAGAATATAATATTCTCATTTTGGCATGTTGTACACTCAAGGATATCGTATTATTGTTACATTTTTCTCTATTATAAATTGTGTGATTCCTGAAGGGATTGTATTTTGATTTGTAAGTATTGGTGTTCACATTGTGATGGCATACTGAAGAGGTCTACTGCACCACGACTGAGGCCTTTGTTGTCTTACCGGATTTATGGTAAAACAAGGGAGGCTCAATGTTCATCATATTTGTCCAATGAATGAGTTTCATTTGGACTATCCCTTTTATGCATTTCTCATTGGTACACACTGGTTACAAAATTATGCATTATGTGGTTCGTTTCTTTTGCAGAGTAATTATGAATGGCAGAAGAAACACTTTAGCATTCAGAAATTTCCCAGAAAGAACGCGTGGAAAGATATGTTTGGCTTGAGAAATTATATTTTTTATTTTATTAAATTTGTAAAAATTTCATTTTTATTTTAATAAATTGTACAATTGGTAAAAAGTAATGTTTTTCTTCTTTTATATTTTAATATATAATTGATAATATATAATAAAGTAAAAATATTATAAATTGAATAAAATTTTGTCCAACTTAATTACATTGGGTTCTCATTATTTAGTTTAGGAGTAATTTTTTATTTTGATATTATTAATTTTAATTATTTGAATTTAATCCTCTAATTCGTAATTGACTCATTAATACTAAAAAAATTATATATAAGCTAAACTATGAGGACTAAATATGTAATTAAGATTAAATCACTAAATCTGTATTTAAGATCTCTCAAAATAAATTGTATCTTTCTATTTAAGTTTATGTTGAAGAATTTTTTTAATAAAATGTGTAGTTTTATGTATTATGTCATTGTCTAAATTGTTTTACTTTTCTGTTTATTTTTAAAACCAGATCATATTTGTTTTGTAAAAGAAATTATTTGAAGATTTTTTATAATTTTTTCTCAAGTTTAAACAAATTGGCCTATTTTAATTCTAAAATAAAATATTTGTCAAGAATTTTGAATTTATAAGTATGCCTCTAGCCATGTTTTTTTTTCCAAGTAATGAGTAACACTACTTATTCTTAAGGACATTTTCCCTAACTTCAGAAAATTATTCTGAAGTAAATGTGGTTGTGAGGCAATGAGGGTGAAGAATAAAACGGTTGAGACCCAATTTAATGCAAATGACAAATGTTTAAACATTTCCTAAATTTAAAAATATTTCCAGGAATGAATGTTTATCAAATATGATCGGAGAGAATAACATTTTCGATAATAGTATTCCTAGAAATATTATTTCTGGAAATAATTTGATTTTAGTTATGATCAATCCACGCTTGAGGGATCCAAAGAACCACATTAATAGATATTACTTGAATGATTTCTATTTCTTGGGGCATTTTTCCTTTGATTTTGTTTTCTTGATGGCCTGATTTTTTTAAAATTCTTTACTAAATGCATTTTCTGATTTCAAACTTGTGTGTGTTCATTCACTTTTCATTTTCAATGGTAAAAGTAAAAGATAAATGTGTCTGTGTGCATAATTTTTCAACCCTTTTTTTTTCTTGTGTTGTCCTATCCCTGTCATTCAACGATGATTTTTGGGTTATAAAGATCATAAAGCCCGGTTGAGAAAGGATAGTTTTGGTGAAGAAAAAATAAACAAAAAAAAAACCTTTTATGTTACAAAGGATTATTTAGCAAAATATTTCATAAGCACTGTATAATAAATATATAAAAAGATTCCACTTCAAATATTCTTAAGCTACTGGTGAAAACAAATGTTTTGTTGACCAAAATTCACCAAGCAAATAAGCACATTTGCTACCAAACTTTTATTCTTTAGATAAGATAACTAAGAACTTTGGATCTTGCAGGCGTTACAGCATCCAAATCTATTGGAAATACTTTAAATAACGAAGAGCAGATAGGAGAAGGAAATTTTCATAAAACAACGAGTATATGATATGATGATTGGAACAAATGAAAATAAATCATATAAAATACATTAATCATCAACCTCTACTTTACTTGAAGCTACCATAATTTGATTAAGGGAAAATCAAACATACACTGCCTAACAAACTAAAACCATTTTCGGTTAGCCTAATAATGAAGAGTTTATATAATTTGCCCAAAATTTTATATTCAAATCTTATTACTGAGCTTGACAAAGGGCGTGGGTGTTTTATAATGAGTCAAATTTCAGTATTTTACAATCTACACCCAGTATAAAAAACTATTTACCAAATATTTATATATTTGGTTATATATAAAATAAAATTTCATATTATTTTATAATATAAGTTTTCTTTTATTTTTCTTTCCTATGTTACTCATCTTATATGGTTTAATCACATGTATCTTCTAGGAAGACAATCTTATTTGAATTTTGTAAAATCGCCACAACTACAAACTTGCAAACACAATCTCTTCAATATTTAACACGATTATATATCTCTAAATTCTAAATTTATCTTGTGTATATTTGTTTTACTTGTCTGTATATCTTACTCTAATTTTATAAAAATAATCATGAAAACGAAGTATGTAAAAATGATGACGTAAAATTTGAACCTTCACATAATCACTCTGATTATTTTATAATTACATAATTAAATAAACTCTAACAAAATCATATTCTACTTATTATAAATTGGGCTTAAATCCAATTCAGAATGTGATATCTTATCCAAATATTAGATTAACGCGAGTGATAACTCACAAGTGATGACCTAGATCAACACTAGAAGTCAAATTTTCATATATATTCTTGAACAATAAATCATAACACAATGGATAATGTTATCCTTATGATACACAAAGACAAAATATTATTTTTGTCCACAGAGGCCTTGGACCTTGTGTAAGGGAATTCAACTATTTTGGAACTCTAAATATCACCAATGTAGATAACATTTACTAATATACATACAAAAATTTTATCAACTTAAATGTTTTCGTATGTAGGGTTTTTCTATCTTATATAGGTTAAGCATTAATGATAGTCTTATTTTGACTAACTTTTATTTTACAATTAATTACAACTTTTTAGGAAAAAAATGAATTTTGTTTCTTATTTATTACTGACTCGTTTTTTTATATTTTTTTCTATCTATTTGTATAATTATTAGATTATGGACAAATGCATTAACACATATTTTACTAACAATTTGCATAATTATTTTTTAATTTAATGTTATTATCATACAACTTTTTACATAATATTATTAAGATTGATTTATAATGTAAAATAATATATTTTATTTTGTTGAATAATTTTTTTAAGATTAAAATATTTATAGAAATAATTTAAATTTAATTATTCATTATAGTTATTATAAATATAATGATATAATAATAAAAAATTTATAACATAAAAGTTTCATAGATAATTGATACAATTTTTTAAATAAAAAAACGTAACATTGTATCGAACAATTTATATAAGTACTTTCAATTTACGCAATAAAACACTTAACTCATCTAATTTGGAAAATGAGAAGAAAAAAAATATAGTGTTTTTTCTTCATACTTTTGTTCAAAACCTAATGAAATATGTAAATTGGTAGTAAATAAAGAACTATAAAAAAGTGAGTCAATAATAAAGAAGAAAGATGTTTGTTGTTTTTTTCAAAAAGTTGTCATTAACCAACTTGAAACTTAAGAGTACAAATTATATTTAAGTTTAAATTTATTTAAGTCTCTCTCATTTATGGTCTTCAAATGTACTTTTTGTGAGTCTTCAAATCAGCTTGTTGCACCATTAACCAAATCATATTTCCAAAAGGCAACAACTTTGAAAATAGAGATTTTAAGAAACTCATAAAGATTATCCATTTTCAAAAAATATTTTTTTATAACTTATATTATTGTCCATCGTTAGATCCAGCATGAAACACATGAAATTTGTATAATTTTTTAATCAAGGAATGAAAATGATATATGTAGGGAACACAAATGTTATGTTGAGTTGGGTGATTTGCGTGGTAGGAAGAAGATGACTCATCTCCACGCATGCACCGTTGCCAAATGACCTGTAGTGTCGTGATGCGAGCCTTTCTTAAGCATATATTCATTTTATTTTATTTTTGGATAATATGATTTATATTTCAACTTTTTTTTACTATAAAAATGAATTAAAAATAGAATTGAGTTGTAAAATGATGGATTGAACTCCAATGAATATTAGATATTTAAGGTGAAAATAAACGTGCGAAAAAGTGTGTGAAAGGATGGATTGTGGGTCAACTTTGTTGAAGCATTCCATTCAAGTGGGGCATGCATGGTAACGTTTTTTGCTCCCTCCATCAAAGTCAACAGTTTCTTAGACCCAAAGTTTGTTTTTCATTTCCAAAACTTTTGCACTTTCTTGAACGCTTCCTTTTGGCTGCTCAATGTTCAACCATGATGAGACATATTCATATGTTTGCCTTTGTTAACAACGTTTGGATAAGAACTCCAACTCCTCCTTCACTGCTCACCTTTCCTTTTTTTTTTTTAATTTTCCTAACTTTACTTCTTTTTCTTCATCTTTCACAATCTCCACAAAAGAGGGAACCTTGCCTACGCGAACATGCAATATACTCATTCAGCCATTGTCACATTCCTTTAATTTTTCTTTTTTAAATAACGATTTGGTGCAGATTTGTTTAAGGGATTATTTTGTTGGTAAGAGAAATAAAATAAGAATACTGTTTGGTATCAAAGGACGGGGAGAAATAATTCTGTAATTTGGTATATTGAATACAAAGAATAATGAAACCTAAATAAAATTTAACTGAGATAAATAATACTGATATAAAATAAGATATCTAAACTTGATCTCATCTATAATAAACTTGTTTTTGCTCCATCTCCATTCTCCTATTTTTATAGGAATGAAAATTATTTTTTAAATAATTTCATACCTTATTTTATTCTATTTTATTTATTTCATAAATTAAATATTCAAGAAATGAGAAATTTTTACCGAACATAAATAACATTACTTGTAATGACATTTTCAGAGGTATCAATTTTGAAATTATATTTCAATATGTGAAACAAATGTCTCCTAATACTTTCACACGTGTTTTAAAGTAGAGAGGGTAAATAAATTTAGATATGCAATTTTGGAATTATATTTGAATATGTGAAACAAACGTTTGCTAATATTTTCTCACATGTCTTAAAGTAGAAACGACAAATAGATTTAAAGCCGCATACTTGGAGTGGGCAAAAAAATTTGTTGGAAATGAATTAATTTGAATCATACTAAACTAAACTAGTTTCGAAATTGAATAAGTTTTAAAAAAATTAACTGAATTATTTTTAAAATCAATTTAATTTAAATGAAACTATTTTTAAATTAGATTGATTTGAATCGAATTAATTTTAAAAATAATTTAACTTACGGAGTTTTAAAAAAAAACTTTTGAATGCTTTTTATGTTTTTGTATAATTTTTCATAAACTATGAAAAATGGCTAGAGTGGATAAAATATTCCTTAAATAACCTATACCTAATGTCTAAAGTCTTGTAGGAAATGACATTCGTAAGAAAAACTCTCTCATAAGTATTTCACACTGATATGTTCATGTTCACATCCTTATAGAAAATACATCGAGTAAAAAATAGTTCTTCTAATCGTGACACATATCATGTCTTTGTGCCAATTAACACATTCATGTGGAAATTGAGTTGACTACAAAAAGACATCCATGACATTTCCTACCCCATTGTGAGAGGTTTTACAATCTTGTCACAAACATGCTTACTAGAAAAGCACTAACTCAAGTTGCCCACAATGTTGTGTACCTCCACTCCACCATGGGAAAAGCACTAACAAGGAAAAAAAACTAATTTAAAATTGGTTCAAAATCAATTCAATTTAGAATTCCTTTTAAGTAGTTCTAAACCAAAATTAGTTTTTATTTTTTAAGTTATAAAGTTGATTTAGTGGCAAAGTATACATGTGAAAAGAAGGAGGAAATGAGAGGTTGTGGGTTTAATCCATCTACCGACAAAAACTAATATACTAACAACTAACATTTGACATATAAAAAACCTTGTTTTCACTCTCTGGAATGATTCTGAGTTTCTAGTTTTTATTTTGAAATGCATTTTGAAAACATAAACATGTTTGACAAAAATTATTCTGTTTTGGTTTTTTAATTATTTTCAAAACAATTTTCACTCAATTTAAAAAAGAATAAAATTTGGTTTTTCATATTTCTATTTTTGTTTTTATTTAAGTTCATCATTTGACATTACTTGTCATCATTGACCACTACCATTAACTAGAGGTCACCGACCTCTAAAGGTGGGTATATGGACTCAAGCTCACGGACTCCCAAGTTCGTGTTGGTTCTGGACCCTTTTGTTTTAAGGATCAGATAGCTAGGTCTGCGAAACTCGTGGATTTTGCAGCTAAGTCTACGGGCTCATAAGCTTGGCCCATGGCTCGTTTAAAAAGATAAAATTGTCATTTTTACTATTAGTTTGTGTTAATGTTGTGGCTTTTTTGTTGTAAATTGTGATATTTTAGACTTTTAATATTGAAAATATTTAGTGTTTTAGATTATTATAAATAATGATATAATTTTTAGTATGATATATTATGGTTTATTAAATATTATAACTTTTTAAAATTATTTTTAATATACAAGTGTGTGCGAGCCCATGGACCGGTCCGTTAAGTCCGTGGACTTCACGAACTGGATACAGATTCTTAAAAAAAATCCATTTATTTTGACAAACTGAACTTATCCGGTTCGTTTAAAATGCAGGTTTTGCGGGTTAAGCTTAAACAGGCCGATAAGCCTGTATGCCCAACCCTATCGACCGACATCTTTGATCGGCGGTCACCAACCGCCATCTTCGATTGGTAGTCATTAATCACTATCTCTGATCAACGATCACTTGTCGCCACATTCGATTGATAGTCACTAGTCGCCACCTCTGACCAATCGCTAGTTATCGGCCACTACCTTTGGTTGCAGGTCATTGGTCGCACCTCCAACTACTGGTCACCGATCGCCACCTCTTACTGACAGTCACCGACTGCCACCTTCAACCTTTACCTCTTACACCAATTGCCAGTCTTCAACCATCAATTTTCAGTTTCTACGGATAAAATATTACTTTTTGTTATGATTTGAATACAATGTTTTAAATTTGAAAACTAAAATAATGAGGTTTTAAAAATTTTAAATCAAAACTAGTTTTTATTTTTATAAATTTAAAAACATCTCATTTAAAAAAAAAAACCAAATGTTTTCAAAAGTTAGGTTATTTTAGAAGACTGATTTTTGCCTACCTCTACCACAAATTACCCATTTAACGTGCAGCTAAGCAAATCCTGTTTGTGAGCCTGCATTATTTAAAAAATAATATATATTACTTTTTTTTATTAAATTTTAATTTAGAAATATTGAAATATTAAAATAAAAAGATCATTTAGATGCTTATAAAAAAATCACTTACAAGATTTAAAAAAAATAAAAACTATAAAAGAGAAATTTAATTATTTTAAAAAATTTGATTAAAAAATTTTAATTACATATTTTATATGCAAAACCGATGTAAATTAGAATTCATTAAAATGGTAGACAAATTATGCAGATTGCGAATTTAAATGTACACACAATGTGATTGTCTAAATCTCCTTAAAAGTAATATAAACAATATAAAATTATCTGATATTGTTATATGTAACTTTACACCCATTCATAAATTATGATCAATACTAAATTGACTTTTATATAATCTTTTTATTTAAATATGTGATTATTGATTCAATCCATGCATATACTAAATTGATTTTTATACTAAATTTCATTCTCTCCCAACAAAAATCAAACCTACATAAATAAAAAGTCAACTCTAAACGCCTGATACATTCAATTTGTGCCTCTTCTTCTCAGGAGGCCAGCTGATTGTTGGGTTTCGACATTATGTTTTCCATCAAAGAATGAGTCTCTCTTTATTTTGATTCTTTTAAATTTATTTTGATGAAAAATATTTTTTAATGGACTGATGGTAGTTGTAGAATGTGAATAAGAGATACAGGTTTAAATAAATATAAATTATATATTTACATACTAAAAATTGAGAGGATTGTTTTAGTAACTATAAAATAACGAGCTTTGTATCCAGAGAATTAATTTTGTTTGACTATTTTTTTCTATTTTTTAAAAGTAACCAGAGTGGAAATAAATTAATTTCGGGTAATAAGTGCTGGCCTCCAAACAATTTTTTTAGTCTTTCAAAAATAAAATATTCATTAAAAATTTGATTTTTTTAGGTTCATATTATATTTTCGTACTTAAAAGATAATTATACATTAATTTTAATTAATAAAATATATTTTAATTAGTTATATTCAAATTTTATTTTTTATTCATATTATTTTTATTTAAATTAATCTAATAAAATATTATTATTAATTTAAAAATATTATTTTATATTTAAAATAATTACTTTAATATATATTTTAGATCATTGATATGAGATGATTCAGTAGGTTAAAAAAATGATTATTATTTAATTCTCATTTCATCTTAACATAAACTAATAATACTAACCTTTAATTTATAAAAAAAATTTTAGACATAATAACATGTTAATCCTGTGTGGGATAATTGTAACTTTTTCGTTGAGTAATATTTCATTCTGGTAATAAGACTTACAAATTGAATTTATATATATTGAAAATAATTTTATTTAAGCAATCAAATAAGATTATTTTGTGTAGGAAGGAGGAGAGCACGTCATACGATACGCTTGGACCACAACAATGGAGACAGAGTGAGAGGCCCTATTCAAACTTTTGAGTTGTGATTTTACTTATCAATCTTTTTAGGTGCCTACTAAATAATTGCCCAACAAACATTAAATCATTAATGCATCTGATTTATTTTATTTTATTTTTACAACAAATGCATCTGATCTAAACAATTAGATGAGGATAAAGTTGCATAATAAAATCATGTGACAGTAGCAATTGCCAATTCTATGGCAGGAGATCTTTACTTCTCTTTAAATATTTTAAAAGATCTCATGGTTTGAAATATGTTTTAGCTTTTTGCACTAAATTATATTAAAAATTAAATTGGCAAAAGTTGTACAAGTTGGATTTGTGTAATCAATGTGAGGAAAATCATGAGTAATATAAAAGTAGGAGGAATAATTAAGTGATAGAACAAAGCTTTAAAAAGAATTGGCAATTGCTACTGTATAAGGTAGCTCCTGTCACATGATTTTATTATGCAACTTTATCCTCATCTAATTGTTTAGATCAGATGCATTAATGATTTAATGTTTGTTGGGCAATTATTTAGTAGGCACCTAAAAAGATTGATAAGTAAAATCACAACTCAAAAGTTTGAATAGGGCCTCTCACTCTGTCTCCATTGTTGTGGTCCAAGCGTATCGTATGACGTGCTCTCCTCCTTCCTACCCAAAATATTAAGTGACAGAACAAAGCTTTTAAAAGAGTTTATATTTATTTTGTAATATTTTTAAAAATATTAATAAAAAATAAAAGAGTTTAATTAATATACATGTGTAAAAAAATATTTTATTAACATTTAATTATATCTTTTCATTTATATGATTTTAAAATATTAATTGGTAACCTTAACAAATTTATCATAAACTAAAGATTATAATTATATGGTAATGTAAAGAGTTTTTCACTAATAATACATATTAATTAAATTTAAAATGATTTATTTGAAAATTGATTATTGTTTGTAATGATTTATTTGATTAAAATTGATATTACAAAATGATTATTGATGATATTGCAAAATATACAAATGCTTAATGTCAAACTCATTATTAATTGGTTTATAACAAATCATATAAAATAAAGATAAAATTATTATTATTTTAAATGTCAAAAAAAAAGGAAGGGTTAAGTGTAGTTCATATGAACACGTGGTAAAAACAAATTTATATTAACACAACACATAGAAAAGTAACGCTAATGACTGGATGATTTTATTAAAACCATAGATTATAAAAAATCTCATAAATTATTATTATTATTATTATTAATTCAAAACTTAACACAAAAAAATTGGGTTGATTTGATTAAATCGACTCGTAGCCTTACTTATAATTACTTGGGTTGTTAAAAATGACATATTATAATTTTATCTATAAAAAAAATGACATAATTATAGCTTTTGACAATTTTTTATATGTTTAATTAAGGTTTTTTATCTAAAATTTTATCAAAAATTACTTTTGGTATTTGAAATTTAAAAACATTTTTTATAATCCCAAAATTAATTTGTTTTTTAAATTATTATTGTTCTTTTTAAATTTTGATATATTTAGTTATACTATATGTAAAATTAAATATTAAAATAGTTATACTAGATGGACAGAATGATTCGCAACTAAAAGTAAGTTAAGAACTGAAAGAATAGTTTTTTAAATTGTAAATATTAAAAGTGTTTTTTTATAAAATTTTATAAATAAAAAATTTAATTAAACTTTTTTTATATCATAGTATTGTTTTATATTATTTGACGTCTATATTACTTTAAATATATTTTAACCAGTTTTTCAATGCATAAACTTTAAAGAAACTGGGTAAAAAAAATTAAAGAAATTAAATTATTATTCTAATTTAGCATTAAATGTATATATTAACTAATTTGATATTTTTTTAGTTTAATTAATAATAAACATTAAATTTGAGGTTTAAAATGTTAAGTACTAAAAAAATACTTTTGTATTTAGCACATGTGGCATCTGATGGGTACATTTTCTAGTGTTCTACTGCATTTTTTGGTGTGCTTATTGTAATAAAATTTCTTTAACTAAAAAATATTATTTTATAGACGTTGGAGATGAATTTTATATTATTTTGATTATTGATGTGAATTGGGCAATAGGTTGGTGCAGAATAGAAGCCGTACATATACATAGATTAGAGTGTTGGCAAGTTGCACATTAATTGCACTCTAAAGACAACTTGTCATTACTCATCAGTGCTGCTACCTGCAAAGGAAGGTACTCCACCAACCTTGGACCAGTCACAAATTACAACATAACCATTCTCTTCCTACACAACCAACACCAAATATATGCCTATAATTTTATATACTAAGTCACAATTTATGTCAACAAAATCATTTATATACTAATTTAAATCTATTAACACTATATAACATCGTATTATAAAATTGCATCCAATTTACACTGATAGTTAATTAATCACAAATTATTTTTATATAATTTTTAAAATAATTATTCTAAAAATGATTAAATAATTATTTTAAGTAGTTTTTTTAAAATAATTATTTGAGTCAAATGTTTTTAAAATAAATTAAAAAAATGATTTTTAAGATTAGTTAGAAAAGTTGAAAAAATTAGTAAAAATATCTAAAAATGTGTCTATTAAAATAAATTTCTATTTATATGTAGTTATATAAACATACATGATAAAAAAGACTTAAATATAAATTTAGCCGGTAAACTTATACTTGCTTTTTATTTTAGCTTTGATAAAAAAAATTATTTTTAATGTTAATAAGTTTGTATCTTTCTAATTTTGATCTTGATATTACTTTTAATTTTATAAGTTTATATTTTTCTAATTTTAGTTCCTTTAATTTTTTTATGTTTTATCCTCTAAGCTCATGCGGACTAAAATTGCATAAGACTAAAAATAATAAAAAATTTACATGGAATAAAATTGAAAAAGTATCAATTTTTACAGAATTAAATATGAATAAAATTTATAGAGATCATAATTAAAAAAACACAAATTTATAGAGATCATATGTCAAATATTGTAACCAAGCATGAAATATCGATGTTCCCATTTTACCCTTTTTATGTACTTTGATGGAACTCACAAAAGTTCCTTTTACTAATGGAATCGTTAATTGAATAGAGAATTTAACTATTAAAATTTTAATATATCAATATTAATTGTAACTTTTTTTAGAATAAATTTAATTATTTTTAATTAGAAGAGCTAAAATAGGATAAAAAATTGTAATATTAGAATTAAATTTAAAAAAAGGAAACAAATTAATTGCAGATATTTTAAAAAATATATGATATTGATATCACTATGTAATAGTAGAAGAAAACATATAAATTATATGGTATCTATAAAGGTCATCATCATTATCTATAAAGGTCACCATCATTATCATTATCATTATCATTATCATTATCATGTTGTTCCAAATGACAATGGTAGTAGGGTTATCTTGATATTTTATGTGCTTATGACTAAATAATAATAAGGGTCCTTTAATACAAGTGTTATTAATTTAATTTATATAAAAATAGACACAAAATTTCATTAAAATCTAAGCTTAATTACACATTTGGATTTATTTTTGGCAATTTAAAAAACCCTAACCCTTAATTTTTAATTTAAGATATTGTAATTTTAAACTTTTAAAATTCTCAAATAGGATGAGGGACTGATTATTATAAGTCAATGTTAATGTTGACTCATTATTAAGGCAATGTTCATTATTAAGACAAAGGTTGAGGGTTTAGTGGCTGGAGGAAAATGCTACAAATTCTAAATTTTTTCATAGAGAAATGGTAAGGAGGTGAAAAACAAATGAAATTTGATTCTTACGTTTGGAGGAGAGGAGGTTATGGAGGTGGATAGACTAAAAGAGAAGTTTAAGAAACATTTCCAACACCACTTTTAGAATCAGGATCAGTGTCGGTCACAACTAGATGATTTACATTTCGGAAGATAACGTTAAAAGCATAAAAGGAGCTAGAAATTTGGGAGTGTGATGGTAACAAGAGCCCAAGACCTGGAAACTTTAATTTTTGGTTCCTAAAGGAGTTTTGCAGTTGATAAAAGGGGACTTCTTGGGTTTTTTCATCAAATTTCTTGCAAATACCAAGCTAGTAAAGGAATCTAATAGCTCCTTTCTTGCTCTCATACCAAAATCCTCTCACCCCTATGTTTTGAATGACTACTGCCCTATATCAATGATTGATTGTATTTATAAGGTTCTAGCAAAAGTCTTAGCAAGGCAATTGTGGAGGGTAATTCAGATGGTCATTTCAGAGAATTAATAAGCATTTGTACTAGGACTACAGGTTTTGAATGGAATTTAGTAGTTAATGAGGTGGTGGATGATGCATAGAAAAGGAATCAGGAGGTGGTCTGCTTGAAGGCCAACTTTGAGAAAGCTTACGACTCTATTAGTTGGAATTATTTATGGCAAGTGATGGACAGGGTAGGGTTAGGGGAAAATGGATTCAGTGGATTCATGAATGTGTGAGATTGGTAACAATCTTTGGGTTGTTGAATGGCAACCCAACTAAATAATTTAGTGTCGGTAGGGGCCTCAAACAAGGGGACTCATTATCTCTTTTTATGTTTCTTATTATGACTGAAGGGTAAAGCTAGTTAGTTCATCGACGATTGAGTGATGTTTATGGTAGGGTTATAAATTTGGAAGGGGCAATTCTTGTCTCTCTCATTTGCAGTTTGAAGATGACACTCTCTTGTTGGCCCAACTAGATGTGAAATCAATTGAGGCGATGAAAACAATTCTATTTAACTTTGAGTTAGTCTCGAGGCTCAAAGTTAATTTTGATAAAAGTCAGGTAATTGGAGTGAATATACTTGCATCACAAATGGTAAGAGCAACGAACATGCTAAACTACAAGTGGGAATGATTCTGTTCAAGTATATGGGGCTCACAATCAAAGTCAATCTTACTAGATTGGAGACTTTGAAGTTGGTGGTGGATATTGTAAAGATCGTTAACAGTATGAGAAAATAAGTATGTCAACTTGGCTGCGAGACTGGTGCTTATCAAAGTTGCATTGTCTTTGTTGCCAATTTACTTCCTTTCTTTCTCTAAGGCTCTTAAACATATCATTTCTCAACTCCAATCTTTATTTTGTAATTTTTTATGGGCAAAAACGAAGCAAGAAAAAGAGGGAAAGATTAGGTGGGTGTCCTAAGAGAGAATGTGCAAGTTGAAGGAGGAAAATGGGTTGGGCTTGAGAGATGTGGGAAGTTAAATTTAGTTTTGCTAGGGAAGTGGAGAAGGAAGGTGAAACAAAATAATCATTGGTAAGAGTTTTGCAATCCAAATATGAGGGCAAGGTCGGGGTTTGGAAAGGGAGAAGGAGTAATTGTTCCCGATGGTGGAATGATCTGCAATTTTTTGAGTTAGAAAGTTGGGGGCCTAGATGATGGTGATCAAATAATGTTCATAGAAAAATTAGGAATGAAAGGGATACTAGTTTATGGAGTGATAGGTGGTACAGGGATTACACTCTGCAATAGGTCTCTAACCATCATTTTAGGATAACAGTGAGCTCAAATGCTTGGATGAAAGACATGTGGGATGAAGGAGAGTGTAAATGGAGATGAGCCTAGTGGAGATAACTTTTTGCTTGGGAGAAAAACTTGATAGAGGAGTTAAGAAATAGGTTGGGTAGGGTTGTTATGTCAACTAGGCTTTAGGATTGGTGGACTTAGAATGCATCAATATTAGGGACATACATTGTCCCATCAGAATAGTGACAACAAATTCAAATAGCACAATGGTGGCATCTTTAAAATAATTTGGGCAAAAGGCTTATCTCATAAGGTTCAATTATTGGCTTGAAGACTACACGATGAGCAATTACCTACACAGAGTAATTTGGTGAAGTGTGGAATTATTCAACCTGCAGTGGATAGGTGTCGCTTGTGTGACAGACCGCTGGAAACCATGAAGCATCTTTTCTTTTCATGTCCAACAACTATTAGAGTTTGATGTGATATGCGCAACTGTGGATCTTATCTATGGCACTATAGGTTTAGATCCATAGTCACAGTATGCAATTCATAGGATTGGTCACTCAAGCCAAAGAAGCAAGGATGACCTTGTCGTTTGTGTTGTTTGTGAGTCTTTGACATATTTGGAATCCATGTAATGACACAATATTTCAGAGCAAGGTACCCCCACGTGTGGGCTATGGTTCTTGAAGCTCAACTCAACTCTTGGAATTAGAGTAGGGTAGCACAATTAACCTCACAAACTTTTACAGAGTGGACTATAAATCGGTCGTATTGTGTATGCTAAATTGGGGCTCTAATTGTTGTGGTTTTAATAGGGGCTCTAAATATTATGTTTTAAAGGTAGATTTTCTAGCTTTGAACAACTTTTGTATTCACATGGGAAGACATCTCTTGTGCTTAACAGTTTTTTTCTATTATTAACATAATTGGACTTATAAAAAAATATTAATGTTGACTTCACGATAATCGATTATTAGTATAATAATTTATCATTTACTTACAATAATATATTATTTGTGCAAGGAGACACCTGCAAGGCATGAAATAATAAATTATTTACTACAATGATTAATTATTTATGCAAGAAAATATCTCCAAGATGTAGAATAATATATTATTTACTTAAAATAATTTATTATGGAGTGATAAATCGAATTTTGACCCTATTTTTATCATGTTTAATATATGTTTGTAAGGAAAGAATCGCATATTTTTAGAAAAACTCACTTTTTAGTATTTATTCTCACTTTAGAGACATGTACCTAAGAAATGGGAAGGAAAATGGGCAAAATCGGGTATTTTAAGAGCAATTATTGAAGATTTAGGACAATACGATTGTGCTCCATTATAACACGACTGTGCTAGGTTAGTGCAACCTAAAAGTCAGCTAGAAGAAACACAATCATACTATTGGCACAAAAGTCTTGAGCATGACCATGCTAACCAATAACACGATTATGCTACTTAGTTTTCGAGAATGACACTAAAACAAGCACAATCATGTATAATTCCAACACATCTATGCTAAAAAGCCCAAATCCTTTCTACAAATATCAGAAGATGAGAAACAAAATGAGACTCACTTTGGCTTGGAAGAAGAGAAAAATATTTGACCTAAGAGGCAAAGAACGTCAAGAAAGCTTTCGGATTGAGACAATTTAGGGTATTCAATATAACAATTCTTTCTCTATTTTTATGTACTCTGTGATTATTAAAATGTTTGGCTATACATTGCCCATGTCTAGCTAAACTCTTTTTTTTAGCGTTGTGATGTAAACTCTTTGTGATTTGTTTCTTCTACTTTGCATTATTATTCAATGTCATTTAAGGCTTAATTTACTTCTCTACTTTATTGGTTATATCTTAATTGTTTGAATAATCATGAGTATTGATGTTTGAACAATCGATTTGAGAAGCAAATAAGTTATTGCTTTATTAAAATTAACCAAAATTTATCTAGGAAGTATGGTAGTGCTTCTTCTGACTGACTTTTGGGTTGCATTGACTTAGCACGATCATGTTGTAATGAAGCATGATCATGCTATCCTATATCTTTAATAATTGCTCTGAAAAGATTCAATTTTTCCCTTTTTTTCTTGATATTTCTTAAGTACTATCTAAAATGAGAATAAATACTAAAATGTGAGTTTTGCTAACAAATATGCAATTATTTTCTTACAAACAAGTATTAAATATGATAAAAATAGGGTCAAAATTCACTTTATATTGTAGTCAACGTTAACATTGAGGATATCATAATTAGTCTTCTATATAATTTGAGTAAAGAATTTTAAAAGTTGATGATCACAATATCAATTAAATTGAAAATGGGAGTTAAAATTTTGGAATTACAAAAATTGAGGTAAAAAATGCAATAAGCCTAAAACTATTCATTTTATTACAACCAAATACTTAGTTCTTCTCATACAATACAAATATTACATGTGATAACTTTTTACAAAGGCATACCTTATACTTTCTTTAGTTCAATGATATTCTTTTGCCTCATAAAAAAAAGAGAAAAAAATTTATACACGTTCAGGATAAGTGTAAAGAGTTTTACACTGACATTTAATTACAACTTTCTATATTTGGTATGTTTGTTGATTTTACCAATTAATACTTTAAAATTCATATAAATGAATAGTTGTGATGAAATGCAGTGTAAAACTCTTTTTACATTAACGATGTATAAGTGTTAAATTCTAAAAAAATTACATGTGATAGGCATTTAATATTTTTATAAATTAGAATTTTAATAAACTGTTTTTTATTTTCATTAAGAATAAGTGAACTAATTGATTTAGCTCATATAAATAAATATGTTTAAATATATGTTTTTTCTCTACTAAATATTATCAATGTAGGAAAAAACTTTGCTCCTTTTATGAGTGGTCAATGTAACAAGTGGAATGTATCAATATACTAGGTAATAGGTAGACATGGAGGAGAATATTATATTTGTGCTTGAGGGGAGGGGACCCTTATGTCTTCGTTTAGAGAAGTTCTATGGGTGAGAGTTATGATAATGTCATTGTATTACCATGTACTTATGCAGACCTTTCCCATATCATGTCTTATGATTGGGTTTCGTCTTGCAATTGCTAAATAAATTATTTTGTCTTTTCCAAAAAAAATTATTTATCACTATAATTATTTAGCAGTAATAAAGTTGATTTAGTGACAAAGTTAACGTGATGAGAAAAGTAGGCATGACAACAGGGTGATGTGGGGACGAGTATGACATTCTCATTTCCATCCCTACTCCCGAAACTTGTCCCCATCCTCATCTTTATTTTCATCCTCATCAACTATCAGGTATACCTGTACCCATCTCATACCTGGAAAAATTATAATAATTTTTCAATAAAAAATAGATTGTTTAAATATAATGTTATTAATTCAAAAGTTATCTAATAAACACAAAATTTGTAATTTGTGAATTAAATGTCAAACATTTCTTCTTCTTTTTCTTAAGACAAATGTCAAATCCTATCAAACCTTTATTGACATTCCAAAATTGTAATTTGTAAAATAAAAGGAATATAAAGGGTCATTTGGTGAGAAAATTAGGTCTAACAAATCAATGATAAGGGCTTAGAATATTTTAGTCATTAAAATAAGGGCAGTATGGGCACGGGGATTGGGGTGAATGTGTATGTATATCTCCATCCCCGACTTAAAAATAAAGTATTCCCTATACCATACTCGTGCTCAGTCAAACTAGGGATTCCCTGCCAACTTCGGAATCGATTCAAGGATTATCCATGAGTATAAGTTTATTTGCAATCCCTAGGGAAGAAGGGGAGAGAAAGGTCGTGGTTCAAATTTCTCTACTAACAAAACTAACATATTAATAACTAAATTTTCTATATAAAAAAAGTAAGGGTATTTAAGTCTAAAATAATTTATGAAAGAGACATAATGGATTACCTATTATAAAAAGAATCTAATATTACTTTTATTAAGGAAGTATATATATATATATATATGTATATGTATGGAGAGAGTGAGAGAGATGACAACTTAGGTGAGAAAAAGAGCTATGGTGAGAAATGAAAAACTTAATAATAATAGCAAGATCTTAATAAACAGTTCAGATTGAGTTATTCATTAAATAAGTTCATATGGTTCTCTCACACAAAAACCTCTCTCATTACCTCGTAATTGTCTGCAGGTCACCACCTGCCACTATCACTACCACCATTGTTGGTACCACCACCATTGCCCACAATGGCTAACAATGATAGGCACAAGCATCATTGATCGGGACTTCCCCGCGCAAGTGATTTTGAGCAATGAAATCTCGAACAGCGAAGAACTCATAGGAGACGCTCAAGATACCAAGAGAACTAAGTACAAAATTTTTCTTGGTACTTCCATGGCTTGCCCTCATGTTAGTGACACTGCCATTTTGCTCAAATTCGCCCACTATGATTAGAGCCCCGCCGCCATAAGATCTGCCATGATGACCACCGCCACCATCCTCAACAATCATAACTAAATCATGACTATCGACAAAGCCACTAAGAACAACTCCACACCTTATGATTTTGGTGCTAGCCATCTTAATCTTGGACAAGCCATGAATCCTAACTTGGTCTATGATATCAACAACAATTATTACGTTAATTTCATTTACAGTATCGGTTACACGCCTAAGGTTATTCAAGTGATAAGTCGCGTGCCTACGAGTTGTCCAGTAGAGGGCGATGCCACCACCCGATCAATGGTGCTTGCGCCACCATTGTTAACCACGGTCATTGGTAGCATCGATGGTGGCGACTCGCGGAGGATTACGAGGGTAATAAGAGAGGTTTTCATGTGAGAGAATCACATGAGTTTGTTTAATGAACAACTCAATTTAGACTGTTTATTTAATCCTACGATTATTTTTAAGTTTTCTCATTTCTTACTATAACATTTTTTTCTCACCGGAGTTATCCTTGTGTGTGTGTATATATATATATATATATTTTGGACAACTTAAGTGAAAAAAATGGTTATAGTGAAAATGAGAAACATAATATTAATAGTGAGACATTTTCCTCAAACTCTTAATGCTTATATATTTGTATTATATATTTGTATTGATTTAATTAAATTATCAGTATACTATGTTGTATTGATTAAAGAAGTTTTTTCTTTAATATTTTAATCTATATTTATATTTAAAAAATCCATATGGCCAAAAAACAATTGTACCTATTTTTCTTTCTCGGTAATGATACTCTTTTAGTGTTTCGGGCACAAAATTTGTATGCAATGTTTCGTAGACAATTTCTCCATCTCTTTTCATTAGTTGATTGGCAGCAATTTGTAATAGAGAAGTTAGTAACAACTTAACTTAACAAGAAGCCACCAATTTTGTTAAATATATATATTCTATTTGGAAGAATACTTTTTGAGTATTTTTAGGAGCAAGACTCTTATGTCTGGTTTTGGAGACAATTTCTGCAACTTATTCTATTTATTAATTGATAGATCGGCAGCAATATTAAATGTAAAAGTTTAAGGCGTAGTGGGCGAAGAATCTTTCTTCATGCAAAATTTTTAATTGTTAAAATTAAGACAGACATGTGAGGCTGCTTGATTTTGAAGTCAATAATGTTGTAACATTTATAAATTATAATTGCTTGTGAAAAAGGATTATACAGCGGCTTCAAATAATATAGTAATAATATATAAATAAGAGTTTAATAAATAAAATTAACAAATTTATCATATATATATATATATATATATATATATATATATATATATATATATATATTAGTATACAAAAAGTTTATACTTACTATGTATAAATGTTTTTATCTATAAATAATTAGGAGAGAAAAGGCTAGCAAATGAAAACATAACCGTTATTGAGTATCGATTAATTAAACATTAGTGCGCGTTAGAGACTCGTAAATAGGCAAGTGCCAATGAATGTAGCTGTGAATGTGTGATATATTCTTGGAAACTATCACAAAGAAACAATTTGCCGCTAGTTGTGTACATCCTAAATTAATTAATTTGAGTTTAGAGTTGCATTATATTTTTTCCCTTTTATTTTGTTTAATTTTTTTTTTTAAAAGAAAAAAATTTTATTTAATAGCAGTTGAGGGACATATCCTAATCACAAAATGATTAAGGAATATAAACATAGGAAGGGACAAATGCAAAGCAAAATAACATATTCAACCTCATCCTACATATATAACATTACATTTCAAATAATAAATTCTCTCACTATTTCTTATATCACTTATGGCTTAATTTAAGGATACAATATTATGGATGTACTCACTAGTCATAAAAAGAGAAAAATGAAATATATGAGAATTCCCTAAGTCATACCAAAACCTTTTGAGAGTTTCATGTAATACCAATAACTTGCAGAATTTTACTCCTTTCAATACTATATCATTCTTTATAAGGTAAATCGACCACACAGTGCTACTCAGATAATTGTAACAACTTCCTTCTTTAGTCAGTTAAATAATATTTCATCTGATAAATATATTAATTCTTATTTTTATATTACTGTTGTATATACCGTTTCTATAATATTATGCACAAATTTACATGGAATGAAAGGTAAAATTGATAGAAAAGTTAGATTACTTGTTAAGTATTTGAGCTATTTGATAAGTTTTAATTAACTAGATTCTGATTTTTATTCTTCTCAATTGGACAATTGAATTTTTATTTATTTTTAATTAAATTTTTTGTCTAACTACGATAATTAATATAATATAATATAATCTATCACGCAATATATACTTATTTTCCAAAACATGATATAACAAAATATAGACATATAAATAAACACATAGGCTTTAAAAATGACCTTTTCAAAATTATCAACTAATAAAACTCACAATGAAATTTTAAATAATTCATATAAGTAACAAAAAACTATTAACTAATTATCTATAACTCTGTGTCACACTTAATCAAAGTATCATAACAGAAAGAGATAAAGAAATTCGAAGCTTCATCACTGATGATATCATCAAGATCTTACTTACCTGAAAGTGACATTCAACCCAAATAAAATGCAACAACAAATAGCAAGGGGGCAAAAATATGACTCACATATGTTAAAACACATATAAAGAGAATGAAATAGTCAACTAAAACACAACAAATAAACATATAAATTCATTCACACCCATGACATGGATTAAACATCAGTACACATAAATTTGTTCATACTAATGATGCTAAAACAATGTAGGCTCATAAATGCTCTCTAAGGTACACGCCCAAAGCAATTTTCTTCTATGCAGTAACATGTAGGTACAATCATCTCATCATAGGTCCATACCAAAGTGAATTCCCTTATATGCTAGTAACACGTAGGTACAACCATGCAGTATAAAACAACCTAAGGAGATCTGGTCTAGAGCACCACATAATGGATGATCCTTACAAAACTTTTTTGACTGCCATACTCATGCATGCTCTCTTAGGTACACGCTTCAAGTAGTGTTTTTCTACATCAGTAACACGTAGGTACAACCATCTTATCATTGGTCCACCCGAAGTGAATCCTCTTCTACACCAATAACATGTAGGTACAATGTGCAACGCAAAAAAACCCAAAAAGATCTAGTCCAAAGAACCACACACATTGGACAATCTTTAGAAAACTTCTTCGATTGCCCTACTCATGGATAATGCCATCAATAACATAAATCACAATATCAACATCTAACGATGTCATCAAAATCCACCCCCAACTGCAGTTGGGATGACACCTTGTCAAGAATACCCTGACCATCGGTATTAACACATTATATGTCCAGTTATTATAAACATCAATATCATACAATGAGACAAATTCTCAATCCATGCACCTCAAATAAATTTCAAACATTTAATCATTCACCACAATTACAATCATAAGATAAATCATAATAATTTCATAATGTCATCATAATCCACCTCCAACCGTAGCTGAGATGACACTTTGTCAGACATACCCTAACCATCATCATCAGCTCATTATACGTCTAGTTGTAGTCAACATCAATATTATATAGTGAGACAAATCCTTAAGTCACGCACCTCAAATAACTTTCAAATATTCAATTGTTCGTTACACTCACAATTATAAGATACATCAAAATATTTCACACCACAGTAATCAACACCATTACAACTCTAAAACCATTCATTCTTATCTTACTATTTTATTACATTTTGCAGCCTAAATACAATATCTATAGTTATACTAATGATATGAAGATGATACCAATTTTATGAGAAATATAATACAATTATACAAAACTTTTATGTTGATATCAAAAGTTAATTTTATCATTAATTATTTTTAAAAATTACAAACCCACGATAATTAAACTCAAATCTGACACATTGACCTTTACTCACTATTTTATTCACAACTTAGTTATATACATTTTTTTTAAGTGATTATAAGTATATTGGAAAGATAACATCCAAGGCTACAACTTTCATGAAGAAAACAAAGCATAATGAGGTCGTTCAGGTCACTTTATAAAGCTTACAACACACGAACTATATTTCGCACATTAAATTGGAGATTCAACTTCTAACTCACATAATTCGGTAAATTCTTATCATCTCTATATGATTCTTGAGCCTAAATTGTAGCCCCAAATCTACTTTCTAAAATGACAAACAAAACTTGGTTTAGTTAACCCCACAAGAGGATATTATAGAAACATCGAGGTATGTTCAACAAAAATTTACAGATGACAAGTATTCAATTTATATAAGGTTCCTAAAATATAACTTCAACTTCAAACCCTCAAATATTCTACTTTTCTATCTCTAGTATTTAATTATCATGACACCCAACAATTGCATTGATAATCATTAATTTTTCCATCAATCCCCTCAATGGGAGAAAACTCTTAACACATATAATCTTTATATATATATATATATATATATATATATATATATATATATATATATATATATATATATATATTATAGCAATTCAAATAACTGAGCAATCCAAATTCATGTACAACAAATATACATGAAATCAAACATTCTATCCTTTAAATACAAAACTCCAATTAAACATTACATATATTCACATAGTCATACTTAAAACATGTTATCAGTACTTGCTACTTGTGTTCATAATCATTCAATAACATACACGAAAAATTGAACTTATCAAAGTTTAGGGATCGCTTCACTATCCATTTTCCTTACACATGCCACATGAAAGATAACTTTTCACTTCCCTTTTACCTAGAAAGATGATCTTGCATGTAAAAGGTATGTCCTCAAGTTCTCAAATGCTTCTCGTCAAGCTCCCCTGACAAGGTTCCCTTTGCAACTTTCTTTAAAACCTCTGAAGTCAGAAACGTGAAATTGAAGCACGATACCTAACCCCTTTAAATTACTCTAGGTTAACCATTGGTTTGGACTTTCTAATAGTAGAGTCAAACTTAACTTTTAAACTATCTTACTATTTACACCCACATTTAGTTGATTTATTTTATAAAACCAATCATCAATATATTCTAATAAACACAAACAATAAATTAATTTAAGTCTACTAATATAAATTATTCTTTTTTATAAATATATTATTTTTCTAAAAAAAACGAAAGTTACATAAGTATCATTCAGTCCTACAACAAAAGTGATTATGTTGCTCTCCCTTGTATAGTGTCTAAATGTGCAAAAGAATCATCTACACCTTTGTCACAAATCACACGGATCTCTAGATAATGTACTTAGTGAAAAACCTTCATCATGACCACACCTATGTTTCACAGGTTACATCCTTGCATAAAACACATTAGGTAGAGCAAAACCTTCCTAACTTGATTGTATACCTTTGCATAGATTTGTGAAAGAATATTTATATTGAGTGAATCTATAAGTAGAGAAAAAAAATACTGGTTGAAAAACCTAATTGAGAATAATGGATTCAAAATTAATAAATACCAGAATATTAACCTTGAAAGGTCAGAATGCTTGCTATAAAATTGTTGAAATTACAATATTAACTTCAAAGATTAAGTAGGTTCGTCTTGTTGTTTTTTTGATAAAAAATTAGACAAAAAGATTTAGTTACAAAGAAAATACAAGTTTGTTTATCCAATTGAAAAGAAATAGCTAAAAAACCTAATTAAAAAGTGACTAATGACCTACAGAATATTTGAATAGAAAATAAAGGTTTTTTTGGAATATAGAAAATAAAAGTAGTTTCTTAATATAGAAAAAAAATTTTTTTTACAAGAACAATAATGATGATAAGTAATAATTATATTAATAACGATAATCATATTAATTCATTTTATAAAAGAAATTCAAAATGATTAAGTTGTCGCAAATCAAGTTTTTTTTTTATTGATTCATTGGATTAATAAGACATCATAACGCAATTAATCTAAAATAATAATAAAAAGAAGGAGATAATCACACTACCTTAAGGTGGCCATTTTCGGTGGATCTCTCACCAAAAACACCATTCTTGATGCCTGATGGATACATGAATGAATGAATGAATCTGGCTCCACATGCATCTCTCTAGCTTAAAACTTGAAAAGTGATGTAATGCACCCCGTGTATTTTTAACTTGAGACTAACATTTTTTTTTTTAAATTAAGTAAACTAAAACTCCACTGTTTGCTGTTTTTGCACTATGCCCTATTGCCCAGTGATCCATTTTCTTTTGAATGACCCCTAGTGATAGATTCTTTTTATTTTATTATTTTTATATAGGAGAAGGAGAGTATAAGAAAATAATTTACTCAATGTGAGAATGAAATTCACATGTAAGGTGGTTAAGAGAGAACTATTTAAGACTTGTCTTAATTTACTTATGTAATATTTATCATAGAAGTAGATGTCGCGATTTCAGTTTATTAAAGGTAAAAAGTAAGTTTAAGTATTATTCTTATGTTTAATGCTGCAAAAACACCTCACTTAAATAAGTTTCAGTGTTACCCTCATTCGTTCCTTTGTACAATTTCCCATCATTTCTATTTTTACTAAACCAGGGCAACAGTTATTTTTTCTTGACTAGTTGAGTTTTAATCGGTACAAACAATTGGTAGATTTGCATTCCGTCAAGTATCTCTCACTCTTTTTGAAACCTGAAGGTGATAATTTTCTTCGATATTTACTTGTAGAGTCATGCATGCTGACTAAATAATTTGATCTAACAATATGATCTCTTTAAATTATTAATTAATTATCTTTTATTAGTATGTGACAATTTAAGATATAATTATTATTTTATTTTATTTTATTATATATTTTTTAATGAGATTATAATAAGATTAACTATGTGATTGGTTAGGTTAATCATAGAAAAATCATTAAAGAGAGTCTCTATCTACCTTAAAAAATTATAATTTTTTCATTTTATTAAGTAAATTTACACACATTTTCTATATAATTTTCTAAAAAATGGGTAGAAAAAACCTTAAGAAGAGTTCTTATTGAACTTATTACATTGATCTTTCATGAGAAATTCAAAGAGATATATATTATTTGTGAAAATAAAAGAACTTCGAGTCAATATATACGATGTGTACAAATTCTCTTCCTCCTTCTTTTATATTTATTTTCTATATATATATATATTATAATTTTATATCCATTGATCTTAAGGTGATTTTTTTTTATGAAAGGCAAAATTCATTAATAGTAATCCTGACACTTGGCACAAGATATCACAGTGCATTTTTATGGGATATAGAAGCATACGTGGGATAAGAGTAGTTAAGTAGAATTCTCCCACAAACAGCAAAAAGATGCATCTGATATTTTACATATCCCTTTTAGCCACATCCAAGACCGTTGCATAGCTAGTTGCCAAACTTCTTCAACATGAAAAGGTTCACCTTTAAAAATTACCACATTCCTCGCAAGCCACATGCCCTCAAAATTGACATCCAAATTACACTTAGAACAGAGATTGCTTTCTTGTTTACTGAATTACAAATACCTAACAATCTCTAGAAGCTCATTTCACATTTAGTAGGAAAAACTGATATAAATCCTAACCACTTGAAACAAAACATTCAGACAAAGTAGCTTGACTTACAAGAAAAACACAATGATTAACTGATTCTAGTACTAAGCAGTAGAGAGGGTAGGTTGCATCATTGGAAGGATGGATCGCCGAGCCAATTTAACCTTTGATGAGATTCTTTTCAAAGCTACCTTCTAAGAAAAAGCTATCACCTTGGACAGAGCTTTTGATCTCCACATCCTACTAACAAAAAGGGGATTTATTATCTTGTGCTCAATAAGGTATTTGATTGGAGTCAAAGTTGTAACAATGGATTTTTTTTCCAGTGCAACAATGAGTTACTTATTATTTATATGACCCATTTCACATAAACATGTTTGTAGGGATGACCATCACCCAAAAATATAATATTATTAATAGAATTGAGAGTAACGGAAGAATTGTAACCTAAGAAAAATGGTATATCATAATCCTACAAAATATGACTTAGCATCATACAATTTTGAAGTTCAAATTAAAAAATTGACTCCATATAGATTTTTTGTAACTAGAGATATATCATTGTATTAGTTCTCATTGTCATTGTCATAATCTTCACCCCTGTTGTCTCCTTCTCTATCAATATAATCACCACCTCCCTAGTAGGCACCTTTATTGCCAAATCCACCACCTTGGTTATCGTAGTAGCCACCACCATATCCCATTGACATCTTTAAACATTAGCATCATTAAGAATAAACACTATTTTATCACTTACATCACACCACAAAGTCACTATCACCCAAAACAAACTCTAAAAAATAATTTATATAATTGTGTAGTGTAATATACATCTTTTTATTAAAAAACATTAATGTAAAAGTTTTTATCATATATTTATACATAAAGAACGTGGGAAAGGCATAAGATGTACTAAATTCTTATAAAAAAGTGAATGGTTAGTCCACATTTATTAATGTAAATGATATAACTATATGATAATGAAGAAAAAATCCAACTACACTCATTTACATTTACAAACCACCCATATAACATAGAGCAAGCCCTTAATTTATGAATGCCCATGAGCTATCCACTTGACGTGTCCCACAACTCCATTCCATTCTCCACAAAATTGTGGTCCTAACACCCCCTCACGAAGATCCAGTTGGATCCCACATCGGTGTGTTCTACTTCAGTGTTGTGTGTAAATCTTATTGTATAAGTTGGATTTTTTTAAGGTAGATCTCTACTCTCTATATATGCCGATTTGTCTTTTTCTCAACATGACAAAAAGAGAGATAGGCAGAATGGAAAACGTGGTAAAAATAAAGAAAAAACTGAATAAATAAAAAAAAGGGGAGGTTTGATTACATACTCAAAAAGATTTGAGATACACATACAATCAGATTTTTATATTAATAGTTTGCCTCATTCAAAGAATAAAACAAAATATCATAAAAAAAATAAAATTAGTTAGTTATTCATATTTCAAATGACTACATAAGACACGCGAATGATTTAGATAATTAAGTACCGTTTAGAATAACAAAGAAAACTTCAAATGACGTTGGAGAGATAGGAGACATCTTATCAACTCCTAGTGTATGTAATTGTCCTGTACAGAAGTCATTTCAAGAAGGTTTAAATAATTTTTTTTATACTTTTAATGTTTTACAAAATTATTTTTGTTCTTTGAAATTTAAAAATATTTTTTAATCTTTAAAATTAATTTGATTTTGTATTAATGTTGTATGTTTATAAATTCCGATATATTTGGTTGTGACAAATGTGAAAATGAAGATTGAGTTAGTTAGGATTGAGAAAGAGAGTAATTCATATGTACAAAAAACTCTCTGTCGGCAATTTTTTAACGAAGTTAGCTGAAAAAGAATGACTAAGAACTTCATTGATTTAATTTTGTTTTTTAGTTTTTGAAAAGAGTTTTCCATACTATTTTCGAAAAGAAAAAAAAGACTTGTTTGATAAGTGTTATTTGAAAACTGTTTTAAAGAAATAAAAATGGAAAAACTTGTTCATATTTATTAAAATTTCATTAATAAAAAGCAAAAAACAACATATTTTGATTGTATTTTGATTTTTCAAAATAAAAATAGAAAACTGAAAGCAAGACTACTTTCGGCTGTTTCTGTTTTTTAATTTTTAAAAACTAAGGGCTTGATTGGTTTGATTTTATTTTTTAGTTTTTCAAAAGAGTTTTTAAGAATAGTTTCAAAAACTATTTTCAGGAAGAAAAGAAAACAAAATTTGTTTCGCAAGTTTTATTTGAAAACTGTTTTGTAGATGTAAAAATGGAAAAACTTGTTCATATTTATTAGAATTTCATTAATGAAAAGCAAAAAATAATATATTCTTATTGTATTTTGAGTTTTCAAAACAAAAATAGAAAACTGAAAAGCAAAACTACTTTCAGCTGTCTTTAGTTTTTAAAAACTAAAAAACCAGAAGTGTTTTCATAAAACATTATCCAAACAATTTTTTCAGTTTTTAAAAACTAAAATACTGAAAACAGTTTTATAAAACTGTTGCCAAACAAGAACTAAAAAACCCAAACTGTTTTTTAA
This sequence comes from Psophocarpus tetragonolobus, assembly GCA_037954015.1. NCBI lineage: Eukaryota > Viridiplantae > Streptophyta > Magnoliopsida > Fabales > Fabaceae > Psophocarpus > Psophocarpus tetragonolobus. The sequence goes on along the minus strand of JAYMYS010000016.1, from coordinate 1,283,185 downwards.
AACTATTTTCAGAAAACACTACCAAAACGAGTTTTTTAGTTTTTAAATACTAAAATACTGAAAACAGTTTTATAAAATTGTTGTCAAACAAGCACTAAAAGTGAATCAAGGAATAAAAAAAAATATTTTTGAATTTTAAGAACCAAAAATGATTTTTTATGAAATTTTAAGGACAAAAAACTTATTTAAACCTTTTAAGAATAATAAAAATTATTAGACCTAATATTACTCATTTGATTTTATGACATTTTAATGGGACTTATTGTATTAAAATTGGTAAAATTGGTAAAATTGGGTCTAACTTAACCTCACAAAATCAACTTAAAATGTGAGGTTTGTACCTCATTTATATTGTTATTTGGTTATATCACTAGTCGATGTACAATCTCCAACACACCCCCTCATGCTGAAAACTAGATATCTTAAGCCTAAAGTTTAATATTTGTGAGTGGTCCGATAGCAAGTCTAAATCAATCTTACAAAATTGGTTTATAAGTAGAAGTTTGTACCTCATTTATAGACTATTATTTGGTCATATCGTTTATTAATGTGAAATCTTCAACAGATTAAAATATTAACTTATAAATTATTATTTTGATTCTTCATTTACAAAATATCCTTATACGTATGAGTTATAACATATTATTCATGGAGAAATTATACGTTCTTTAAGAAATTTGTTATTGATAAGTTAATACTAAGCAAGAATTTTGGTTTATTTTATCTAAGAAGTCTTTATTCAAGTGATTGACCTAAGTAAGTCTATTTTTAAAAATAATTACTTGTACGAGTCTGTTATAGAAATAGTTACTAAGGTGGATTTGTTTTGGGTTTGACTTTGTCATACCACAATCACCAGTTGCATTTTTAAGGTTATGTAAAATGTTCGACTACTGTGGTGTCACGTAGCTGCCTCATTCAATTGGTCAAACCGCAGTTGATAATTGCATTTTAAGGAAGTCTGACACCGCTCTATTGAGAACACACATTGCGTATGGAGAAGGTAATCTGTCCTTTTAAAACTGTAGTTAATAATTGCAATTTAAGGGTGACCCAGTCAGTGTGCGAGATTGTCAGACATAAAACGCAATCATGAATTATGGTTTTATTGTCTGTCTCTGCACCACACACTATTTCATTAAGTACAATATCCATTTATGTTGAAAAAGTTTGTATGTTTTCAAACAAAAAAAGTAGCTTATTAGACTTGTTTTATGGTTAGTATAAATTATATTTAGCAAAATAAAATTGCATGTTACTATAAATATTATAAGCCTACATTAATAATAGGAGACGTTATAGCAATATATACACAATTTTCGAAAAAAAAAAATATCATATGCAATATTCGTGCAACATATTAATTACTATACAGACACATAGTGGCATAGGCACTTATGCATGTTTATATTAGCAACTTTATTTTCATTTGATAAAATAATAGTAATGAAGACAAATTAAATGGCTAATTATTAGCATGTGGACTTTTCTAATAGTTAAATTTAATTTAATCCTAAGTGAACACAAGGTAGGGAATGAAAATAAACCAACAACAAGAAGGTATTCAAACGTACTCTTAGACTACAATTGTTAATTCTAAAAAGAGATGATAAACAATGTATTTATGAGAATAAAGATCAAGGTGAAACATTTTATGAAATCACATTTCGTGATTGCATTTTATGTCTCGCAATCTTGCACGTTGATTATGGGAGCAGTTACCTTCATATGCGTAGCTCCTATTCCCACTAAAGTTGTGTATGACTTCTCTTAACCTACAACCTATGATTTCTTATAAATCCCTCAAATCCATAACTATGATTTTTGAAAAGAATTTTGCCAAACTTGTTCATGATTGAAGACCACCCCTTGAAACACTAAAGAGTTCCTAGTCAACTAGATGTCCCACAAAGTAGTTAACAAAAAATGCAAAGAATATCCACAATCTCCTTCTTGTTGAAATTCATAATACCCAAGTGATGCAAAAAATGAGAGTGGAAAAATGAGGGCAAAACACATAAATAGCATAACCATCTATAGCATTTCATCGTTACTTGATAATTTGACTCGCAGGTAAAAAATAAGTGCGACACAAATTCTAAATTATTACAACAAATTGGACATGAAGCATCATTTAGAAGGATGATGCTCTTTTTTGCCAATTTGACCTTAATCATATCCTATTATAGATAGCCACATGACACCATATGACTAGACATTTTACATAGTCCTAAAAATGCAATTCGAGATTACAGGTTAACTAAATTATACCCAAAAACAATCTTATATTGATAAATAGTTCTAATAGAGACTATTTAGGTTTTTTTTTTAAAATGTATTTTGTTATATCAATTACCCTCTTAACCTATTACGCATTTATGAGTTCATCTCTAGGTTGGTTACTTACGAAGAATAACGAAAAAAAAATTTAACAAAAAAAATTACGTTGGACGAAGTCTACTGAGATTCTTTGATAAAAAATGAGTTGTTTCTTTTTTTATACATATAACTGTTAGTTAACATTAAAATATATTTTTTTATAAATAATGATTAGGTTATAATATATAAAAGTGTAACTTTTATAATTTCTTATTAAAGCAATTTTAATAGATAAGTTTTTAAAAAATGACATGATATTGCAGATATTTCAACCAGTAATGTGAGGATAAAAAGAAATAAGTGAAAAATCTCATTTAAGAATCCCGTTAGAATATCTTAATTTTTAATTTTCATTACTCTATCAACAATATATTATAAGAAATTTAATATTTAAAGAAACAGGTATTAAAGCATATTACATTATATTAAAAGATTAGTGGTGCATGTGACAAGGGTTAATGGTGTTACGATACTACTACAAATATTTTATTACAGGAATGTAAGTTAATCTAATGCAAGTGAAGGAGAGAAAAATCGAGACTCCATATGTGGTGTGAAGTTATTTGTTTAAGAGGAAGGCAAGGATTGTGGAAGGTAAGTGAATATTCACTAACCAGATTCTTCCTCCTACATTCTTGGATGTCAACGAGAGGATTTGGATTGTGGCATGGCATATTCTCTGTTTATACCGTCAGACATTTATTGTAGGGGTATTTTCATCGTGCAATCAGACATTTATTCATCAAAATAAAAATTTAACTCAACGTTCAACGTTGATGTGTATATTTGTATTTGTATTTTAATATGGTATAATAATTTTATAATTTTAATTTAATATGTTTTATAGTAATAGAATAGAATATAAATAATTCATTATGTATTTTTGTGTGTAATAATTTTAGTTTAGTATGTTTTCAAATATATTTTGTTAATTTTTATATTTCTTTGTTTATGATAATATGATAGAAACATGTCACATCATCGACGAATATGTTAGATTTGCAATAAATTTGAGAAAATGAAGAACGAAGAGACTTTGAATAGAATTCAAAATGTTGTTGTACCTTTGTATTTGCATTTTTATTAAAAATATATAATTAAATGTATATGTATATTAATGATGTTTAAGAAAGAATGATTTCTTTTAAGATATAAATTATGAAAATGTCCATTTATATGGAGAAATTATATTTGTGAGAGTGGGAAAATCATAAAATCAATATGATCAGATTCGGCGCTGTCTCTTACTTGATTAGGGCAAGGAGACAGGGGTCGATGATTGACCCGTACAACTCAGATTACATTAAAAAATATAAATATTTTATAACATATGTAATTTTATACTATAAAAAAATCATAAAACAATTAAATTATACCAAAAACCAATAATACAAATTAAAGAGTGGAGACTAAACATACAAAAGGATATTAGGGGTTTTATTCCCATTCAAAACGATATCATTTCACTTATTAAGAAAAAAAAAAAACATGACCTCTTGAGTCGCCAGGTTGCCAAGTCACCAGTTCTCAGCCAAGTTTGACCAAGTTGCTTCGTATCAGTTTGATTCTGATACATTTCCAATTCGAAGGCTCAGACTAGTTATATGACCAATTCCTAGTTGAATCGGGCAGCCTGAGCCAAATTTTAAAACATTGCATAAATTGTTTAGAAGGATACAATAATTATAAAATCTGGATACCAAAAAGTCTTATTTCCATTATATAAGGTTGATCTAGTGATAAAATCCATATATGGGAAAAAGGGGGAGAGAGAGGTCATGAGTTAGAATCTTGATTTTAACATAGTAGTTTTTTCTTTTCTTTTTTAATTTTCAAATAAATATAAGCATAAAATTGAAAATGAAATGTGGACACCAAAAGAGTGAATTCCCTATATATATGTTATGGATTATAGATGGATAATATAATACTATATATATAAATTATGGCTAGTAGAACAATTATGTATGTTGGATATAAATATTTTAAAGTGTTGCAAAATCCATATATGGGAAAAAGGAGAGAGAGAAATCATGTGTTCAAATCTTAATTTTTTAACAATGTAATTTTTATTTTTATGTTTTAATTTTCAAATAGATATAAAGGTAAAATTGAAAATGAAATATAAACACAAAAAATGATTTTTTTTATTTATATATATATATATTATTATAGATACAACCAAGATACTAAGATTAAATCTAATTGTGAAGTTGTAGTTAAATTAGGAAAAATATATTTAACCGCTTAATTTTTTTTCAAATAAACACTTTAAATTTAGTTTTGTTTTAATTTATTTTTTGTGGTGTCTTAATTGATCTTAAATTTTGGTTTATTTTCAAATAAATATCAAAAACTTTAATTTTGTCATAATTGAACCTTAAAATTTAGCTCTTTTTAAGATAATCCCTTAATTTTAATTTTTAACTTAATTAATTCTTATAATTTACCATTTTATAAATAATTTATTATATTAATTTGAGGTTAAATTACCTATAAAAATTAAATTTTGATAGTTTATTTATTTTAAATCCCAATAATTTATTAATCTTAATTTTAGAATTAAAATTTTCAAATATTGAGACATAATAAAATTTATAATTAAAAATATAATAAATATTTTTTTTTAAATTCTTATTTTATATTTTACTACTTGAAAAATGATTTGTGATAAAAAGAAGAGATTAAAAGATCAATTGAAAAGATATTAAAGGACCAATTTAAAACAGATTAAAGGTTACGATGTACTGTAAATAAAATAAACTCTAAGGATCAATTAGGATTAGGATGTTTATTTGTAAAAGATGTACGATTTAAGGGTCTAATACGAATTTTTTCTTTTAAATTGTTATACTTTAAATATTTGTTTGACCATAAATAAAGTCAGAATATTGATATAAAAATTTTAGAAAACTTAATAGGGATAACTAATATTGTAAACTTTTTTGTGAGATAAGTTTGTTTATTTTTATGGGTGAATTAATGACTAATTTTACATAATCATTATAAATATAAAAAAATTTTAATTACCGTACATTATATTACACAATTTAACTAGAGTAATAATATTTTTTATTGAAAATTTTAATTATATATTATATTAAATAATTTTAATGAGAATATATGATGTTTTAATATTTATTTTTACCGTAATAATTTTTTAACGATATAAAGTTAGATTCCTACATTCTTATGAGAATATTTTGGAGGAAAATTTAGCTAAAAGTGTTATAAAAATATTTTTTTTAAAAATATTATTTTTGAAATGGATATCAAACATGAAAAATTAAGATTTTTAAAAAAATAAATAAAAATTTTTATCTTACAAAATGCCTTATACCCAAAAAAACATTATTTCCTATCAATGTTGTCTTTTAGAATAAAAAATAAATAGAATAAACTAAAATTTGTCATACAAGATTCTAAGAGAAATAAATACTTCTTTGCTATAAAAAATGATGATGGTGGATATCGGTAACAATAACGATGGTGAAAAATGAGATGACTGTGGAGTGAAAAATGAATCAAATATTAAGAGTAATTTTTAATTAGAAACAAAATTGAGAACATTTGTTTTGATTTTGAAAAAATATGTGAAAACGTTGTAAAATTGAATTAAAAACCAGTTCAATTCTATTTTTATATAACATGTTTTGATCTGAAATTATATTTAAAAGTAAAAAATTTACAACTCTTGAATTTCTTAATCTATGATTTTGAGAAAAGTGAAAACAACGGATTCTTTCAAACATACATGTACTTAAATAAATATTAAATCAAATGTTTAAAAGATATAATTATTTGTTAATTATATTAGTTTTGTTAAAAAAAACATAAAAATGAATAATTGTTATAATTAATTTGATATGATATACTATAGATGTCCTTTCAATGTTTTTTTCATTAGATATGTACATTTAAAACACACCTAAAGAATTAAAAATGAATAAAAGGGAAAGACCTCATTTCATAAATCATAATTTTTTTTTTGGTGTGAATTTCCAAAATCATGATTGACACCTTAACATACGAATCCTTCTATCAAAAGTCAATCCCTTTCCTTATTTATTATATATTTATTTTACCGCAGAGGAGGACAAACAAGTTGAAATATAGCTATATTGGGCCATGGCACATAGAAAATTATTAGTTCAATTTGTGTGTACTATTTGATCAATTTTCAACATTTTGTTTTTTATTTTAAGTCATGATATATTGATGATGTATTTTTAAATTTTTGTATTTGTGTCCAATATTTAGTGAATTAACTAACATCTTTGAAATTGAGAGGATTGACATTAACGGTTAAACGATAAATATTATCTGACATGTAATAATAATTACAATATCATTCTATTAAAAGTTAGACATAAATTCAACAAATTAAAAATATAATATGATTACTTAAAATAAAAAAGAAAATAGAAAATTAATAAAATAAAAGGATACAATACAATGATGTAATTAAGTCAAAATAATTCGAAACGCACCTACCTACCCAATTAATTAATTCCCGAATAATAAATATAAATACTCATGCAAGCATATACAATCTGGCATTTCGGAAGGAACAGAGGAAAGAAGAGGAGAGAATCTCATCAAGAGAAACGTCATCGTTGCGCCCACGTGGACGGTGCAGCCAACACCCTCGCCCTGCTACCTGCTGTTACCGGTAACCCTTTCCACGGGATCAAATTATTAAGAAAAAATAATAAAAAAGAAAAGAGAAAAACCGGGGTAGGACGGTAGGTACGGTCCGTTGGTTGCATCTTCTCCAGTTACTCGCTTTCTACCGTTCTTCCCCTTCTATAAATAACAGCTTCCGACCTCGTGCACATTTTTTCCCTTCTTCTTCCTCCTCCTTTCTCGTTGAGCACCATTTCCGGCGAAGTCGCCGGCCAAGTCACCGTCGTTTCCGCCGGACTGTCCCTCCCCACGTCGCCGTCTCCGTCCTCCTTCAGGTTCTTTCCCACTTTTACATGTCGGCGGCGTCATTTATTTCTCTTTCGTCTTATCAGATCTGTCTCTTTTTCCGTGCTACGATGAATTGCACTCATTCCTGCGCCGCACTTTCAGAATTTTATTATTATACATGTGATTTATTTTTTCCCTTTTGAATCTTGTGGTTATGATGATTCTTCCGTTATTTTTTAGTTTTTCCTAAGGATCTTGATCTGCTACTTGTTTTCCTTCAATGTGTCCTTTGCCATTTCGTTGTGGTATTTGTTTTTTTGAAATTGATTGAGGGAGGCCAAGGTGATGTTTTATATTGTCCAAAATGTAATGATATGTTTGTTTTTTTATTTTTTTATTTTTACTTTTACTTCTCTTCCTATATCTGTAGCTTAATCTGTACCAAGGGTTACAAATATAATGATATTTTTAATCAATTTTATTATTCTGATTGCGACTCGTGATTGTGCCTTGCATTTCTAATTCTTTCCAGGGGTTTGTGCTTTTTTTATATTTGGATTTTTCTGATTTGGTTGTTAGGAATGGAATATCTTTGATTCAGTTTTGCATTTGACCTTGGAGTTATTTTGTTTTTCTGGCTGTAGATATTATCCATTTCTTGCTTAGTAGTACGCTTATTAGAAAAGCTGAGGAAATGGACGGCCATATGGGAATGAGGAAAATCAGCTCCCACTGCTCTATCAATGATATGGATGATTTCGATCTCTCTCGTCTCCTTGACAAGCCAAGGTTGAACATTGAGAGACAGAGATCGTTTGATGAGAGGTCACTCAGTGAACTGTCCATTAGTCTTGCGAGAGCAGGCTTAGATAACTATGACGCCTATTCGCCTGGAGTAAGATCTGGCTTTAACACACCTGCCTCATCTACACGGAACTCATTTGAGCCCCACCCTATGGTTGCTGATGCCTGGGAATCCCTCAGAAAATCTTTAGTCTATTTTAGAGGCCAGCCGGTTGGCACAATTGCAGCTGTTGATCATCAATCAGAAGAAGTTCTAAACTATGATCAGGTGAATCCTCAAACAATACTGAAGTTTCATATTCTGATTTTAGGGTTGTTAACATGCTTCTTTGTTACTTCCATTTGAAAATAATGGCACTCTAGATCACTTGAAACTAAATTCTAGCATGTGTTTACGCGTGCCCACGTGTGCATGATGTATGTTTAATCTAAAACTACCTAATGCCATTTGTTTATTCACAAGTTTTCAAATTGCAAATTGAACTGGAAAGGCTGAAGCATCATAACATTTACGGGTTCCTGCAAATTCTACAAGATAATGTAACATGATAGCATATATTTAACCTCAATAGTTACCACAGAGCTTGAATGCATATTTGACTGTAATGAATCTAATAGTACTGTAACAAGCATATGCAGATTCTCTATTATATATTTTGATTGAACTTTTAAGTTGAAAATATTTGGAAAGCCGCTTCATGTCTGATGTATTAACAACAATGAATATTGTAGTTGTTGAATGCTTGATTAAGTTGGAGAATTCATTTGTTTAACATACAACCTAACCTGACTTCACATTTTGGAAATAACAGTGTTTACATGAATTTTAGGGACAAATCTAGCTAAACAAAGAACCAGACTAACAAGAGAAAACTTATGTTAATATTGAAAGTATTAACTGCCAACAACTTTTGGCACCAGTATGCATTGACGTATTGACTCTCATTAGTCATAATTTCCTAGTGGTTTCAGTTTTTTTAGCACTTGGACTTGTAGTTACTTTATGCCTTGGTCTAAATATGCATAATCTATTGTTTCTGCTCTTTAATAGTTGTTGATTAAAAGAAGAATCTGAGGTTTGCGCTAACAGAGGACCCTTCAAACCTAAAAGCACCATGAACTAAGTTTTTTAACTGTCACACACAGATCTGTCTCTTCTAAGACGAGTATGAAGTTTATTAATTAAATAAATATTCTTTTTCTAGGTTTTTGTTCGAGATTTTGTGCCCAGTGCTCTAGCCTTTTTGATGAATGGTGAACCAGATATAGTTAAGAACTTCTTGTTGAAGACACTACATCTTCAGGGGTGGGAAAAGAGAGTAGATCGATTTAAGCTTGGTGAAGGTGTAATGCCAGCTAGTTTCAAAGTTCTTCATGATCCTGTTAGGAAAACAGATACACTTATTGCAGATTTTGGTGAAAGTGCAATCGGAAGAGTTGCTCCAGTTGACTCTGGATTCTGGTGGATCATTTTACTTCGTGCATACACAAAGTCTACTGGGGATTTATCTTTGGCTGAATCTCCAGATTGTCAAAAGGGAATGAAACTTATACTGACTCTATGCTTGTCAGAGGGATTTGATACATTTCCAACTTTGCTTTGTGCTGATGGGTGCTGCATGATTGATCGAAGAATGGTAAGACATAATTTGCAGCTGTTTCTCAGTATGCTAAGATAATTACTATTGCTTTTGTTATCTGGCTATAAGAATGGTTTTTGTTACATTTCATTTGTTTATAAACAAAGATTTAGATAGCCATGTTATGGTGCCGGATGATTCAATTGCAATTAGATTTGTTGTTACAAGTCTTGCTCTTATTCTGCTATGTTAAATTTTTTAAAATAAGTGCCAAAAGATTGTTGGATGATGGTGTCGAACCCTTTTGACACTGATAGGGTATTGTATTTAAACTGTTTAAATCATTATAAGTATTTTCAATTGCCTTAATTTGTATGTGGCTACTATTGAAGACCTTCGATATGTTATTAATTGTTTCTTCTTTCTTTCTTTTTTCTTGCAGGGTATTTATGGTTATCCAATAGAGATTCAAGCACTTTTCTTCATGGCATTGAGATGTGCTTTGTCAATGCTGAAACAGGATAATGCCGAAGGAAAAGAATGTGTAGAACGTATCGTGAAGCGTTTGCATGCACTAAGTTATCATATGCGAAGTTACTTTTGGCTTGACTTCCAACAGCTAAATGACATTTATCGGTATAAGACTGAGGAGTACTCACATACTGCAGTAAACAAGTTTAATGTTATTCCCGATTCAATCCCTGATTGGGTATTTGACTTTATGCCAATGCGCGGGGGCTACTTCATTGGAAATGTTAGTCCAGCCCGGATGGATTTTCGATGGTTTGCTTTAGGCAATTGTGTTGCAATTCTATCTTCTCTTGCAACTCCAGAGCAATCAATGGCTATCATGGATCTTATTGAAGCTCGTTGGGATGAGTTAGTTGGAGAAATGCCCATAAAAATATCTTATCCTGCTATAGAAAGCCATGAGTGGCGAATTGTTACTGGTTGTGATCCCAAAAATACCAGATGGAGTTACCATAATGGAGGATCTTGGCCAGGTTCTTCCTTTCTTCTTATTTATTCAAACTTGATAATGCATTTAATTTGGGGTTAAGGGTTAGGTTAAGCTGGCTCTTAATCTTTAATGTGAAAACACATTGATAATGGGTAAAACCCGTTGTTAATATTTGTTGGCAATATTGTAAGTTATTGTTCTCAATGAGTGGTAATCTATGGGCCTATTTGGATGAGCTTCCGCATACAATGAAAAAAGTTAAAAAAATTGTTGTAAAGTTTTTCCAAACAAAGTGAAATTTTTTACAGTTAATTTGTAAAAAGTCTTACCTCTTTTAGAAATACTATATGAGAGAATTTTTATATACGAACTTTTATAAGTTAATTTTAATTTTTGGAGAAGTTTATTTCATAATTTTTTTCTCCTAAAAGAACTTATGAAGAAGTTCATCCAAAGTTCCAAACAAACCCTATGTCTACTAGAAGCATTGTTGATTATTCTTACCACGTTACGGAATAAAATTATCAAAGACAGTTTTGGTGTCCTTTTTTCTTTTTTAACTCCTCAGTTTTTTTCTTTGTTTCTTGCTTGAGTGCAGTGCTCCTGTGGCTAGTAACAGCTGCTTGCATCAAAACGGGGAGACCGCAGATAGCAAGACGTGCGATTGAGCTTGCGGAGAGTCGTTTACTGAAGGATGGGTGGCCTGAATATTATGATGGTAAACTTGGGAGATATATTGGTAAACAGGCAAGAAAATACCAAACATGGTCAATTGCAGGTTACCTGGTGGCAAAGATGATGCTGGAGGACCCCTCACACTTGGGGATGATTTCACTTGAAGAAGATAAACAGATGAAACCGGTTATTAAAAGATCATCTTCTTGGACTTGCTAAACATTTCAGGTGATAGATAAATAGTATAAAAAACAAATAGAGAAAAACTTAGAAGGTGAGAGATATTGTTGTCTCAATACACGGCACTATTCTGGTGATTCCCTTACTCGTAGGTTTGATTGAAAGTTTGGCTTGTGTAAAATAGCTGCTGCTGAGACTGGCATCATGCTTTTCCCAAATAAGTAAAAGGACCATTCATTTCATGTTTGCTAATTTCAATGCTACCGTCCCTCGTGTTGCCTGGGATTTAGTAAAATCAGAAAAAAGTATGAAACATTCTTCATTTTATTAATGTGTTTTCTGGTAGTGGTCAATAAGGCATCTTTTATAAGGGGCCTAGGACAGAAAGTATTAGCCTTCTCATATGGAACATTACGTCTACTATCCACATTGCTACGAAATATGATAAATTATGCCTTTCTTTTCACCATTTTTCATGAATACAATGTTTAATTGATTTCGTTTAAAGTAATTACTGTTTTGTTCTTTATGTTGCCAATCAAATTCGCTTGCCAGGTATCATTTTACAAGGAACAAGTTTAATGCTACACACAGACATTTCTTTGCAGTTTAATGAGTTGATAGCAGTTATTATTCATTAATCATTTAATTAAATGTAACAATTAAAATTTTAAACTGATTATTTTAAAAAAAAGGATTAAAATAGTTTTTAGATCTAATCCTTGGAATATTTTTTAAAATTGAATTTTATTTATAAAATAAAAAAAAAATAAACAGAAAGTGAGAGTGAAAAATTATTTTAGAAAACTTCTATTCTCATGAAAATAGAATATTTTCATAATTTTTTATTAGAATAAAGAGAGAGCAAAATAAATTTATTGTAAAATTTTAAAAGTGAGAGATTTCCGGAAATTAATTTTTTTTCATAATTTATAACAAATAAGGCAATATAACATTCCGATACTCAAATTCCTTAAAATAATTAATTGGAGACATTAGGATATAAAATATCTTTATACACACGGGACTAGATGTTGTAAAACATGTAAAGAGTGCCGGAAATGTGTGAATGATAAGCGACAAGACTTTTTGCATCGTATCCAGCACTACATATAACAAAAACATTTGTCTGTCTGAGATGATGATCACTAATTCTAGTGATGGTTCCATCCATAGATGCAATATGAGGGGCTCTTGCTCTAGTGCACGATACATGGGATTTCATTTTCCCATGCCCATGAGTGTACAGAAGGAGTGCGAGTTAGAATTTTTTTATTAATAAAAACAAAATTAACAATTAATATTCATTGTAAAAAATATATCTTATTTACCTAAAACAATTTATGATGTTAAACAAGTTTATATGTGATATTTAAAAATATAATTTATAAAAGAAAATAGCTATCCTATGTTAAGTCACTTATTTTTGCTAATGTTGCACATTAAAAGTAAAGACAAAAATCAAATCAATTTGAAGGACCAAATTTGAAAAGAAAAATCATAGATAAAAAATTAACAAACCTTTTACGTTTAATCTACATGTAAAACGTTTGAAATTGTGCCGTTATTTGCATATATGAATCATTTGTGTTCCTTTCGTTTTGGTAAATTGAAAATTGACCTGATGGCTTAAAAAATTAGAGGAATTTTGGTTACAGTTTACTTCTGATTTTATTTTTAATTAGAAAACTGTTACATAAATTTTAATTTATTTCTTGTTTTTTGAGATTTACATAGAAAATAGAAAAAAATATTTTCAATATTTACTATACAAATCGTTGGAAATAGTAAACAAATTGAAATTATGGTAATAATTTTTTAAATAAAAAGTAGTTAAAAAAAATAATCACAAAAGTAAAATTTAGATTTAGATGCTTTATGTAACATTTGGATATCCTTGGTCGTCTAGACATAAAAAAGATGACTTAAAAGTAATTGATAATGAGTAATGAGTAATTGAGTATGGATCTTATAACGTGGGCACTCTCAAACAATGGGAATTTCCTAATTAAAAAAAAATACAATTTTTCTAATTTCATGAAAACTCTTGTATAAAAAATTACTTTTAATAAAGGGAAGCATAAGCTTCTTAAAATTCAATGTTAACAATTTGTAGCGGAATTAAATTTAGTTTTTTTAATAAAGTTTTAAATTAAAGTTTTGGACAGAAAAAAAATCCACTAAAAGTAACAAGTTAGATTTTTCGACAAAAATTAATTATCGATAAAGTTAACGAATACTTTGTATAAATAATATAGTAATAAAAAACTATAATGTAGTATGTAATATGGTAATATTTTTATAATGGTGAAATTAATATTATTATTTCACCTGTAAAAATTAAATACATTTACAAAATTTATGTAAACTATATCAACCCACCTATATAATATATATATATATAATAAATTTGGTGCTGAATTTTATAATTTATACTTTAAAATCATATAAATTATAAACATGGAATTATGATGAATTATTGTGTAAATATAATTTACTTTTATAATTACCAAGAAGAACTATGCGTGAAAACCGTCAAGGGACTTCGGATTTTGGCGTAGCTAAAAACCGAAGTATATAAACTACCACATTACCAAAACCTAAAATACTATCTTAAAAGACTTCAGATTTCAGTATAGTCAAAAACCAAAAGTATATAAATACAAAGAACAAAAGGATGATGAGAATAAAGGCTCAAGACTTCAAAATTTCAACAGAGCGAAATCCGAAATATAACATAATCCAAAAATAAAAGCAGTAAAACCCCAAAGGATGTCGGACAAACCGAAATCCGAGCTCCTGCAAAACAACCAATCAATGAGCTAAGTTAACCAAGAAGATAAATCAATATAATCACTTATTAACATTATTCTCAATAAAGCAAAACAGGATTTACAAAGTACCTAATGAATAAAAACCAAACAAGTTAAGTAAAAGGAATGCACGGGACAAGTATTGACCGCTAGGTAATAATCACATTTCTTATTATAAATACTAGGCGTAGGAGTTACGTGTCATTTAATCATTCAGGAAAATTTATTACACTTCAACCTCTCTCACCTTCTCTATCTTGCTTATTATTAACTTGAGCGTTAGAATCCTCTCTTGCATATTCTGACCCTTGTAAAGGTGCTAGGATACATTGTCAAGCTCATCATAAACATTTCGATAAGTTTATAGCGATTTATACTCAAATACTCTTTGGTAAGAACAACTCTAAAACCTTTAAACAAAAACATTATTCTCCCTTCCCCTAAGAAATTAGAATACTATATTAGGAGTAATATTTTAAATATCATTTTGATGTTTTTTATTCATTGATAGGGCATATTTTTTACGTTAATATTATATATTATTTTTCAGAATATCCACAGATAACAAATTCATTCGTGATTCTTAATACATTTTGTGGTACTCTAATACTATGTATTTTTATAAAGTTTTAGTCCAATAATAAAACTTAGGCTAGTTATTAGTTTATTTTTAATTATCTTATAATGGATTCATAATTTAAATGAAGAATCAATTTTTCGGAAAAATTTGTTTTTCCAATATAGAGAATGTTGATCTCTTGATAGCTGAAGAATGACTCTTATGATTAAAAATTTAGACTAAAAATATTTTTCCTTATGGTTAAGAACAAGCTTAAATTCTTTTTATAATATCAAATTATTATATTATTTGTATTAATTATTTTAAAACTAAAATATCCTTTACTGAAAAAGTTATAATGAGAAAAAATTAAAATAAAAAATGTACTAACGATAGTAATAGTTTAAAAAAAATTTAAACCATATTTATAGTTATCGACTAAACTAGTATCCTTTTGAATTAGATAGAATCTTATAAATAGGAGCGAGAATATGTATTAAGCTCTTATATTTCATGACTGCAAAACTTTGTCAGAAATTCAGAATCAGCAAATAGTGGTAAAAATAAATATCAAAACATCCCCTAAAAATATCCTGCAGTCGTGCACATGGTCTGGGCCACTAGGGAGTGATGTGAAGAATCTTGCAAATGGCACATTGGTTTACAAATGGGCCCAAAGAGGCCTAAAAGTCAAAAACATGGATCAACTTGATAAAGTGGGTCTGTTCCAAAAAGTAGCCCAACTTTGTCTCTCACATGCTTCCATGTGACCAACAGGGAGTCACGGACACTCAACATGTTCCATGTAATTTAAAACTAAACATCAAAGTATGTTATTAGATTGTTTTCATCCATCTTTAGGTCACATACAATGTTATCCAATGAAAGAATGAAAAGAGCAAATGTGTTCAGTATAGAATCTTATTCAGATGATCAAGCTTATTGTAGTTAATTTAAATTTAACCATTTATTTTGATTATACAGTGGAACAATGTTTCACTCACACTCTCATACTCAATTGATATGTTTTACAAATAATAACTGTAATTCTAATACATTTTAAATTTAGACTAAGTTCTACTTTCTTTTCCTGTATGAGTTTATTTTCATCCATCTTTAGATGAAGTATTTTTTTAATAAAGGCTATATGAACTTGAAGCTTTCTTTTTACCTTGAATTGGGAAACCATCTTTTCTACTTAATCATTTTTTTTAAAAAAGCTTAATATTGAAATTTAAGATTAAATAATACCTACCTAAATACGTAATATTGATGTTCCTTTACAAATCTGAGAAAAATAACATTGGTACTAAAATAATGTGATTAGATGATAAGTACAAGGTAGTAAAATGAACCGAATTAGTCCATATGTGAAATGTAAGATTTAAACTTTAAATTTTGAACCTAAATTCTATGTGTAGCTTTTCATTCCTATATGATTATAACTTGATGCGGACTTAACTTGCCCAAACCCTAAAAAACAATATTTTTACGTGGCTTGAGTATAGAGGTCTAAATCAGTAAATATTTATAATAAGTCTTGGCTAATAGTGTTATTATTATTAATTATTTTAAGGAAATAAAATTGGGTTGGGAAATAATATTTATTTAGTCCAAAAGTAGCAACAGAAACAGATTTTGAGAAATTGAGTTATGGAATGAGGCGTATGATGGAGATAGATATTTATGAAAGAAAAAGTAGTAGTGGATTGAACACGTATTAATGTCATGGGGCATCCCCACAAGTCCACCCATAAACAAATCCAAACTGTCTCTAACGAAATATTTAGCACTGTCTAAATAATATCACAAGCTCCAACATCCATCTGCATCTGCATCTGCATCTGCAACTGCAACGGATAAGATCCCTCCAACCCAACCTGAAAAAGTATCAGAGAAATGCACAATGAAATAAAGGAAGAAAGCAACCCTCTCCTTTTAGGTATCAAAAGTAAATCCTCACAACAATTTCAAAATGCACCCAAAGTGGCCCTGAAAATCAGTTTCACTTTCCGTTTCTATCTTTCCAAGATAAGGATGTCTTGGATCAAACTTGTTAACCAGTGTTTTAAATGTTTGATGTTTTTTTTTTGTTGTTAATTTAAGGGATTGATATATAGTATATTCAAATTTTTTATTTGATTAACTAAAATCCCAAGCACAATCATTAATGCTTTTGTTAGATAATGGTTTTCTATACAATAATCAATTTATTGAAACAAAATTTAATTATTATTATGTACTAATAATACAAAAGAGTTTTATCTTGATGGTGAATCATAACTTTTTATTTATATGATTTTTAAAATATTAATTAATAAAGTCAATAAATTTATTATAAAATAATTGAAGAATTGAAATTGAATGTTAACGTAAAATTTTTTACACAAAAAATATATAAGTCTTTTTTCTATTTTTATTAATAACATTTGAGGAGTATATTTTGAAAAGATCGAACCAAAATATTAATATTTTTAATTTGTATTTTTGAAAAAAAATATTAATATTGTAAGAAAATTAATATTTTCAATTATTTTTTATTTTTAACTAATATTTTTTTAAAAAATAATTTTTATTTTTAATTTGGATATTAATATTTTTAATTTGTATTTTAAAAAAAAAAATTGTCTGCCAAATGAAGAACATCAAATGCATATTGTAACAACAAGTCAAACATACCATATAAAGTAGATCTTATTGATTGAGGAAATGAAAATATTTTTTAAATCGAATATTGTAAATGGTGAAAAATTTGTGGATGTCACCTTCCAAAACTACAGAAAATCTCAATCCCACGTTAGGTTTTGGTGAGAGAGTTAGGTTTTCGGTAAGAGGGAGAGAATGTCCCTGTCTCAATCCCATGTTAAGTAAATACTCCTTTCATTTCAAGATAAGGATGATATTTGAAAAGATATTTGTCTTGAAATAAGTTTCACATTTATATTTTTAGTATTCTTCAGACTAATTAGACATAACAGTGACAACGGGTGGATACAAGTAGTATTTATTTACAATTCGTTCCATTATAGAATATCTGTATTTGTAATTTATAATTTGTTCTGTTATAAATATATTTGTATTTGTAATTCATAAAAAGCTATTGGATGTTTATTATAAAAATAATTACAAGTTTTTTAATGTACGTGGATATCTACAAATATTCACATATATTTTTCAAAGATATTTTTTTTTAAATATATTTTTTTACTTGAAGTTTCACTAAAAAATAATTTATTTATTGAAAAATCTAGAAATAAAATTATGCTAGTAAGTTGTACAAGATTAATTGGATTTAAAAATAGATTAATATAATATATATACAAAATATTTAATATAAATAGAATATTCGTTTTACATTACCGATATTTTTATAAAAAATAATTCTTTGAATTATTCATTTTCTATAAAAAAAATAACATTGATAACAATAAAATTTGACAATTAATATTTTAAGTTGATTTATTTAACAAAAATATTATTTTTTTAAAATTTGACAACAATTAATATTTTAATTTAGCAGGTAACAACTACCTGCAAATACGACGTACTATAATACTTGTATCTATATCCATTAAGGATTGGGTAAAAAGCACACGTACCTGCGGGTGACGAATACCCATTTAAATTATCCATGTAAATATTTTCATGAATTTAATCCGCGGATGTTAATTTTTTTGCCATCCCTAATTAAGGTTGACCTAATGGGAGGTAAATAAATTTAAAAACCTAGTCAACGATGAACATATGATAGAAACAAATCATTCAACAACAATGTTTTTAGTGTAAAATGAAATAGAAAAATACTCAATATTATACTATAAAAAAAAACACACACAATATTAAAAAATTTGAGTTATTTGATGAACTTAAATATAAACAAATTTAACTAATTTTTTCATATTAAATACTATTATTTCTAAAATACCTTTATTTAATTACAATTATAATTATTTTTACTTATATACAAGTTTAAAAAGAGTATAAAACAAGACATCATGATGAATAGTTTATTTCAATTTAATAATATTGTTTATTTTTAAATGTTCTTAAACTATTTTTTAAGGAGTAAATAAGATTTACTTCTTAGGAAAAGCAAAAAATTATTATTGTTTTTTAAAAATGACTAACGAAAAAATTCTTTATATTATTAAAAAATTAAATAAATGGACTCAATCTATTAGTGTTAGTAAAAGTTTATTCAAGAAGGATTTAACAATCTAATAATGATCACCAATTCATTGAATTGAAATCCTCTTTATTTGTTCGAAATTCAGAATACAGAGAGGTGTATTTTCCATTTAAGCATTGTCTAATCATCACACATATATAATATAATA
Organism: Psophocarpus tetragonolobus; assembly: GCA_037954015.1. Lineage (NCBI taxonomy): Eukaryota > Viridiplantae > Streptophyta > Magnoliopsida > Fabales > Fabaceae > Psophocarpus > Psophocarpus tetragonolobus. The sequence continues at coordinate 1,263,983 of JAYMYS010000016.1, read as the reverse complement.
TAATAATATATGAGAGGTTAACGTTATATATTCGTAGAATCTTTCTTTTGCCTATTGAAAACTAGAAGAAAATATTTTTCATATATAATGATAACTACAATATTTAATTAAAAATCAAATAAAAAGTAAATAATAACAATAGTCTAATATGAATGACTTTAAAATAAACTTTAATGATGAAAATGACACAAAGTGAAACTTATAAGATCTTGGCAAAAGCAAATATTAGCACATAAGAAAGCCTTGAGAGTAGAAAATTATATTTGTAGAATTTAAGTGCAGGGTTACTCGTAGTTAGGTTATTTTAATAACCTAACTATAATTATTAAATAATTATATATACAAGTAGTCATAATAATTCTAATTATAACCATTTTTTCATAACCAATTATAATTTAGCATAATCCGTTATCTTTTATAAATAATTGATTATATAACCGGTTATAAATTTATAATTGGTTATATCTAAAATTGGTTATATAACCGATTATGGATATGTAACTGGTTATTTAACCAATTATTTATCTATAACAAGTTATATAACCGATTATAAAAAAACTTGTTTTTTAAAATGATTTTTTCTAATTAACTTTTTTCCCATAGTAGTGTGTAAATTAACTTAGAGCTATGTAAAACATGAGAACGCATTCAAATGGATATATAGAAATTAAAGACAAATAAAAAGTTCAAAATTGCACATGTTTTGTGACATTATATACCATGTATCATATACCTAAAATAGCATAAGAAAACATAAGTCCATAACTAAATGTGTAGGTTCCTTCGACACTTTCATTTCAATTAATCACAAGCATTGAACATAAAATAGTTTTTTGATATAAGAACAATCAAACTTGATTATATAATACTTCAGTACACTGGTCCTTTAGATAGACCAAGGCGAACTTCAATCCCATGATGCATGTTCAATGCTTGTGAGTTTGCAAAAATAAATAGTAATAAGAGACAGAAAAGTACCAACCACCATGTACCATATGCCAGTGATGTATATAAAAAATGAGTAATAACTAAGATTGCATCCCTTAATTATCATAGATACTAAATTCACTAGTTAATTAAGGTAGAACAAGTTACAATAGTGTAGCTAATAAACTCTTGTATTAAATCGTATTGATAATCTGACCAGTGAAGATAGACTAGTAATTAAGGATATAAAAATAAAGAAGGTATTTAAAAATCACATATCAATATAATGTTGTCTTTGTCAATAAAATAATTTTTTTCCTTTCAATTTCTTTACACCCAATTTTAGGTTGCAATCTAAAGGAGAACAAGTTATATATAGTGCACTAGATATAATGTAAGAAACATACGAAACACTATGAATCCTCATCAAGAGTGACATAGGTTGAGCTAGTACCACCATCTTGCAGAGAGACCAAATCTGCAAAAACAAAAGAAAAGGAAATACATGTGATTAATATTATTTATCAAGTCATACAAGTAATAATACTATTAAAAATATCTTTTTTATTTCACCTTTCTCAATTTTCTCAATCTCTTCTATATCCTCTACTGAAGGCAACGATATAGGTGATCCACTGACCCAATATTTTGTGCAAATAAGTGTCTCTACTAATTTATGTGTTAGGCTACTGGGATATGGGTCAAGCACCTGTCCACTAGCACTAAAGGTGGATTTAGATGGCATAGTGGAAGCAAGTATAACTAACACCTTTCTTGCGATGTTTGCAAGGATTGGAAATCGACTTGAATTCACCTTCCACCAGGTTAGGAGATCAAAGTCTGGATTCTGACCATTCTTTAGATCTTCCTCCAAGTACTTACTCAACTCAATTTTTATAGTGCTTGACTTAGCACTAGTTGATTGCAAAAACTCATTGAAACAAATATTCGAGTCAGCATTATGTCCAACAAGTTGAGTTGGTTAAGAATTACCTTGAGAATTGTCCCCTATCCCACCTTTATATTCTTCAAAAATGACATTCAAACATGATTGTAAATCTTATTTCAACTTGTGTTCCTTGAATAAATCAAATAATTTATTGATAAATCAACTTGGATACATCAACTTGTATCTAGGATCCAACACAAAATGAATTAACAACAACATATTTAGGCTCTTAGGCTCCCCCCAATACTTATCATATTTTTCCTTCATCTTTTTGGCTATTTCCTTTGTTCTTGAGTTTGAACAAATGGATTCACACATCTATTTAATCCTTAACTCGATGGAAAAAACCTTTGCCATATATAGACTACTCGTAACATATGAAGAACCAGAGACTACTCGTAATATATGAAGAACCAGATATTCTCAAAATGGCTTCCTATAAAAAATTCCAAAAATTGTAAGATTTTTCTGTACTTCTTACAAATCAAATGATGTAGGCTCACTGTTTCCCCTTCGAAGCTCTTCACAGTACTTTGATTCTATAATTTCAAACTTTAGAAATGTCTTTTCAAGTCTCAATGTAGCCTTCAACATATTGTAGTTAGAGTTCCATCTAGTTTCAACATCTAATATGACACCACCTTTGCCTTTAATGTTACAAATTTCGAAACATGAATCTAATTTTTGCTATCTTGAAGGAGAAGACTTCACATATCTCATAACAACTCGAATTTTGAGTATGGAGGTACCAATTTGTTTTAGGCCAATTTTCACAATCAAATTTAAGATATGTGCACAACAACACATATGAATGTGATTTCCATTCAAAACTAATTCATTCCTTAACCTTAACCTCATTCTTAAATTTTCAATCCCACGATCATTTGAAGCGGCATTATCTACTGTTACACTCAAAACACGAGTCAACTCCCAACTAATCAAGCATTGAGTAACCTTCTTAGCCAAAATTTTTCCTGAATGGCCCTTGACTTGAAAAAAATTAAGAATTTTCTTTTGCAACCACCAATTGTGGTCTATGAAAAGAGAAGTTACGCACATATAACTCATATTTTGGTACGAAGTCCATGTGTTAGTGGTGAGACATACACTATGCCAATGTTGAGAAAGAAAACTCTTTAATATAGTTTTTTCAGTTTCTCACAACAACAAAGCATCTTGTGTTAATGTATGCTATGAAATAGGAAAAAAATTTGGTTGCACAACCATCATACATTAACGGAAGGCTTTATGCTCCACAAATCTAAAAGGAAGTTCCATGGCCACAATTATCCTTACAAAGGCTCTCCAACATTTCTCCTGATCAAACACAGCTAGTGAAGGGGAAGAAACATTTGTTGTGGAGGAGAAATTAGATTTCATCTTCTTGTTCACTTCAATGTTCAGATTAGCTGATGCATGCACGCCTAGCATGAGCTTGAGCTAGGACCAATAAGAAAGGAGCATGACTTGGATGAAGCTTCAAGGAGCTTAGTTTAGGACATGTTCTATTTAATTGTATTAATTTGACCATTTTTAGGTTTGTATAAGCACCCTTAAGTCATTAGGATTTTGGGTGTAGCTAGTTTAATTTTCGGTCTTGTATTTTGCCCTATAAGTTCTATTTTCTTTAGGAGGTGTAATTAGTCTCCTTGTGGAGTGTGTTAATTAGTTTGGGCTGGTCCAAGATGATTTATACATGTGGTTATTAATTTCCACACCCCTAATTCCTCTTCACACCCTTCTAACCAACACATGAAGCATGTATGAGACATGTGGGTCCCCTTGTCCCTTTGTTTCACTCTACATGTGCTTTCTCTCTCCTACATGACTAATTCTTGTTGCTTCTCATTTGAGTTTGAATTTTGGAAGTGCCATGTCATTTCCCTCCAAAATTCAAATTCAAACTAGAGGGAACATAGATCCATTTTTTTAGGGCCATGTTTGGATCTTTAATTGGATTAAATTAATTTTAATTGAGCACATGCTAAATTCACACTAAATTAAGCTAACTAACCCTTAATTAAGTATGTTGGACATTCAACTTGAGGTTCCTAAGCCCATGGTTCATGCTTTTCTCTATAAATAGAGCATTCCCTTCTTCATGTATATTTTAACACTCATTTTGAATGAAAATTATACTTCTCTAAATTGAGAGCTCTTTTATTCTTGAGAGTGTTTATGTTCTCTCCTTAGTGAGAGTTCTTCATGCTATTATCAAGGGTTCCTTCCCTTGTGGCTAGCTTCATCCTTTGGCTTATCTCCTTCAACAAGAGTGGCGCCTACTTCTCCTCCATTTTCTAGTCTTCCACCTCCATTTCTTCAACCTTGGAACCTCTATGAGCAAGGATCTTGGGAGAATTCTCTTCATTAAGGATTCTTCAAACTTGCCTTGGGGAGGGATGCATATTAGCCTTACACTTATTCACATAAATAATCATGGAACTCGTTTTGTGATTACAATTGAGTGTGCAATGACAATAGTTGCATTCAACCTTTCCATTTAAGCTAGGAACTATTGTGAAGTAATTCCAAACATTAGATTTATTTTTACGCATTCCATTACGAGGCGGTGTCCTAGGAACAGTAACTGAGGCAACAATATGCTCTATAGCCTCAGGGTCCAAAACATGCTCTTGATAAGCCATGATTGTGATCAGTCTACTGCAAAAATATTATTTCAAATAATTATAATTTTTGGATCATTTAAGGAGCTAAGTAAAAAATAGATGATTACTTAAAGGAAGAACATTTGCTACCACATTTAAAATTTGAATATGATATGTTACTTTTTTTTACGTGGACTTGTTTGCTTGAGACTAAAATAATCTTTGGGTCCCATAAAGGATATGCCACCATTTCCCAAAGAAAGGAAAATTATCTGCCAACTATCTATATCTAAAAACTTGGCACCAACAAAGCTTGAGTTTGAAAATGAACCTATTATGCTCTCTTATATAACTCAATATCCCTTCTCCTAAATCATTGGCAAGGTAAGCATGCCAACAATGTAAAACTATTGTACTTATGAAGTATAGCCGAGTGAATCTCAATACAAATTGAATCTATTACAAAGAAGACCTTAAAATAAATTTGGATTGAAAGGTACTTTTAAGAAATCACATACTCTGTATTATCATTCTCAGCCACAAAAAATGGTAACCATCAAGCATCCTAAAACTATTTCATCACATGATAGCTAGGAATTATGTACATATATAATGACTTAAACTACAACTCAATTTAATTTTCAATTAGAGCAATGATGAATTATGACAATAAACTTTGAAAATATGTATACTAATTAATAACTGCCAATGTGCTATTTTTTTGCTTATTAATAAGTGCTATAAATTGTTAAGGAATAAAAACTTTAAAAATGTTACCTATTCGTGAGTTTAGTATGGATCCTTAAAAAAAGATCTACCCTTTAAGTACATAATATACTAATTAAACTTTGATTTTATTATAATTTTATTGCAACTCTAATATATTTTTAATTTCTTATCCACTCATCAACCAAAAAAAGAAAATTCTTATCCACTCTATCAAAATAATTTCTTAACCACTCTCTTAGTAATGATTGTAATGCATGACAATTTTTTTTGGGTGATATTTTGTGAATATAAAGTATGAATTAAGAGATTGAAAATCCATGAGAAAATTTTGAAGTAATTATGATAACATGATTTTGAGGGGCACAAAAAGGCACAGAGGGATAAAATACTATAGAAGTCAGCCACACAGAAGAATAAGAGGGAAAAGGCAAAAGCAATCTTGGTTTCATGTACTATATATATATATGATGAATTAAACTACAACTCAATTTAATTTTCAATTAGGGTAAAGATGTGTTGGAACCAAAGATTTTGGAAAGCATGAAGTATCTCTTTTGGTGTTTTGGTTTTGATTTTTACTTCTTAGTTTTGCTTTAATAAATTTTATGGTAACAAACATGTTTGGTAGGTGTGGTACTTGTATTGTGTGTTTAGATAGACTTAAGAATGTGTTTGGAGAGTTTAGAAATAGATTACATAGGCTGGGAAGTGCTGAAAAATCCTAAAAAATGGAAACTATGGTAGGGTAATCGATTACCTTATTATGATAATCGATTATCCTTCGAGGAATTTTGGGTATTGAGATTACTGTTCTCGGGAGTAATCGATTACCTGAAAATAGTAATCGATTATTCCAGAGAACATGCATTTTGGACCATTTTTAAGCAGGATATCAAGTAATTAAGTAAGTAATTGATTATCTTGATTCAAAACTCATATAAAAGCATTTTCAAAACTGATTTTAAAAAAAACTTTCGAAAGGTCCAGTGAATGTTTGTTGCTCTTAACTATTTTACCCAAATTTTCTCCTAAAACTATACCCATTTTTTATGATTTGAAGGTGCCAAAAATTAAAGATTCAAGAAGGAGACTACACTAAGATGTGATATATCTTGGTGGGTATTAATCACTATAGGTGATATTGTTCTATACCTTTTTTTGTATTTTTTCACAATCTTTGACAATTTCTTAAGGTGTTCTTGAGATTGTTATGAAATCTTGCAACGAGGTGTTGTGAGTGAGGCGTTTGAGATTGCCAAATTGAAAGGAGATTTTGTTTATTTAAGCAGTGTTTGGTTTACAAATTGTAATGGAATACACTTCAAATAAAAATAAGAAGCATAATTTCCAAGAAATAAGATCAAAGATAAAAATGTTTTTAAGATTGATTTTTTTTGACAAATTTATTACTGGTACAACAAGAAGCTAAACTTCAGAAACAAAATTAAAAAAAATTCCTCTAATTTATACAACAACCCTCTACACAAAATTTTCATTATCCTCAGAAAACAATAAATCCATATATAACATTTACAAATCCAACTTTTTTACCACAACAACTATGTCTGCCTCAATTTGAATTCAGTTGAAGATCATTTAGTCAGCAAAAAAAAGGAACAAAGTAATTATTTCATTTTATGGGGTTCGATTGATGAAGAATGCCTGCGATCAAAAACAATATTAATCAAATGAATAGAAAGGTGAGTAACAAACTTAGAAATTAGATTATATGCTAAGTGTTTAGAAATCTGAAAACGCAAAAAAAAGAAAAAGGCATTTTTTTGCCCTTCATGATTTAAACAATAACAAGGTTATGTTCAAGAATCCATACCTTACATAAGTCCCTTATTGTGTGAAGAGAAAAATCCTCCTCAAGCTATATCTGCCAGAACTTGATTGCCTGAAGCCTCATTTGCCAAAACTGCATCACATTCAGTAGAATAAGCATACAAAAACATGAATATGTCCATATTAAAACCAAAAAGCAGAACAAGTGAGGAGATTATTAACATTCTCATCCATATTAAAATAAAAATGAAAAGGGAAAGAACAACGAAGAATCATGAGCAAGAGACGATAAGCAAGAAGGGAGAAGCAAACACTCACAATAATTGAGAAAAAGAGATAATCAGTTTTCTAATGCCCTCCTTGGGACCCCGCAACTCGGGAACCTTGGGGCACCGTTGCCCGAGTTTGGTCACCGACTTGCATCTCGGGACCTAATACCGACTACAACTAGGTGCTCACCAAAGGATCAAGAAGGAAGACCCATTTCTGTAAAAAAAGGTAACTTAGAATTCTGTAAATAAGGAAACTCGGAAACAAAACCTCCTTAAATAGAGTAGTCCTAAACCCTCAAAGGTATCTAATCTCTCACACTCTAATCTCTATCCTCTTACTCCCTTATTGACTTAGGCGTTGGAGTCCCTTTTGCATGTACACACTTGTCCCCTAGAGTTCCAAGGCCCGAAGGATCGAGAGGGGAACAAGCGAGGGGCATCCCTTAGCCAGACAGCACTCCTCGGCCACAGAAGGAGCCCGAGAACACTTGCGGGGATTAGGAGTCAGGAAGGATACATCTCGTACACCCAAGCTCGTGACGAACTAGAGACACCCTTTCGTGGACGGGGTACTCGATTAACCCCTTCCTTGTGGATGGATGACCCTTACCATCAAGCTCTATGAAGGCACCATTAATCCCGAAGACCACATAGAAGCATTCCTTACCAGGTAGGCCTCTACTCTAATAAGGACCGAGTACTATGCAGGATGTTTCCCACTTCCCTTGCAGGAATAGGTCTCAACTAGTGGTCATGAATCTATGGGGACGGGACATCCTTGTTCTATTCCCACCAGCTAAAGGGCAAGTCAAGTTCCTACTGGTGGCTATTAAATACTTCACTAAGTGGATAGAAGCAGCTCCCATGGCCAGTATCACCGCCTAGCAGGTGCAAAACTTCACCTGGAGGTCCCTCATATGTCGTTTCAGTCTCCCTCACACCATCATCACTAATAATGGAAAGCAATTCGATGTTGCCTCATACGAAGACTTCCTTTAAAACCTCGACATCTGGTACGCAACTACCTTGGTCGAACATCCTCAAACGATGGACTCGTTGAGACTGCCAACAAGGTTATCCTAACCGAGCTCAGGGTGCGACTCGGGGAGCACAAGGGCACGTGGGCCGATGAGCTCCATGAGTATTATGGGATACCACTGTCGATCTCAGTCTTTAACATGGGAGACTACCCTTTCGTCTCACCTATGGAATAGATGCCATTATTCTAGTAGAACTCGGGGAACCTTCACTTTGACACATCCATTTCCAACCTGACTCTAACTCATCCGTAACATCCATCGCTCTTGATCTACTTGACAAAGTCTATGAGGCAGCTTGTGTAAGGGAGCAACATGCAAGCAACGATTCGGAAGAAGGCACAATAACAGGGTGGTCGGACACGCATTCTGGGCAGGCAACTTGGTCTGGCGTTGGTGAGGAGACGCAAGCAAGGAACATGGACAGAGAAAGCTAGCATCGACATAGGAAGGACATTTTCGCATCATAGGCGCACTGGCCAATGGAGCATATCAGTTGCAAACACTCAAAGGAGACAACTTACCTCAAACTTGGAATGCAACCTACCTGAGGACTTACTATAGCTAGTCACGACGGGTGGTGTACTTTTTTTCCTACCCCGATCTTTTTTTCCAATAAAAGAGAAACTAGGTTTTGACCAGGGAGGTTTTAACGAGGCATACCTATTGATGTAAGCGCTTTGTTAAGTAATAAAACGACCATCATTGATCTCATTTCTAGAAACTTTTGTCTATCGCCTACTTAGTCCTCGCAGCCTATCGCCTACTCGGCCTTTGCGGCCTATCGCCTATTCGGCGCTCTCGACCTCCACGGCTTATCGCCTACTCGACAATCTCGGCTCTCGTGACCTCTGGACTACTCGTTATGCCTGATCGCTTTAACTATCATTCACTCAGTACCCTAAAAAACACACAAATAATAAAAGACTTCCACACAATAAAACCCTCAAAAAAAGGGTAAAATAAATTATTTCATTAATCACAACATAGTTTCTTACAAAAATAGAATTCAACAATTTTATAGGAGAAGAATACAAGCTAAGGCACCACATTCTAGGTCTCGACAACCCTCTCGGCAGCCCCAGGCTGGGCAGCGGCTTCCCCTGCTTCAGACGCCTCCATGTCGACATCAATCACCTCCATCGACAGAGCACTTTGGCTATTTGCCCCCAAATCCTCAGTGCCTTCTACGGGTTCCACCTCAGCAGGGATGATCCGCCCATCCTCGACGGATGCCCAAAGATCATAGGGGCAAAATCCACCCCTAGGGCCAAGACCCTTGCTTGCTCCATGACCCTCTTGAAACCTTCCTCCAGGGTTGCCATCATCAAGTCCTCAGATTGGCCCTTTGCCCCTTTCTTCAAGGCAGTCACCTCCTCCCGCAGCTCGACCCTTTCCGCCTCTACTTGAGCCAGGCAACCCTTATTCTTCGCAAAACTTCCTCATGCACCTTGTTCTCCTTTAGGTGTTGGTTGGCGGTGGCCTCCAAGCCTATCACCTTACCCTATTTCACCTTTAGGGTAGTGCAGACCTGGAGCACGACATCAGCCGCAACCTTCACCTCCTCGTCCATTTGCCGCCTTTCCTCAACCATCTTCTTACACTCCTCGGCATGAACCTTTATTTTCTTCTCCGCTTCCAGAATCTTGTTTTTGTAAAAGTGCATGGTTGCTATGGACTAAAAAAGGAAGACCTCAGCCGAGTTGAGAGAGCCCTCGACCCCAAAAAACTCCATCAGACCTCGGTCTTCCTTGGACAAAAGTCGGTCGTCGGATATCACTTGGGAGGAGGTCAGTTCCAGTTTCCACAGGGATAGGGCCTCGAGTGTGACACTACAGTGGTCGAGGCAGGCCACTCACTCTTTATGGAAATGATATACCATCTATCCTCGGCGAGGTGTACCTAACTCTGCCACAAACATACCACGTAAAAACGTCTAGCATCCCAAAAAGTAAAAACACAGTACCTCATAAAAGCTAAGTCGTACCTAAGCAGCTGCAGGAGGCTGACGAGCTTGGGACCAAGGCGGTAGGAGACTGGGCAGTACTCGTCGGTGCTACGGAATTTGTCACTTTAGTCCTCGCCATTAGTGCACCTCCTTGACCAGGCCCCTGGCTGCCCTGTCGAGGAGGGTCAACTCGACTCTTTTTTTAAGGCGGCGACATTGCAGGAGCATCTTTTCTCTTTCTACCCTTCTTGCGCATCATCTCCTTCAGGGCCTTAGCGTTTTTTTCCTTTTCGACAGTCGATATTGCCGCCCTTATCGTAAAAAAGTTGAAACCCTTTATTATGCCTGCCAAACACAAAGAACAAAGGTCAGTTCCTCAACAACCTCGTTACACTTAGAAGTACATCTAAACATAAAACAAGTAACTCACTACTCAGAGCACTATCTACATTGATGATGTACTCTAAGTTCAAGACAACATTCACACACATCCGTCGAGAAAACTGGCTAATCACCGCAATATCCCTCCTATCCTCCGACGACATCAGGTGCTCAATTCTAGACTTGAACCGACGAGGACGTCGTTGCCAGTACAGCGGGAAATACGACATACACCTATCCTCCTTAAAAAAAACCTACGGTGATTAGTATACTGGGCATTCACTTGGACCCTGAAGAAGTTCGACTTGAAGCTCTTCCACGACCCGTTCAACAGGGTAAATAGCACTCTGACACCCCATCATTGATACCCACCCTACCTTCATCTCTGCGCCGCCCTTTACCTAGTAAAAGTTTAGGAACTTGTTGACCGTAGGCATGATCCCGAGCACCTTGCAAAGGATTTCAAACCCTCTAAGGAAGCCCCAACTGTTTGGATGAAGCTGGGTCGGCGTGACATTTAGCTCAGTAAGTACCTCGCACTAGAAGTCTGAGAAAGATAGTGTGACCTTGGCATGACGAAAGAGGTTGGCCGACACGTACGTAAATGGAGATTCCTCACCTGTAGCCGCGAGATACACCCTCTCCTCGACTTCACACGGCTCCATCAATACCCAATCATGCCTATCTAAGTCCAAGCAAATGTTGAACTCGACCCGAGCCTCTCTAAGTCTCTTCGAGTCACCAACACGCTTGGGTACAACCCTACCTCCTCGAACACCCACTAATACCCCTCCCTAATAATGGGTGGGAGGACCTTCTTGTCCCTTCTCCTCCTTGCTATTCTCTCCATTAGGATTATCTCCTGCTTGCTGTCAGACAACACTACTCGTCGATGCCCCAGTACGCCCCTTGACACACCCATCACCTTTTCGTCCAGCATCGGCCTGCCCTTGTGACTACTAGTCACCGCTCCCTGACCCAAATCCCAAATGGATTCTCCAACATCCTTTCAAACTCAACATCATCCAAAAGGCTGAGAGACCCCAATGACGATTCAATTCTGCTTCCCTCACTCATGCCCTCTACCTCCCTTTCCACCATGGAACCCCTAAGCAACCCCTCTGACGAACTCTCAATCTCACCCGATGAAAACCCTAGACTTTAAGAAGAAGATATCCTAGAGAACTAACCAAAACCCAGAGAAAAGGAGGCAACGTACCAATCATTGACAAAACACAAATGCGCCAAGCAAGAACGCACCATCAATAGAGAAGTAGTTTTGCGGCGACGAACAAGACGAGATAAGAACGTGTACCAACAGGTAGAATGGGACACTTCTCCCACCTATTTAAAACAACTGCAGCGTCGTTCCACTCCCCAAAAATGCGGGCCAAAAATACATCAATCATCCCATCACGAGACCCGATGATCCAACCCCCGCACGACACGTGTGCGCTTAACCCACCTACTCCACCTACAGACTCTATACTCATAGTCTTAGCACCGCTCCCAATATCTAGAGTGTCCCAAGATTAGGGGGCATGTGTACCCTCCAATGCCCTCCTCAGGACCCCGCAACTCGGGCACCTCGGGACAACATTGCCCGAGTTTAGTCACCAATCTACATCTCAGGACCCAGCACAGATTACAACTCAGTGCTCACTATAGGCCCAAGAAGGAAGAACCATATCTATAAAAAGGTAACTTAGAATTTTGTAAATAAGAAAACTCGGAAACAAAACCTCCTTAAATAGAGGAGTCCTAAGCCCTCACAGGTATCTAATCTCCCACACTCTAATCTTTATCCTTTTATTCTCTCATTGACTTGGGCGTCAGAGTCCCTTTTACAGGTACACACCTGTCCCCTAGAGTTCCAAGATCCGAAGAATCGAAAAAATAGTCGTTTTGCCAAAATACGGTAAGAATAATTTTTATTTGGTTAAACCCCTAACCTAACCTTTTTTATTTGATTAAACTTAAACAAATAACTTAACTATTTTTAGATTAACAAAACAATTAAAGTTATTACTTATTTTAATTAACCATAACCCGTTAATACTAGTTATAATTATTTTTTAAATAATTGATTAAAATAAGTACCTCTATCTAGATGTGTGGAATTAATGAAGCTAATATTTGTAGAATATTGAGGATTTGGAAGTTGGAACAGATGAGAAAGGTAGTTTAGGTAGCTGATAAATAAATGAAAAAAAGGAGTGAAAAGGTTGAAAAAGATATTGTGGGTTTTCCCAGTAATATGTGGTATCGTTAGGGCTTAGGATCATCAATTACCAAACATTCGGTCACGTTGCCAACTATCTACAGACTACTGCTTGCGTTGCCCTTCTACTCTTACACTCATCCAATAATCAATATCTCACCTCTCACTCTCCGCCACAAATAAGTTTGACTAAATTCCAAAGTGCCATGCTTCTCATATGTGATGTTATTATACTTCATATTTTTTTATCTTACAAAAAATCTTTTAACTTTTCCACTTTTGATACACTTATCTTCTTCTTACATGTAAATTATTATACCTATGTCCAATTAATTTATATACTTTAATAAAATTATGAGTCATAACCAATTTTTGTATCACCACAGTATTTATAAAACTAGTTAATTTAAAATTTAAATATACATTAGACATCCATTTATTTCAAGAATAAATTGAGAGAGTTACTTTTTATATTTACTATTTATTTTATTAAAATCTAATGGTTATAAACTTGTAATGAATAATTAATTTTTGTTATTAGATTTCAAGAAAATAAAAATTAGATGAAGAGTAAATCTTTTAAATTTATTGTTAAAGTAAGTTAATCTCCTCTCTTAAAATAATATAATATATTTTTTACTAGAAGTATTTTATGTTTTGTTGTTTTTGATTGATTATACCTTTAAATGATTAAATATTTTCTTTAGAATAAATTACACTACACTTCAAATTTTCTCATACTACATTAACATTCACTTTTTTTTTTAAAAAAAAAATCCATGTAAACCTCCAATTTATTTTTAAAAAATTATATTAACATTTTTTCTTTACGTTTCACATACACCTTTTAAATTTTCAAAACTTTACAATTATATCCTCGATAAAATAGTTATTATAAGAATGAAAAAAAAAAAGAATATAAGTTTAATCTGATAAAAAATTAATTAAGATATTAACATAATTTACTGTTTAATTTATATATTTATACAAAAACTAGATCATACTATTACAGTATTATTTCTGTGCATGATATCTTTAAAGATATATTTTATTTTGAAAAGTGGAAGTGTGCACTAAGTGAAGATCACGGGTTGTGAGTCTTATGAGTGATATCTCAATTTATTATGATGATGGTCTTTGAAGCCATTATATAAGGCACTTTCATGCACTATGCAGTCCTGCGTCAAACCTCATCACACAATCCCCACTTTCTCTCTACCCCAACTAACACCAACATAAAAATGCCTTCACCCAATTACACTCTCAATCACTTGCCTCTCTTTCTTTTCTTATTCATCACTGCCACTGCTGCCGACAACAGAAAGCTCCGTTTTGACATGTCAACCGGCGGTGCGCCCTCCTCCGGGACCTACACTGCCGGTTCTGGTTCTGGTTCTGGTTCCGGCCATGCTCCTAACTGGGACTACAGCTGGGGATGGGGCTCCGGACCTGGCTCCGGCTACGGGTATGGTTCCGGTTCGGCCCGGACTCCAACAGGCTTCGCTAGAGGTTATGGCTACGGATTCGGATCTGGCTCTGGCTCCGGCTCCGGCTCCGGATATGGATATGGATCTGGTGGCGCTGGTGCTCGTGCTGGTGGTTATGGCTTCGGAAGTGGTTCCGGAAATTCTGGCGACGGTGGCGGTGCCGGTGCCGGTGCCTATGGCAATGGAAATGGTGCTGCTGCTGGTGGTGATAATAATAAGTTGCCATCGTCATCTAAGGGCAAAACTAACCATGGGTAATTGTATTAACATGGAGCTATAGTAGCTACCTATAGCTATGTGTGCCTCGTGTTGATATAGTGTCATATTATATATTACTATAGTAATATTATATATGAAAATGAAATGGATGGTGTGTGTGCATGGTGTAGATTGCTAGAGAGCTAGCTAGCATAAAGCTGTGAAGTTCTCTTCGCCTAATTAATGAAAAATCTTAACATACATTACGTATGATACGGAACTCTTTCCTTCTCTCTCAAGATACATGGACACGATCGAGATGTGATGCACAGGAAATAGAGTTGGCACTTTGCCTCATATAAATGCTTTAGAGAGTAATAATTTGATTGATTTGGTTTTTTTTCTTAGTTTTTAAAAAGAGATTTTGAGAATAATTTTTAAAAATTATTTTTGAAAAGAGAAGAAAAAAAAACTTGTTTGGTAAATGTCATTTAAAAATGTTTTGAATATGTAAAAATGGAAAAACTTGTTCATATTTATTAAAACTTCATTAATAAAAAGTAAAAGCTAAGGCCCCGTTCAGGGTGATTCTGAGTTTCTGATTTTTTGTTTTGAAATTTATTTTGAAAACAGAAATCTGTTCGGCAAAAATGGTTTTTTTTGGTTTTTTACTCATTTTCAAAACAGTTTTCACTCAATTTTAAAAACAATAAAATTTAGTTTTAGATTTCTGTTTCTGTTTTTATTTAAATTCATTACTTGACATCATTTGTCATCATTGACCATCACCTCTGACCAAAAGTCACGAGCGCCACTCTGACAGTCATCACCTCTGATTAGCGGTCACCAGCCCTCACCTCCGATTAGCAGTCACCGGTCGTCAACTCCGATTGACAGTCACCAATCGCTACCTCCAACCGGCTGTCACTGACGGCCACCTCCAACTGCCAGTAACCAACTGCCATCTTCGATCGGCGGTCACTAGCCGCCACCTCCGACCGATGATCACCAGCCGCCACCTCTGATCAACAGTCATCGGTCGCTACCTCCGACCAGCGATCACTGACTGCCACCTCTGACCGGCGATCACCGACTGCCACCTTCGACCAACGATCACTGGTCGCCACCTTCGACCAAGAGTCACCGGCCACCACCACTGCTGACCGACGATCACCGATCGCCGGCGTCGACTGGCGATCACCGGCCACCACCTCCGACCGGCGATCACCAGTCGTCACCTCCGACCAACGGTCACCGGCAGCGACCTTCGCCCGACGGTCACCAACCGCACCTCTGCCTGGCGATTGCCAATGACTGACTGTCACATTTAACTAGTATTTTGGTTAAGATTTGAAACCAATGTTTTAAATTTGGAAACAAAAACAATGTTGTTTTTAAAATTTTGAAAACTTAAAACTAAAACTAGTTTTTGTTTTTAGAAATTTTAAAACTAAAAACCAAAAACCACCCCGAACGGGGCCTAACATATTCTGATTGTATTTTTAGTTTTAACAGAAAACTAAAAAGCAAAACTAATTTTTGTTGTTTCTATTTTTTAGTTTTTAAAAACTAAAGAATCAGACTTGTTTTTTAAAACTGTTTTTAAAAATCACTGTTTAAATAAATTTTTTAGTTTTTAAATAATAAAATACTGAAACAATTTTATAAAACTATAGGCAAATAATATTAAGTGTGCGTTAGGCAAGTTTCACTGATTACCGTCAATTCATTTCTTCCAATTGTTTTTCTTTTTCTGCTTTGCAACGTGAGATCTTCTATTTACATGATTCTTAGTCTTAACTAATAATTTGAAGCACACCCTAAATTAATCACAAAAGTAAACTGAAATTAATTTACTTCTTCAAACTGTTCTTATCAAAACTTACGAGTTGCAAACACGTTTGACTCGAAATTGTTTGATTTGAAATATTGGAATTTAAATTTATTGTAATATAAGTTGATAACAATGTCTCTTGACACCTGCCAGGCTAAAAATATATATATTAAGGATATATATGGTTAACTAATCAAATAATGAGCGCTAGCAATTTTTGTGTCTTTTTGCCCTATTCACAGTGCTAATCAGGTTTGCTATTTGCTGTCATGAATTTTCTTCAAGATTATTCTTAAAAAATGTTACTGAGACTTTTGCATGGTACATTCCATTGATAATTTGAACTACCTATCACTGTGAATCCACTCTCTTGTTATAAATAAGGAACTACAATTCAAATAATTTATTAATCAATTGTCGTTTTACGTCCTTAACAGAGAATAATATTTCAACATCTGGAAAACACGTTAGCTAGTTGGGGAAAAGAAACCTTTCACTGATTAACTTTCCTAAAAGAAGATTAGTTGATAAGAATTGTGAGGAAGTTAAATAACCTCCGGCTTTCCATTTGTTGCATGGAATGGAAAGTGATAAAAAAAATTATAATAAAGTCAAATATTTTAATGTGAGTCTAATTAAACCAAAGAAAAGGGGTTTATTAATTGGTAACCCAAAAAGATGCCACTTAATAGCCTGATTAATGAGAAAAAGTGAAGAAGGTGGTGTAAAAATTATAAGTACTCACTAAGAAATAAAATCATACTAGATCTCAGAAAAATTTGTGGTGTTAACAATAGTTATAAATGATTTGATGAAATGCTTCAGTATAATGTTGGTAATGGAGATTCATTATTCTTCTAGAAAGATGTATGGTTAAGAGATGTGTCTTTGAAGACAAAATATATCAAGTTATTCCTAAACTTGTTACAAAAAGAAGTCAAAATTAGTAAAATGGGTAATTGGGTGGATGGTAAATGGGTTCGGAGTTTGAAATGGAGAAGGGAAATGTTTGCTTGGGAAGAAAGTTTATTGAGATAACTTGAGAGGGAGTTAGAAAGTGTCAACATTCAAATAGGAACATTAGATTCTTGGTCTTGGATCCTAAATCAGTTAGGTTTTTATTCTGTTTTATCTACTTTTGCAGCTTTACGGGTAAAAGATAAGTTTCAAATTCATTTGACTTGCTCATCTGCTTCTAGAAGATGAAGGCTCCTCCAAAAACTATGTTTTTTTGTTAGAGATTGTTAAGAGATAGTCTCCCAACAAGGTCCAATCTAGAAGTTAAAGGAATTTTCCAAGAAGATGATGTGTCATGTCCCTTCTATCACAGCCACTTGGAAACTGCTAATGATCATGTTCTATTTACATGCTCACTCTCATCTCAGACATGAATATTCTGGTATAAAAAATGTGGAATTCTTACTATTCTTCCTAAGTCTATTCTTCGCACTATTGGCAGCATCTGTCTTGGCATGGCCTGCATAACTCATCCCAACATGGGGAAGTCACTTGGTTAGTCATTGCTTTGAGCATTTGGAATATGAGAAACAATTCCATCTTTCAGGATCATACTTTTGATCTCTCTGCTCTTTCTCATCAAATTCTTACTTGTGTTTGGAATTGGTTTATAGGTTTCCATCCAAAATTGGGCCATTCTTTTGCTGATTGGATGGATAGTCTTGCTACTTGTCTTGGAATTCAGATGCACTAAAGCTATGGTCCATCTTGTTACTATCTTCATTTCACTTCTTGGATGTTTCCTTAGGTTCATTTTGTCAAAATTTCTAGATCACGACTGGTTTGTAGTTAGTGAAATTTGGGGTTGTATCCTTCCTATGCTGATACAATTGCACAAGTTGGAAGGTAATTAGCATACTTAGGGGTGCCTTTAATTGTTTGTGTCATGTATGAGTTAATGGTTATTGAGGTACTCCTTGCTCAATTGAATAACTTTTAACCTCTACCTAGATATTGTTATTTGTATTCCTCTATATTTGTATCATCTTTTTGCATAACTAGTGTGTTTAATATATATCAATTGCTTATAAAAAAACAATATCAGATATAATTAAGTAAGAAGATCGAGGGAAGAAAAATCTAACTTGCAAATATAGTTAAATATATTTTATTTTTTGTCTTTTTTACTTGTCTTCCCAATTACAAAATAACATGTTAGTAAAACAAATTTTCTTTCTGGAAAGTCTAAAGCGTTGTTTAAATAATAGTTTTTTGTTTTTAAAGTTTTTCCTCGTAAGTTGTTGGGATGATCATAGACTTGAGCCTATCATATAATTCGGTTAAAAAGGATTTAACTTTTGTAATCCAATCAATATAAATCTAGAATATACTATATTTTGTGTTCTTAAATTAACCTCATAAATTCAACAAAGATGTTAATTAAATATAGTTTTTTTTTATTTGACAAAACTAGAAAGTTACATGTTAATTAACATTTGTTGATTAAAAAAATCATTTATATCCTAATAGACCACAAATTATGGCAAGCACACAAACCTCCAACTTCATGTTATGCTGTGGAAATTGAAAGCATGAAGTGTTGGAGTTTTTTAGGCTTCTTTATTATGTGGAGAAAGATCCTAATATGTTGGCTAATTGTGTTTCACTAAACTTAATAGAAAGGGGTTAGATAAGGGTGTGAGAGAAGCTCATTAGAGTGAAATATACAACAACAAATACTATGAGTAAAGAAAGGAAGAAAATCCAAAATCTTGCAAACCACTAGACATCCATTTTTTAGATTGCAACTAGGATTCATTCATGTTGGATTAGGCTTATGATTGGACAACAGGTTCATGACTTGTTGAATTTCTTTTCTTCGTTGGATCATCAAGACAACGTATACCAAGAGAGAAATATTGTTTGCAAGTTTTTGCTTTGCAATTAGGGTTCTTTTAATCTCTTTATTCTTATTTGTGAGCATTGTTGTTGAGGATAATTGTAAGAACTATTTGTAAACTTACCATAAACCTTCTTGTACCCTTTATTGATCATAGTAGATTATTTCTTTGATTTGGACGACTCATGATTTTTACTCTCGTATTGAAGGATTTTCTACATTAAAATTGTGCCTCTCTGATGCTTTTTCTTTGGTTCTAGCTTTGTTTTACATGATTGGTGCTCCTTGTTGATTATTACAAGTTTAGGAGATTTTTTTTCTATTATTTAATTATTGCTCTTTATTTGTTTATTATTTTGGTCATTCCCCTATCATAGAGATTACCAACATGAATCAATCTTGTGCTAAAAGGGGTAATATCACAAGATTGAGATTTCTGCAATTTGTGTGGGAAGAAATTTGAATCAAGCCACCACATGTGTTTGCGTCCAAGTCTGCTAGGGAGTAATAAGATAGTGGGGTTTGAAAATGCCCATACAGCAAGATACAAAAGATCACTTTAAAAATTTTATTAGCTTATGACATGAGAGGAAGAAATGTCAAAAAGAGTTAATTTAGTATGGATGAGAACTATATGAAACTTTTAGATACAACATTGTGCTTCTATATTAAGGAAGAACAACCTGATTATCAAGAAACACTACAACACATTCATGGTATGGAGCACATCTGTTAAGCTTTTCTAACAATTCCTCTCAATGTAGGGAACCAATGACATGCACTAACCAATAGAAGACACAAGAGAGATGGAAAATACAACAATTTAATGTAGATGTAAGGAAAGAAAACATAGATGTAGCAACATAGATCACACGTGAGGGGAGAGGAGGGAAAGGCGCAAACACAAAAGGGGTGAAAGGAAATGAATTTGAGTGTTAGCCACAGTAATCCAAGGTTGGGGAAGGAAGCAGACACAAAAGCACAACACATATGTAAAGATATAGACGAAGTAACATAACATAGAAATTGAGGAGGCAAATGAAGCAACATCGAGGCTGCATGGGAGATAGATGCAAGGAAGACAGTTGTAGCAGATGCAAGAGGGAGACATAGTCCACATGATAAGACACAAGAAAGAGTTAATGTTTTTATTGTTAATTCAAGTTCTTTTTTCCACTCTTATATAGGCTTACTCTCCTATTTTTTGGGACTACTGTAACTTTTTATAATTTCTATGGAGATATATCTTATGCTTTTTAGTTTATGAAGTTTTTTTGGCTTATTGATAAAAAAAATTTATATCCTAATAGAATTAAATTAGAATCTTTTTTAAATAAGGATTTGAATTGAACATTATAGATTAAATTAAAGAAACTATATAGATCATATATACAATACAAAATAGTTAAATATCTATATCTATTTAATCTAGAAAGTCTAATGGAATTGGTAGATAACTTAAGCATAATCGTTAGGAGTTCAAATATAAATAAAAAAAAAATGAAGAAACAAACTAAAACTCATTTGGAGGATTTTTTTTTTTTTTGTTTAGAAAGGAATGGATATCTGAATAAATATTTATTTGTAGTTCTCTAAGCATAAATTTTTGGTATAAAATGTTGAAAACATTAGGGATCATTAATTATATATTGAGGGATAAAACGAGCATATAACTAGATAGCTTTGTTGATAAAAACAAACAAAAATACTAAAATTGGAACCACTAGATATCGGTGAGAGATTTAAATCTTATTGTTGTGGTCATTGTCTTTTTTCATTTGCATTATGTTATTAGTTGAGTAATAATACCTAGAACATGAAATTTTATAAAGAAAGATGTCAGTGAAATTTGTTTGATATATTTTTGGATTCTCCGTAAAATTTGATTAGAATTTGAGAGTTATTAATAATGTGTTTGATAAAGAGGGATCAAAATAATGAAAGTTAAAGAATGAGATGAAAATTGTGTTGTTTAATTTGGAGTAGATAAAAAAGAAGTGACAAGAGATTAAAGGTATGAATTAAAAGTTGTTGATTTTTTTTTTTAAAAAAATAATTTTAATTTACCAACCTGTCGTTACAATATATTTACGTAATTTTTTTAAGGGAATATAATTGATTATTTTTTTTAAGGACAAAAAGAAGTATTATATATATATATATATATATATATATATATATATATATATATATATATTTATACTTGGTGAAACAAAAAGTTTCAACCATTATATCAATAACAATTATACCTAATATTCAACCTTCTCCCAACAACGGGAGTCCGTTAGAAATTCCTATTTCATATTTAGCATACACAATCTAACGTTTCCATACCCATAGGAGACACATCCCCTATTAAATCCAAAAAAGTACCCTAACCATTTTCATGAAATTATCTTAATTAATCACCATCAAAATATCTATAGACTCCATCGCTAGTTTATCAAATACTATTGAGGTTTTGGAAATCCAAATACTCAAGCAACCAGTAAGCTATAACACATACCTACATTTCTTTTTTTGCTTACCTACCACCCATGCGCTGGATGAGAGGAAAAGCTAGGTCAAGTTCCCTAGAGTGACTCTTGTATCCCCAACCAACTAATGACTTTATACCACATTCTTTGAACCTGTGAACATGTAAAAAATAGATGATCTCTATTCTCTATGCCATTTTTACAAAACACACAAATTGATCAAGTGAAGAAATTTTTTTCACTCCTCTCCTCAATAAATTATCCATGGTAAGTAGTCTATTTAAGAGCAACTTCCAAAAAAGTTGTCATCTTAGAGGGTAATTTATCCTTTCACATTTCGCGCAACACCTATGGATCAACATTTATAATTTTTGAAGTATTCTATTCGCTCCCAAAATCCTATAATTGATTATATATCTTAGTTATATATTGCTTTCTTTTAAAGAGAAAAATCCATTATATATTTATATAGCTTGTGTGCTTATTATATATAATTGATTATGTGGTAGCATAATCAATTACATGTGGTTATAAATTTTATCTACCACTAGATACATGAGCAAATAAAAAATAAAAGTACAAAGATGAAAAAATGTTTGTAGTCATATGTTACTGTTTATTTCACAAATGATTTTAGATGAAAATCTTAGCAGGAGATTCACTTTCAAGTTTCAATTACGATTCATCCATTCTAAATAAAAATTGATAATAAATTCTACTTTCAATTGTCACGATTCATTCCTTCTAAATGGGTGTAAAATCAATGATAATTTTAAAAAAAAATATTTTTTAACTACAAATCACCGTAATAATAATAATTAATATTTGTTTATAAAAAACTCACTATTATAAAATTTATTTTTTCTCACATAGATCTGATTATATTTTTTCTTTATCTAATAAACAAGTAACAACTTCCATAATTATGTGAGTTGATTACTTGATTTATGTGTTTGGAAACAGATATTTCAATATATACTTTTGAATAATATTTACCATAGTTTTATCAAAAGAATTTAGATTTAGATAAATTCACTTATAGTCTTATTAAATAGTTTAGATAAATTGTTTCTCCAAAATCAATTGTTTAATAATATATATATTAAATAGTTTACATTTAGAAAGCACACTATATCCGACGATGATGCATATGGTTTGACATATTCCCTATAATACGAAAGACAAGTTGATTTGGCGCAAAAACAAAGCATAATTGTTTCTCCAAAATCTTAGCGATCATGGCAATCACTTTCAATAGATAATGTAAAAAAGTGAGGAACTGTCAGTTTTAAATGTTATAATGGCCATGGATTATTTTAGCCATATATATAACTACCCACTTACTCCCCACTAAGTTATTGCCAACCAAATCTATGTTCTCATCTCAATTTTATGGTTCTCAACATATACACGTGCAATTCCAAAACCACCATCCATCGTCTTTTTATTTTTTTAATGCATTATATATAGATTAATTTCTACGTGTAAATGAAATAATTTCCTTTCAAGGTTAATGCAATAATAGATCATATACCATTCTGCCATGTCTTTTTTCTCTTTACATTAATTATACTCTTTTCTCTCAGTATGGCTAGGCTTCACTCATCGCTTTATGCCAACAAGTACTCTTTCTTTTAATTACCATTTGCAAGATACACTATCTTTGATTCTCTAATTGTGGACAAAGTATATTACCGGAACTTTTAACCAACACCTAATAAAAACAATCTACATTAGCATATTCATAATACGTGATTTTTAGAAATTTTTCTAACACATAATAAAAATATTTCTACATTTTTTGCAACATTTTTAAAATATCACCAACTTACAAATAAATATTATTTACAAAGTGTTATATATATAAGTTCATGTTCAAGTCTTATCTACAAATTAAAATATGTTAGTAATATTTATTTTTAATTTAACATATAGTTTTTAAATGTTGTAAAAAATATTTAGCAAAATTTTATTGTCTGTTAGACAAAACAATATTACTAAAAATATTGCATGTCTTGTAATGTACTTTTATGTTAATAAATTTAGTCCTTAATAAACTTTAAAAAAATCATGTAAATTTTGTCTCTTCAACTTTAAAAGACAAGATGGATTCATATAAAAGAAGAGTAGGTCCGCATAGTTTAATTTGAAATTTGAAAATCAAATTCTTCATTAATATAAAAGTACAAGAAATCAAGTTTGACAAAAATATAAAAACTAAAAACACATTTTTAAAACAGAAAATTAGCAACCGAAATGTTTTATATATTAATGACTACGTACGTACAAATATAAATTTAGTTGCTAAACAGCTTTCAGTGTGTTTGGCTAACGTTCAACGTGTAAATTTTACCTTTCAAGACTAAAAAAAGAAAAGAAAAAGAAAAAGAAAAAAAGAAGCAACGATCTTATGTTGCTTTGAGTTGACCCGAGGTTTGTGTTCTAATTCCAACACTTCCACAACTCTCAGTAACTAATTAATCTTATGGGCTTTTGGCCAAAGTTAGAGGCTAAAATAAATTTAGTCATCAATAACATGTTTATTAACAGATAAATTTACATACCAATTAATATAATAGGTCATTGTTAGTATCTTGCTAACTTCTTTATGGAGAGACCACATTATAAATAGACCAAAACGATGCTAATTTGATGATTGCTATCTTTAATTATATTTTAAAAATACTATTAGGTGTAAGACGATTTAGCCTTGAATGTTAATGATAGCATACTAATTAAGTATAAGATATTTATATTTAGACTTTACTTGCACCAATAAGCAACGTAGTTCTTCCTTATAAATTCGTGTTTAGTCATTAGTGAAAATTTTGGTTGTTGCAAAAAGTATATATGTATAGTGAAAATGCGCCAATACAATGTGTTCTTTTTATCTTTCTCTTACCTCTTGATTGCTAAAAGGAACTAAACTGTGAGAATTATCCACAGAACAAGATCCTTAATTTTTGCTACAGAGATCAGATTATTGAACTTGCTTCTTTAAAAAGTATCTGTGAAGTGTTTAAAGAAATATAACTCAATCTTCCTTTTTCTTGGGTTTTACAAATATAAATTAAACAGATCGAATTGCTAAATTCTTGAGCATCACAACAATGTAGATTATGTATAAATTAAGCTATAGCCATCATTATACTTGAAGGAGACATTTCAATAGCACTACTGACTAGGTATAGTGATGATCCGAAATTAGTTTTGCAGCGTACACTGATACACGCATGAAACATTTGCAATCACTGAAGTCTCTTTCAAGCATGCATCCAGCTTATATATATTGGAACAGCCATTTATGTTTCTTTGAAGTTAAAGCCCACAAATAGCAGTAGGAAAGATATATATACCAGCCAAAGAGATTATGACAGCAAAATATTATAGGAATATCTACTTCATCACTTTGGAGACACCCAAAATATCTAGTTTGAAGCCCGTGGGGAAGGGTTTTTACTTCAAATCTATAGTTTACACCCAACTAAAGGTTCCTATTAGATTCAATTCATTCTAAAGTTTTAATAATCGTTAAACTATTTTCTCTTCCAAGCTCCAGCGCATTATGTTTGGCATTGGGAGAGATACTGGTGAACCGTCAGAAGATTATAAAATAGATGAAAGTGACCAGGAATCCATACAATCCCAACTCACCCATGATTGGACAAAAGTTTGTTATGAGATAATTCTTATATAACATGTCCTCATATACTTTATATATATATTCCTACATTTTTAGTAGTCTATATATGTTTGGTTACGCATGCATTAAGTAAGTAAACGGCATTCAAAACAATTGGCTTGGCTAATTTAACAGGTATTCATACTTTTGTTTTTTTTAACAAATTAAATATTAGATTTTATACAGATTATTTTTTATAATTTGAAATAATTTCTTTATTTGTTATAAATAAGTCTTTAAAAATTTTATTTTCTTACAAATCCTTTCAAATTAAAGGCAATTATTTTAATTTAACCCTTTCAAATTTTAATTTTTTTTAATATATAAATCCTTCCAAATTAGAGGTAGTTACTTTAATTTAGTCCCCTTTAAAAAAAGTATTATCTTAGTATTGATACTTTTGTTTTTTTTTTAACCAATTAAATACTAGATTTTATAAGGTCTTTTTTATAATTTGAAATTATTTTTATTTATTTATTATAAACAAGTCCTTAAATTTATTTATTTATAAACCTTTCCAAATTAGAGGAATTTACTTTAGTTTAACTCTCTTTTCAAATTAGAGTCAAGGTGAAATTTGGTTTCAATCTGTAACCACCCCATTACTTTTTCTTTCTTTTGAAAATGAACAATGGTGAGATTGAGACCGACTGTATTCTGGATTTAAATTTCTTGAATTGAAGAAGCTTCTTATGGTGATTCATATTTGAACCATCGGTCACTCTCTCGTAATGATACTAGGTCACAGAGGCATTTTGCAATGATAGGGGAGGATAGTGAAGGAGACTATGATTGTTGAAATTCTATTCTTTGTTATGACAACATCTTTTATTTCATTTGGAGTGTTGACACGTGGGTCTCAAAGGAAAATATGTTAAAAATTAGGGAAGTTTCCACCAATGTTTAAGGAAAATATTGGAAAAACCTTTTAAAAAAAATGGTCTATGAAATCAAATTTTGAATTTGAGTGTCAATTACAAATTGGGAATGTATTAGAGTTGGAGTACTAACTTAGTACTCTATCTCTTTAAATTTGTAATCTTTTCAATTTATCTTTAGATTTTTTATATTTTCATTTGTTATCTTTTCAATTGTTATTTTTACCATTTTGTTATTATACTAATACTAATAATTATCATTTTGTTATTATACTAATAATTATTTAGCTTATTAGTTTGTATTCAACACCTATATAACTGTAGCCTCTATGCACTCTAATCTATGATTGAAATAATAACAACTTCCTCTATTACTCTACCACTATTCTATATGGTATCGATTAAAGCTTATTGCTTAACAAGTTCTCCTTTCAATCCAATGACCTCTTACTCGTCCACCTCTGCTGCCATTCCTTTTCCCACCTTTTATGATCCAAAGGATCTTGTGGAATTTAACACCATGACCCAACTCCCCACAAAACTAAACTCCTCTAATTATCTCATGCCATATTGGTAGATTCATTCTCTGCTTCTAGTCTGTGACCTTGAAGGCTATATCACGGGTAACACACCTTGTCCCCCTAAAACCATTACCACTATCTCTAGTGTGTCTTCCAATCCATCCTATATTTTCTAGATTCGTCAAGACAAATACCTCTACATCGCCTTACTTGGTTCATGCGATATCGAGGCTCGCGCCATCATGTTTATGGCAAAAACATCATGAGTTGCTTGGTTGTCCTTGGAACGTGCCTTTGCCGCTCGCTCTCACTCCCGTTTCATGTCCCTTAAAGAGCATTTGAATTTTAGCACCAAGGGCTTTTCCATAGTTGTTGCATATTTGTAATCAATTTGCTCGATTGCTGAGGAGTTGTCTTTGATAGACCATGTTGTTGATGAACTCGATTTAGTCATTTATGCTCTTAGTGGCCTTGATCCTTCTTTTTGGAAGTTCACGACCTCCATACGCACTCGCGACATACCAATCTCATTTGATGAGTAATTTGTCAAGCTGCTAGATTATAAAATGTATCTTAAACATGATGAACATTTCAACCACCAAACTTCCATCACCGCCAACTATGCTAATTGAGTAGCTCCCACCATTCCAACAAGGGGTGCAACCATAATTACTCCTTTGGCTCATCCTCTTCCTTCGGAAAACATAACAACTCGTTCTCCACCTCTAACATCGTTTGTCAACTCTGCTCCAAGAAGGGACATGATGCTCAAACTTGCTATAAATTCACTAAGAACAATCAGCGATCTTCTAACCTTGTGACTTATGCAACTCATGCCACTATTCCACAGCCTGAATGGTTGTTTGACTTAGTGCTTCACATCACATCACTAATGACCTCAACAATCTTTCCTTGATGTCTACCTATATTGGTAATGATAAACTCCATGTGGCAAAAGATATGTCCCTTCGCATCATAGATGTTGGTTTTATTACCCTTCACCCACTCACAAGTCATTTATCACTCACTAATATCTTGTATGTCCCTGGAGTCACCCAAAATCTTATATCCATGTATCAATTATGCAATACTACCAATGTCTCCATTGAATTTTTCCCTCATTTTTTAGGTAAATGATTTGAGAACGAGAGTAATTCTCCTTTGAGGTTTGAATGATGACCATGTTTACAAACTCCCACCCACCTCAACTACTCACCGTGTCTACTCAACTACCTCTACCTCATCTTCTCAACGTTAGCATACCTGACTTGTCTATCCTTCCTCTCATGTCTTACATTATGTTCTTCAGTCAAATAGAATTCCTTTTCATAACTCAGTCAATAAATATACTCATTGCATGGCAAATAAAAGTCATATGTTACCTTTTAATAAGTCATCTTTATCTACTTCTCGTCCCCTAGAGATTATATATTCTGATGCTTGTGACCATCCTCTTTCACTTCAATAGATAATTTCCAGTATTATGTGTTTTTTATTGATCATTTTTTCAAGTATCTGTGGTTGTTTCCTATAAAATTGAAATATGATGTGACAATCATTTTCCTATATTAAAAAATATTGTTGAAAATCAATCCACCTGCAAAATTAAGAATTGTTATTCTGATAATGGTGGGAAATTCATTAAACTTAAATCCTTTTTTTCAAAATCATGGCATAACTCATTTAAACACCCCACCATATACACCAGAGCATAATGAACTTTATGAAAGAAAACACTGTCATTTGCTTGAAACCATAAGATGTCTCCTTCATCACGTTTCTCTTCCCCCAACTTTTTTATCATTTTTCGTCCAAACGATTGCCTACCTCATTAATTGTCTCCGCACCCCAATCTTGAACATGAATTTACCATATTGCACCTTATTGCATAGTCAGCCGAACTAAACAAAACTCAAGTCTTTTTGGTATCTATGCTTCTCATGGCTAAAATCATACACCTCTAATAAGCTTCAACCACGTTTTGAACCTTGTGTCTTTCTTAGGTATAACCTAACTCAAAATGTGTATATTTGTTACAATCTTAAGCATCATAAGTTCTACTATTCTTGTCATGTACGATTCTTGGAAGATGTCTATCCATTCTCCCAAACTAATCCAACCTCTCAATCACATGAATCCCATAATCTCATCCCCCTTGCCAACAATTTCTTAAATTCACTACCTCTCACTATTCTCCATAAACCACAAAAAAAATCAACTTTTATCCACAACCCTTAGCTCACTTCTTCTACTAAAACTGAATCTTCAGCCTCATATCCTTCTCTTACCACATCACCTACCTCTCCCAATCTCATCACTTAACAAATTCAGATCCTCAACAACCACCCCCTACTCAACCTCCTTGCCACCACTTACCTTCACTCGCCCTATGCAAACCCGTTCAAATAATGGAATCTACAAACCAAAAAGATCAACCTTGTCACCAAATATTCTTTACCTAATTTCATAGAACCAACTTGTGCATCCCAAACACTTACGTCACTAGAGTGGAAACAAGCAATAAGTGATAAATTCATGACTTTCATCAAGAATAGAACATGGACCTTAGTTCCCCATTGTCCTCACTACAACGTGATTGGAAATAAGTGGGTATTTAGAGTTAAGCGGAATCCTTGTGGTTCCATATCACAATATAAGGAAAAGTTAGTGGCAAAGGGATTTCACCAACGACCAGGAATTGATTTCAAGGACACTTTCAATCTCGTGATTAAGCCCTATGTAGACACCCATTTTTGTCCATATTTTTAATCTAATCTCTAATACAAAAGAAAAAGAGGAAAAAAGAAAAATAAGAAGTGATAAATATAAGAGTTAAAAATAAATACAAACTAAAAACAAAAAAATATAATAACTAAAATTAAAAGGACAAAAATAATACATAAAAATAATAAAAAATAATAATGAGAAAAATAGAGCAAGTTGCTCTGCAAGGTGTTGTGTCTGCTTTAGCTAAGCCTGTTCCAACCGCCTGCCACAGCCGCCCCCTCAGCCACCTCTCTTACTGTTCCACCACCCAATTGCAGTGCAAGTGACTCTTTCTCTCCCTCACTATAAAGCAAGAAAATGCCTATAAAAAGGCACAAGATAAATGAGGAAAGGACGTCTTTTAACAAAGGAGAAGAACCAAAAAAAATATCAAGAAAAGAAAAATTATCACAACAGACAGGTGAATAACAACGAAAAGGTGAAATACAAGGGCAAAGGAGCCCCACAACAGGTAACCACTATCTACATTTTGCCGTTAATTTTAATTTTGATATTATTAAATGTGATCATGTTTTAATCACCAAATGTAAGAAACAATTTTTTTTCCAAAATTCAGAAATGTAATTAAACCATGTTTAAAAGCCTAGCCGAGAAAATAGAGTAAAAATTACCATTATGTTTAAAAATTGGAAGCAATTCCCTGGGCATCGGTTCCTCCCTTCTGCCATCATCCTTTCCTTGTCTTCCTTTTTCTCTTTAAACCAGAACTCCTATCAATAAGAAAATCATCAAACTCAAAGACCGATCTAGAAAAGTGTAAGAAAAGTGAAAAAAGACAGTGGTGAAACCAGTACATTACCTCTGTCATCATCAAACTCAAAATGAACCCCAAAATCAGAACCCTCTTAAAGCCATCAAAGCCCTAAGCTTTCTCTGTAACTCTTGAACTTGAAACCCCTATTTAGAATCGTTGTGGAACCACCTTCAAGGGAATCATCTCTATCGCATATCTCTCTGTCATCTCTTTCGCAGGGTTGAAACTCCCAGAGGCAAACCCTCATCCACCGTTAAGCGCCCATTTTCTAAGAAAAAGAATAAGATGAATGAGAGAGAAGATTATACTTTCATGCTTTGTATTTGAGCATTTAAATCCAATTTGTGTAAATGTAAGGCATTGACTCGTGGGCTTTTTTTTTTTTTTGCTTTCTCACTCTTAGCATTTAGTTCTCTTATGCCACCCCTTTTACTTTTTTACTTAAAGATTTTTTTTTCTTTAGCAAATTCCCATCATCAAAAGGTCTTAATTTAATGAAGAATATATAGACACATCAACGATTCTACTACTACTAAGAAGAAGAAGAAGAAGAAGAAGAAGAAGAAGAAGAAGAAGAAGAAGAAGAAGAAGAAGAAGAAGAAGAAGAAGAAGAAGAAGAAGAAGAAGAAGAAGAAGAAGAAGAAGAAGAAGAAGAAGAAGAAGAAGAAGAAGAAGAAGAAGAAGAAGAAGAAGAAGAAGAAGAAGAAGAAGAAGAAGAAGAAGAAGAAGAAGAAGAAGAAGAAGAAGAAGAAGAAGAAGAAGAAGAAGAAGAAGAAGAAGAAGAAGAAGAAGAAGAAGAAGAAGAAGAAGAAGAAGAAGAAGAAGAAGAAGAAGAAGAAGAAGAAGAAGAAGAAGAAGAAGAAGAAGAAGAAGAAGAAGAAGAAGAAGAAGAAGAAGAAGAAGAAGAAGAAGAAGAAGAAGAAGAAGAAGAAGAAGAAGAAGAAGAAGAAGAAGAAGAAGAAGAAGAAGAAGAAGAAGAAGAAGAAGAAGAAGAAGAAGAAGAAGAAGAAGAAGAAGAAGAAGAAGAAGAAGAAGAAGAAGAAGAAGAAGAAGAAGAAGAAGAAGAAGAAGAAGATGATGATGATGATGATGATGATGAAGAAGAAGAAGAGGATGATGATGAAGAAGAAGAAGAAGAAGAAGAAGAAGAAGAAGAAGAAGAAGAAGAAGAAGAAGGATGATGATGATGATGATGAAGAAGAAGAAGAAGAAGAAGAAGAAAAAGAAGAAGAAGAAAAAGAAGAAGAAGAAGAAGAAGAAGAAGAAAAAGAATGATGATGATGATTATTATTATAGTAATAATAATAACAAATAATTGAAATTTAATAATAACCACTAAACTTCTTAAGAAAAAATATTTAAAATCCCACAACTAATTTAAAAAGTATTAAACTTCAATAATTCCAATCTTATTTGAGTACATATACTGTGACAGTTTAATGTACTCAAATTTTTTTAATTCTCATAATTGATAATATTCTCTTTTTATAAGTAATTTACAATAATTATGTTACATCTAAATTTTCCCCTTTTACTACTTTTATTTGCAATATTTTTAATAGAAATTAAATGGTCGATTAAATGCGATATCTTTTTATTCCCAAGATTTAAAATTATATATTAGATTAAGAGTTGAATTTTAATAATTTTGTATTAAAATAAAAATAACGTTTATTAAATGTGACATTTTTTGACCTTATGGAATTTGAGGACGTATACTGTGACAGTTTAGTGTACTCAAATTCATTTAATTTTCATCATAATTTTTATTTATAAATAATATATAATATATAATTCTTTTCAACAGTTTTATTTGTAATTTTTTTTCATAGAGATATGTGACATTTTTTTATTCCCGAGATTTTGAGATATAAGTAGTGATAACTTTATTTTAGAATCTCATCTCTAAAATATATGATAAATAATAATAAAAAACATGTTCTTTTTTACTCTAAAAAAATAAGAATTTTCTAATAAATCAACTCAAGTGTATACCCTTGTCAATTTTAAGATTTTGGGAAGTATGAACTGTGACAGTTCAGAAATCTTAATTTTTAATAAAAATAAAAAACTCTAATATAAATTTAAGCAAGAACTACGTAAACTTTGATTCTCCAAACACTTGGAGATACGTAGCAGCAGGAGTCCCCTCTTGTCGAGCCCAAAAACACAAAAAAATAATTTATTAATAATTTTTTCATAAAAAATAAATATTTCAATAAATAAAAATCCTTGTTAAAAAATATTAATAACATGTCTTAAAGGGGTGAAATAAATATTTTTGAAGTTATATAATTTTACATGTTTAATTAGAGGTAATCGTCTTTATGACGGACGTGGTGGGAGTGTCAATACCTTCCTCACACGTAATCGACTCCAGAACTCAAAGAAGTCTGGTTTTTGCATACCATT
The DNA here is from genome assembly GCA_037954015.1 of Psophocarpus tetragonolobus. Classification (NCBI taxonomy): domain Eukaryota; kingdom Viridiplantae; phylum Streptophyta; class Magnoliopsida; order Fabales; family Fabaceae; genus Psophocarpus; species Psophocarpus tetragonolobus. The sequence continues at coordinate 1,231,238 of JAYMYS010000016.1, read as the reverse complement.
ATTTTCTTTATTTTAAAGGTTTTTATGATATTTCCCTTAATAAATGTTTGTGGCGACTCCCAAGGATTAAGCTTTCGTTGTCCCATCAAGACTTCATATGTCAACACCCTAAACAATCAAGTTGGTGTTATGTCTTACTATATCTCGTGGTTGGTCTCTTACCCAAATGGATGTCAATAATGCCTTTTTACATGGCACTACACAGGAGGATATATACATGTCTCAACCTGCTAATTTCATTCACTCCTCCTTTCCCAATTATGTTTGCAAGCTTGACAAGGCATTATATGGGCTCAAACCAGCCCCTCGAGCATGGTTTCATTCCCTACGTGAGTTTTTGCAACACGAAAGTTTCACCAACGTCAAATCAGACACGTCCCTTTTTATCTATAACAAGGGATCCATCATTGCTTATTTTTAGTTTATGTTGATGATTTATTATTCATAGGAAACAATACAAGCTTTCTTTGTCAATTTAAGACATCTCTTGCAACCAAATTTTTTCACAAAGACATAGGAAAATGAATCACTTTCTTGGTGTTGAGATCATTCCTACCACCTATGGTCTCTTCCTAACCCAACACAATTACATAAGGGACCTTTTACAATGGGTTAACATGACTGACTCAAAGCCAGTGTCAACACCCATGGCCACATCTTTCCCTTCAAACCCTGTTCTGGACTCCACAACTTGTGATAGCAATCTCTTTCGTAGTATTATTGGCTCCCTACATTATCTAGCTATTACGCATTCAGATATAGCGTTCCCAGTTAACAAACTTGCTCAACACATGTAGTCTGCTACTACCCTTCACAAGCAAGCACTGAAGTGTATTCTACATTATCTCAAATCCATTATCTCTCATGGGCTGCATCTTAGTAAGTCATCAAATCAACGCATCTCTGCATTTTGTGATGCAGATTAGGAAGGAGACACAATGGATGAAAGGTCCACTGGAGCTTTCTTGATCTATTTTGGACCCAACGCCATAAAATTATATATAGAAATTTGAATTGCTTTTTATAATTATGAAGTTTGATTTAATATATCATTTTATAGTAATTTAATTTTAATTAAAATGCTAATTAGAAAGAAAATTTAAAACATCATGACTTACATTCTAAAATTTCAAAATTAAAAAGATGTCACGTTTAAATAATTCATTCTCTAATGACCATATTTTGTTGTTGAAGGTTGACTTTGTTAAATTAAGAATCAATAATAAAATACTTGCATTTAAATATAATATCATAATTATTAAGACACGTAATTTAATTTTTACTTGTAAATTTTGAATTTAAAATTTTGATTTATGTATTAATTTCGTTTTGAGTTAATAGTACACTTAGAGAGAAGTTCTAAAATATCACATCGTCATGATTTGTGTAATAAAACCTTAGAATTAAATAAAAATTTCACATCTAATTAATTCTTCTCTAATAAATGTTTAAATTGTCATAATTAATGATAAAATGTTTTAATAATTATTATATGAATTTAATTAGTATGTACTATAAATTTTCAAACAGAATCACAATATTTCATTTACAGTAAATTTGTTGACTTTACAATTAATACTTCAAAAGTAATATAAATGAAAAGTTAGAATTGAACGTTAGTGTAAAACTTTTTTATATTATCCGTGCGTATTAATTAAAATATTATATATATATATATATATATATATCTTATTATAAATTATGTAAAATTTCTTATTATATGACTTTAGAAAAGAAAATACTATTAATTTGTGAAAAGTAAAATAGATGTTATATCTAATTAACTTTCTTTTTCCCTTAATAAAGAATTATTCATATTCTAGCATTCCTAATTTAATTATGTGATTTTAAATATCTTATTTACAAAAAAGAGTTGATGATCATTATCTTTTATTTACAATTTACTTATAAAATTTGATAAAAATTATAACAACTTATTCATGTGGCTGGATTTACATTACTCGATCTAACAAAAGCCTAGTAGTGTAATATTGGCAAAGTAAGCGCTTAAAACACTACAAGAAAAATGCTTATTATTGATAGAAAATTACCAATGGATTTTTTTCTGTGGATAATTTTATGATTCCGACAAAACCGTAACAATGGATGTTATTTCGTTGATAATTTCAATTTACTGATCTGTTTGTGAGCTGCTTATTTACCGACAGATATTATTGACGAATTGAATTTGTATGTAATAATTTATGGAATTACCGACAAAAATTGGTATGTAGTTATTGACGGAATTACTAACAGTTTGAATTTGTAGATATTTATTAACGCATTTTACCCATGGAGAACACTAGTAGATAACTGATAGAAAATTCCATGGTAAATTAAAACAAAATTGTAGGTTCAAATGAATTTGTTGAAATACCATATATGATTGAGATAACATATAAATATTATTTTTTATTAACTCATTTAATATTGATACATATTTAATTATTTATTACTATTAGTATGTACTATTACTGAAATATATTTAATATATATGTATATATATTATATTTGGGTTTTGTTAATAACATTTTAGTATATTCTAAGTTTACAATAAAGTATTATATGTATATATATATATATATATAATATATGATAATTTTATAATAGGAGCAAGACAATTTTAATTGTTATGTTGTACCTAAAAAAAATTATATTCGTAACTTTTGCAACTTGAAGTTAATTAGTTCTTATCAGAGTGCATATCTATTATTTAAATATTTTTTGTTTTTAAGTTTTTTTTTTTATTAGAGTCGTTTATCATTTGTTCACACGTGTTTGTAGGAGTCCATTATAGATATGAGGAAACCAATATTGTTGTTTATATTAGAAATATCATCAGAATGAAATAATTTGGATAAAGTTTGGTTGAAAGGTAATCGATATGTAAATCTAAACTGATCTAATTAGATTTTTGAACCGATGCAGTGTAATCAAATCAAATTTAATCCAAGTTAATTAAATCTTATCATAAATTAATCAGATCATGAATTTGAACTTTGAAAATTTATATTATACAATATTTATGAAAATTTAGACAGATAGCAAATCATGAATTGAAATATTTATACAAATAAAATCCGATTAAATAATTTGATTAAATCAGATTTCGTTTTATCTCAAATCAAATCCTATTCAATTTATTCTGGTGTCCATCTAAGGAAGGTAAATGCCTTACAATCTCTTTCCTTAGAGAATAAATGTTGTTCACTCAACCATAGGCACTGGCCTTCCTAGCCTTACAACTATTTCTAAGCTTAAGAGTATCTTTAATCCAATTTAGGCAGCTTTCAGTCTGCTATATCGGAACTTGTTTCAAGAAGGATGATGTGAGATTGAGTTGTAACATAAGGCCCAACCCTTCACTTTTTCCTATATTTCTCTTTCTTTGATCATAGTCAAACACTTTATAAATTTATAATCATAAAATGTTAACATAAGGATAACTTTTTTTCTAAAAAAAAGAAGATTACAATAATTCTAAATGGATAGGTGTACAAAATATTTTGTGTTAAATAAGTTTTTTGTCCCTAAAGTTTCACAAAAAATTACTTTTGCTCCTTAAAATTGAAAAATAGTTTTTTAGTCATGAATATTGAGAAGGTTAGGATTGAAGATGAGAGTATTTTATGAGTACAAAAACATGCTCACCGTTAGCAATTTTTTAACGACATTAACTAGAGAAGAATGACTAAAAGTGACTTAGAGACTAAAAAAATATTTTTTAATTTTAAAGACCAAGAAAGATTTTTAGTGAAACTTTAAATACAAAAAACTTATTTAAGCAAAGTATTTTCTATTATCAATGATTGACAAAGATCCCCAATGTAGACGGAATATAATATTATACATATGTATTACTTGTCCTAGGTTAAAATAATGATTAGAGAATTGCTCTTTAATAATATATATATATATATATATATATATATATATATATATACAAATTCTGCGTATAAATAATATATTATACACTTACTAATAGCCCACTAATGTTACCCGCTAGTAGGTGTTTATGGTTGATTTAGGAATTTGTGAATCCAAACTTATCTAATTAGATTTGTGAAACAATCTAGACATAATTAGATCAAATTTGATCTAGTTTGATTAAATCTAATAATAGACGAATCAGATCGCGAATTCAAACTTAAAAAATTCGTAGATTCATGAACTGATCTGCTCAATTTAAAGTTTAGTATTTATATATATATATATATATATATATATATATATATATATGTGTGTGTGTGTGTGTAAATGAGTGTAAATAGAAAATTGATAATAAAATTTAAAGTTTAAATATTATTTAAAAATGCATTAATATTGCGGTGATGGAGATAACAAGTTATTAAATTGTTTTTTTTATCTTTTTAGAATTTACATTTTATTTATAAACTACTTTTGTATATAATTTTACTTTTATGTTATTTCAAAGAAACAATGTATGTTTTAATATTTTGTTTAGAAATTTTTATGTTTACTATTTTATTTTCTTTGTTTTATAGAAAACTATTTTTTTTATAAAAAAAAAAGGTTTCTTTCTAATTCGTAGATCCAATTCATTCTTAATCTGATAAAATCACTAACATTTGTACAAGTTTGATCCAATTTTATTAAAGAAGTTTCTTTTAACACTCTCTTATTTGTCATTCAACCTCATAATGTTTACCCATTTTGTATAAAATCTCAATATATCCTCATCCTCTTTTACCCTTTTTTTTTTTTTGTACAGAGTAGTCACTCATGCTTCACGGCTGTATACACACCTTTGTACACCTCTTTTGAAAAGCATGTTGGTTTCTCCATTTTGTTTTCATCAAGTGTAGATACCCAATTTTTTACACTTTTTATTAGTATTTGTCTTTCAATTTTTTGTACCTAAAATAAATTTTTTTTTTTAGTTCATTCCAAGGTTGTAAAAATCGAGAGCTTATGTAAACTTATGAGAGTTCATTAAATTCGTATTGTAAATTCAACTCGTAGAATCGTAAGAGTTTACTTCATTAAAAATATAACCATAAATCACATAAAAGATTGAAAGTTTCCAATACAGAATAAGTTCAAATCTACATAATAAGTCTAAATTACTCCAAATAAGTAGAAATAAGAGTCCAAACACTCAAAATTTCAAAACCTTTTTAAACATAAGAACAAATTATATTCAAAACAATCAAAATTATAGTGAACATGGAAAAACATCACCTAAGAAATTTTTTTACGAATCTACTCACGAGTTTACTCCGATTTTACCGAGTTTACTCCAATTTTACATGCTATTTAATTCATCAGGGGCTTGTAAATTTGCACGACTTGATGAGTTAACTCGCAATTTTGATAACTATACTCCATTCCAATAAAAGAAATAAAAAAACAAAAATAAGAACTTATTATAAGATATGGTGCATTTAGTCATAACAATAAAAGAAATAAAAAACCAAAAATAAGAACTTATTATGAGATATGGTGCATTTAACAATCATGAGGGTGTAAATAGAAAGCATAAGAAAGTTTATTGGGCCACGAACAGTCATTTGTAGAGATGTAATTATTATAAACGGGGTGCAAACAGAGAAGGCTGATCAAGCTCAGCTAGACAGCAACTTCTCCATGCTATGTGGTAGATTTCTCAGGTGCCTTGAGTTCTTTTAAGTTGCTATCTACAAGCTGTTCTCAAACATAAAATTTTCATGAAATATCCTTCCATAATTTCAAATTAAAATATTAGAAATAAGCACAATCAACACAATAAAAGAAAGGAATTGGCACAAACAAAGGGAACATTTTTTCCGCATAGAGAATAGAGGATAAATTTTATGAAGGAGTGGAGCTAGTTGTAAAGAGAAGTTCACCTAATCCAGCAGCTGAAGGCTTACACACACCAGGTAATCATCCCTTGTTTAGTATCTGTGATTTAGAATCCATGAAACTAAAAAGAGGGAAAAATGGTTTCCATTGGTGACAATGGCGACACCAAGCTTCCTTCTATTCTGCCAGTGATGCCCATACTGATATCTTTCTTTGATTGCAAATCCAATTCTTGCAGATGTCAAGCTATTATTTTCCTTTTTCTTTTTTAATCCAACAACTCAACGATACTAGCAATTGAAGCAACATTTTTTTCATCCTTTTTGTCCCCGTAGACCTATAGTCAAAATGACTATCAAAATATATGCCTTAAGTGATTATAAGTTAGTTTAAAAAATATATTAATCATCAAAGAGAGAAACAAAATTAATTACATATGATTTTTTTTTTACTTTTCGAAATTTTAAGTATCCAAGTTGTGATAATTAGGTGTATTTAAATTTCTCCCTTACTAAGTTTAATCACAATTAATTTATAATGAGATATATTGTAATATTTTTTTCTTAGATAATGGTAAGTCTAAATCTTTATTAGAAAAAAAATTAATTAGATATAACATCTTTTTAATTCTAAAGTTTCATATTACAGACCGTAACAATTTGACGTTTTAAAACTTATATCTAATGGCATTATAAAATTGAAAATAAAATTAATATATAAATCAAAATATCAAATTAAAAATTTACAAGGAAAAATTAAAATAGTGTCTTAATAACTATAAAACTATATAAGTATTTATTTATTAGTTGTTAATTTAACAAAGTAATTCTTAAATAACAAAATATGATTATTAGAGAATAAATTATTTGAATGTAACATCTTTTTAATTCTAAAGTTTTATAATGACAATTTTATATTTTAAAACTTATCTATGATGACATTATAAAATTAATATATAAATCAAACTATACAAATACTTATTGATTAGTTCTTAATTTAACAAAGCAATTCTTAAATAAAAAAATGTAGTTATTAGAGAATAGATTATTTAAATGTGACATATTTTTAATTCTAAAATTCAAAATGTAAGTCGTGATGACTTGACGTTTTAAATTTTCTCTCTAACTAACCCCTTAATTAAAATTAAATTACTACAAAAAAATCTTAAATCAAAACTTATTATTATAAAATTTAAAATATTATATTATGATACAATCCCAAATATAAATATAATTAGTTTATAATTTAATCGAAATAATTAGTAATGATAACAAGAATGTTCTAAAACCTCCCTCTAAAATGACACTTTTAAATAAAATTATTTTCTACAAAAATAAAAAATATGTATCAATATTATGATATCTTAATGTAAAAAAAATAATAACAAAAACTCAACACAAATATTTTCATTAATTACAAAATAAAAAACTCAATACACAAATATTTTTAACAAAAAACTCCATAAACTATGATTCTCCATTGCACATGGAGATACATAGAAGTGATAGACAATTCCTATCGAGGCAAAAAGATAAATATATATCTATATATATATATATATATATATATATATATATATATATATTTAAAAATGGTAAAATACATTATAATAATCTTTTTACATAATAAATTTATTTTCAATAATAAAATGTTTCATGTTCAATTTATAAAAAAAGAGCATTTATGTTTAAAGGGGTGAAATAAATATTTTTAAAGTTATTCAATTTCATATATTTAATTAAAAGTAATCATTTTAGGACGGAGGTGTTAATACCTTTCTTACACATAATTGAATCTCGAACTCAAAATCTGGTTTCGTGGATCACATTTCCTTAAAGGTTTTTTCCAATGTTTTCTTAAATAAATATTTGTGACAAGTTCTCTGATATTTAACATCTTTTTTCATTATCCCGTCGAGACCCATGTGTCGACATCAAGTTTTGTCTCTCTTCTACTTTCTTATTTTTTAAGCATATACATCTTTTCATCTCTATTTATGAAAACCTCCTTTGCCATGTCTCTTCACCTATAAAAAGAAAATTGAATTCACACAAAGCATTCTAGATCACATGATCTGGAATTAATGTAATACATTTTGGATCAATTGATTCGGAATATATTATGTTAATTCTACATCAGGTGATTTGGAATGCGGTCGCGAACTTGAAAATTGCATTCCAGACTGGTCTAAAATTATGCACAATTAGTATTCCAGATTGACTGATCTGAAACATCAATTTTGTATTCTAAATTGATTGATCTGGAAAACTAATCATGCACACTCTAAATAAACTCGTGTGGAATACAGATGAACAAGTGTTACAATTTTGGATCACCTAATCTGAAATGTACATAATGTATTCCGAATCAACTTATCTTAAATACACTGTGTTAATTCTGGAACATGTTATCTAGAATGCTTTGTGTGAGTTTAAGAATTTAATTTTTTTTATCCTACAGGTTAGGAGACATACGAAAGGAAGTTCCTAAATATGAAGATGAAAAAATATATGTTTGAAGAAGAAGAAAGTAACATAAAGAGACAAAAGCTTGATGAAAACAAAATGAAGCAACCAATATATTCTTTCAAATAGGTGGGCAGAGATGTGCGTACAATCATGATGCCTAAGTGATGGCTCTATAAAAAGAATTAGGGTAAAAGAGGGTAAGGGTATGTTTGGGTTTTGTACAAAATTATAAACACTTTAAGGGTGCTAATAGAAAATGATGGGGTGCTAAACGAAATTTACCTTTAATTGGATTGAATTTTATTTTACCCTAAATCTGATCCTATCAAATCTTGAACACCTCTAACTGTCACATAATTCTTACTTCATTAAACACAATCTACTACAAATTGCAAAGGTAAGTTTTACACATAATTCATTAAACATCTCTAGCCACCACATAATTCTTACTTATTCATTAATAAGTTTTACATACTGACAGTCAATCACAACTATTTATATATGCGAATTTGTTGACTTTATCAATTAATACTTTAAAAATCATATAAATGATATGTTGTAATTAAAGATCAGTATAAAACTCTTTTATACTACCGATGCATGTATATTAAACTCCTTAATTAATTATATATTATAAATTCCGTATCCCACTTTGGCTTTTCATCCTATGGGTGATCACACCCCATCAATATATTTACTAATAAGAATTAGTATAATTTTTAGTACCTTAATTGAATTTATTTTTTAATACCATTTTAAAGAATAATCATTTTAATAAAATATAAAGAATAATTATTATCCAAATTAACTTTATAACGTAAATATTTTGCTAAACTAAAATAATAATTACTATATTATTTTTTTCAAAAATTAATATTGAATTAACCTAATATATATATATATATATATATATTAATTTTATTTCTTATTACCATATTTAAAGAATAATAGCATTAGTAAAATAAAAATAATAATTAATATTATATTAAATTTCAAAATATTTTACTAAAATAAAATAAAAATTAATATATATTTTGTATTTTTTAAAATACTTAAAATCAAATCAACTTAATATAGCTTAATTTAATTTATTTCTTATTACCATTTTCTAGAATATCCACTTTACTAAAAAAAATCATTATATTAAACTTATAAATATTTTGCTAAAATAAGATTAACAAGAATTCATTTTTTTTCTTTCAAAATATTTAAAATTAAATAACCTAACATTAATCTTGAGGGAAGCTTAATGCACACAAACTGAAGAACACAACATTGTAAAGTCTTTAATTCACCTTCTCTCTTCACATTCACATTCACCTTTTTACTTTTGAAATATTCACTACAATTTGATTCCTAAACGGAAACCTAATATCAGCTTTGTTCCTCTCTTTCTTTCTCTTTGCAATCTCTACAATTTCGTTTCTTCCTGGCGTGGCTTCGGTCACGGCAGGTAAATCACCTTCTCCTATATGTTTGCTTTTATTATTTTTTATTTTTTTAATTCAAATTAATCGCGAGTGAGGAATGTTAGGGCTAGAATCCTCACCCACCCATTAGAACACCATGTAGACATGTCCATGACTACCTGATCCAACTAGTCTCTCATTATCAAATCCTCCTGTGGCATCTAACAGTTCCTTATACGTGATTGTTGGGAAGTTATTAATCAAGTCTAGTTTATTTTTGCTTTCCCCGGTCCTTTGAGAAGGGATGATTACTTTAAGACGTTTGCGTCCAATTACACGACAAATTATTGACAGTAAGATGACCAAAATGAATATAATCAATACCAAATGAGTGTGAAGCCATTTTTTTTCTTTGAGAAGGTGGATTTCCTAAGAATGAAAATTTTGAAATAGAATTAAAGATACATTGAGAAAATTGAGTGTGTCAATTTTACCAAGTGTTTGCTGATATCAATCAAGATAATTGATTTTTTGAAATATCAAAAGATTCCTGAGAGAGCTAACTTTGAAAAATTAATCATTGAAACAACAATGCATATTGCCATCTAAGTGAAGACACTTCTAGTTAGGCAGTCAGATGATAACTCTATCTCCTGAACTTCTCTTTTGCTGAGCTCAATTGGCAGGCATAACTAAAATAATCCCTCATCTACATTAGTAACAGTTGTATCAATATTTTGATTTACCCTTTTTATTTAAAGATTTCAATACTCAACATAATATAATAATCCACATGAAATACATGCAGATTTTTATGAAAAAATATATTCGTAGAAATTTCCTGTAAAATTTTACGAGAAAACATTTCTGCAGGAAATTGCAGCAGCTATACTTGTCAGTTTTACCTATGGCTTTATTTGCTACTTTTACTTATGGTTTTTCTTAATATTTTTTTTGTGTGTAATATTAAAAAAAAATATAATAGTAAAAATAATTAAAATAAAATATAACTTTAATTTATATATTAAAAATAATTTTAAATTTAATTTTAATAAATTCCTAGTGATTATAAATTAAAAATTAAAACTAACTAAAAATATAACTTGAGAAATAAAAATTATGATTCAAAATAAAAAAACTAAAAATAAAAATAAAAATATAAATTAAATTAATAATTCAAATTTAAATAAAAAGTTATAAATTTAAAACCAAAATAAAAATAAAATTAAAAATTAAATAAAATGAATACTAAAATCTAAAAATTATTTTTAGATTAAAAATATTAAAAATTAAAAATAAAATCTAAAAATTAAAAATATAAAATTTTAAATTTTATTTAAAATTAAAACTAAAACTAAAATTTAAAATTATAAATAATAGATTATAAATGATAAATTTTAAATTATAATATAGAAATTTAATTTATATTTATTACTAATAATTTTAAATTTAATTTTTAATAAATTCCTATGGATTATAAATAAATTTGCAAATCTTTTACATGTTTGGATGGGTTTATCCAAACTAGTAAACAAATTTGTAATTACAAGTCTGAACACTCTTATTTCGACTTTATAATTGCAATTTTTTTAAGTTTAGATAGGATCATCTAGAATTTAAATATCTAAACTAATTTTTTAAAAGTATTACACTCAATATTAACATTGATTTTATTTTAAATCTAATGATTTTAATTGAATCTAAATAGATTCCATTATATTTTCTTTTTTTTAATATACAAACTAATATTTTCTTTTCTTTTAAATTCAAACAAATCTTTAGTTTAATAGTTTATTTATTTAAATCAGATAACAACGTACTCAATATAATTATTTACTAAGTAACTAAATTATTATAAATACAGATAATCATTGTTTATGTATTTATTTTACGAGATAATTTTTAGTTTAATAGTTTAAGGATGTTAAATTTCTTCCCTTTTAACAATTCCGTCCCCTTTTAACAATGGTATCTAAGTGATCCGTTGAATTGAATTACCACGAAAGTAGAACATCAAACAATACTTGGAGTGCATGCTCCTTATAATAATTAAAGTTAATTATGATAATAACATAAACTTTATTAATCACCAATAAAAAAATAATTAAATTTTATCATATTAAGCATAGAACATGGTTGATCAGCAGTGGCACTTAACAGAAAGGGATTCATCCACTAAGACAATATCTATATAAGTTTTTAATATGGTACAATTATTATGATGTACTCCTTGGATATTTTCATAAGTAAGGAAAAAGAATTTGTGAATCAAGTTAAAGATGATTAAATTGTCTGTTTGAAAAAAAATAAAGGAATGTTTAGAAACAAAAACAAGTCATATACTTCCTACTTTATATCTATAGCAATAACATTCAATTTCTCAGGTGGAGTGATCACACGTTGATTAGTACCTTCTTCCCTCCTAGTCCTAGCTAAAATACTAAGACAGTAGGTTAGTGGGAAAAAAGTCTAGTTGCATAGAAACCATAAAGGAAGAAGCAAGATTCTCACTTTTTTTAGTTCTATGCAAAGTAGTTGTCATTGTCTATCAAAACCATAAAACTCGTAGGAGATTTTCACTTCTGCTATAAACAATACCTCAATTCTATTATCACGTTCCTGGAAAACCTCTTCATAGCCACACTGATTCCATCACTTAAATTTCCTTTATAACTTCTCCAAAATCTCCTAACCCCAACTATTTAGAGTAGTTATCAATTGCAATCCTAAGTAGCTCCCCAATAAACCTAATTGATTTGTCTTTTTTTTTTTCATTTTCCTAAAAAATCCATCCATAACAAGAGTTGCAAGTTACATGTTTGAAATACTCTTGAGTCTTGCTTTAACATATTGTACTAGCAACCAATCACCAAAAGAATCATGAACCACAGAAACACCATTGCAATATGATAATATACTGTCATAAATTTTACAACAAAACCAATGATAATCAAACAGAGAAGAAAGCAAACATAAAATGTATAATGTATAATGATACAAAGGAAATAGCATAAAAGAAGAAAACACCTGAATGGATTGTGGCAAAGCTTCAGTGTATAAGGTGCTCGACAAATATTTGTAAGATATCCTATGGATAAATATATCAATTTGTCCAAGCTCATAAGATTAAGAACACATAATTCAAGACAGTTTCCAATAATGATTTTTGTTGATGCATTTTCAATTTTGTAGACAATAAGAAACATAAATATCAATGAATAATTTTTAGCTTATAATGTTCAGTCAGTTAGGCCTCTAAAGAAGAGGAAAGTTATTAGCATACTAACAATTAATTGAAGATACTTATTAACTAAAGTGCTTGGTTTTGTTTGATAATTGTAGCCTATACCTTTGTACAAAATAACCCTATGTTTAAAATCTTATACCAAAAATTACATTATAATATACTAGGTAGGAGTAGGAGCAAAATATAAGAGTAGAGATTAGTATTTGATGGTGGGATCACAAGTGGGCCAAACAAATATCAGTTTCCAAAATTTACTTGTAGAACTCTGATGAAAGACTACAACGATTCGTTCATGACTCTGTATGCATCCAAGGATTGAGGTCAGAGCCACTATACATTACTTTTTTATTATCAATTTCAGGTAGCCACCATATATGAAAGACATTTTTACTCTCATTTATCTTTATTAGCATACTGTCCAAGAGGGGCTCTTATCATTGAGCAAGTGAATTAGTTTAAAAGATACAAAAGAAAGACACACTACTGCGGCAAACAAGTTTATAAGAAAATCCTCTTCAGGAAAGTCAGCTTTCCCAAAATGTAAGTGCACGGTTCCAATTTTGTCTACCCTGTATTCAACTTTTCCCTGCTTGAATTTCACTATAGCCTGTAAATGAGACTTTAAAGGCTATCTTATTAACCAAGTGTTTACTTTTTTACTTTTATGAAGCAAAAACTTGAAATTTGTCATCTATGCTCTTGTAATAATTTATCATTCATCCCCTCTCCCCTTTCTCTTGACAGAGAAAAGGAAAATAACAAATGAAAATACATGAAGCATGTATAATCTGTACATTTTTCACAATGGTTCAATGAATATAGCATGCTTGAAAAAAGAAAACAATAGAAGTGGACAACACATTTAAGGAATATTAGGTGTTATAGTGCCAACTTTTGGATTTGGCATCAGTCCTTTTAGGCCCAGAATTTTCCCTAGTCTAGTAACCTGATAAAATCAACAATGACAATTAAGGGTGATTGTATCATAAAAAGAATTTCTAAAAAAATATTTATTGAACTATTAAACACTTCGTACTGACAAAATCTATCAGGACAACATATACAAAAGTTTAATAATAGTAGCTTTTAAGAGGAAGAGTACCCTATAGCATCTTACCAATGGACTAGCACTTAGGTTTACAGTTTACTAAAACATAATATTAGAGAAAACAAATGCATTTTATCAAGTTTTTTGAAATGTGAAACACGAACATATGGGTGGCACATTACACATGATGGCATCTAATTATAGGTTTCACACTTTCAAAAAAGATCATTAGCACGTGAAGAAAATCAAGAATTGTTGGCAAGCACAAACAAACTATTGCATTAATGATACATTCAGTCATTATTTAGATCACTTGATTTAAAACACAAGTTTTTGGATTAGTTAACCACTTAAAAGGTAGTTTTTAATCAACATTAGGAGAAACCAATTTGAAATAATTCAGTCAGTTACCAATTTCGCAGATCACTTCTTGAGATTACATCATTTTCTACATTATTCAAATTATACATAGAAATTTTTTTTGACAAACTCTAATCACAAATTAAAACAAACAAAATCAGAGAAATACCTTACGCATCATATCTGCAATTAGTTTATCAAACTCCGTGAATCCTCCTTTTATTTGTTCTATTAGATCCTCTCCACCTACTAAATCAGCTCCTGCATTTTTTGCTTCATCGAATTTTTCACCTATCAAAATGAGCTATGAATTAGACATTTAGACTAGTCAAAACAAGAAATAGAATATTAATTATAAGTGCCAATCCAGTTTATGCATAAATTGTAAATGGCAGGAAGGAATACTAAGTCTCTTTTGTCCATTGATTTTCATAAGGGCCTTTATAATGGACATCTAAATCCACCACTTAGCCTAACAGATGATGTCCAGTCCATACTTTTTTCTCAATTAAACTTTAAAAGCTATGTCTTTTAACAAGAAATATTAATGTGCAATTTGGGATATTCATTTTAATCTTAGATAAGACAATATACAGTCATAACTTTGATTATCTCATCAAGTCATCATATACTTACTCTAGGTTTTCATTCAAAAGTTAGAAAAACCCTTGAGAACATGTTTTATATGTAATCAGAATTAGCATGGTAACAGAGCAAAAACATCATTGACAACCTTTATCCTTTGCAGGCACAAAATTGTCACTCACAAATTCAATACATCAAGTAAATTTAAGCAAAGTTTAGGGTTAAATACAAGAAGTTAAAATCTAGCAAATGGGCCATAGGTTGGCACAATTTAATATGGCATCTATTAATCTGCAGCTTAAGTGGATCTGCATTTATATATGCCGACAAGTGATGTCTTGACGGGATGACAAAAATATTTGAAAATTAGTTAGAGTCACCACCAATATTTATCTTCAATTATTTTGTTTTTATTTTCTCATTAATTGATTTTTACATTTTTTGACTCGACAAGACTGAGTTCTTGCTCCTACGTATTTCCAGGTGTAATAGAGAATTAGAGTTTTCGTAATTCTTGACTTATATTTTGTATTGATGTTTTTCTATTATTTTTTAGTTTTATTAAGATTTAGGATTTTCGAACTGTCACAACTCATACATCCTAAAAAAATTAAAACTGACAAGGATGTACACCCAAATCAATTTATTAGAATATCATTTTCATTTTTATTTTTCGAAGTAAAAAAACTTATTATTATTTATTATATATTTTTTAGAGATGAGATTTTAAAATAAAAGTTGCCACAACTTATATCTCAAAATCTCGAAAATAAAAATATGTCACATCTAATTAATCATTTTATCTCTATAAAAAATATTACAAATAAACATGGTAAAAAGAATGTTTAGATGTCATGTATTTATTATAAATTATTTATAAAAAATATTTAATGTTTATGATGATTAAGATTAAAAAAAATATTTAATGTTTATGATGATTAAGATTAAAAAAAAAAATTTAATGTTTATGATGATTAAGATTAAAAAATTTGAGTATGACACTATTATAATTTTTATTCTAAAAAAATTTAGAAGGTAAGAAATGCCATCTATAATTAACCTTCTTCCTTTCCTTTTTATATATGTTTTTAAAATTATAATATCCCTAATTTGGTTGTATAATTTACATGCTATTTTAACACAAAACTGGCATAATGAAAAGCGCGCGCGCACATATATATATATATATATATATATATATATATATA
This sequence comes from Psophocarpus tetragonolobus, assembly GCA_037954015.1. Lineage (NCBI taxonomy): Eukaryota > Viridiplantae > Streptophyta > Magnoliopsida > Fabales > Fabaceae > Psophocarpus > Psophocarpus tetragonolobus. Next base: position 1,215,108 of record JAYMYS010000016.1, on the reverse strand, counting down.
TATATATATATATTATTTTAATTGTCAGATTCTAAAAATAAAATACAAATAAAAATATTTAGTAAATTATGCTAACAATCATTAATTGATAAAATGAAAAAAAGCATGGATAATGAGTGGCAAAAGTAGAGAGACTAGAGCCACCTGCGCACACTCAGACTTAAAGAGAAGAAAAAAATAGAAGGTTAATTTGCAATTTAAGGCAAATAAAAAAGGGAAAAACTCAAAGAAATTCGTAGCCTCCACGGCGTCACACGACGATGTTTCCAGCACAGCTATGATTGAGAAGAATATTAGGTTTTTATTTGAAAGAGTGAAAAGAGGCCTTGCGATGGAGGAAGGCGTTGAGAGAGAAGTCGCGACATCATCATCTCTAGAACTCTAAGTATTCGTTCATGGTGGAATTTTCGGGGAAGAGGAAAGAAAGAGAGTAAGAGATGGCAGCAGAAACAATGGTCATATGTTGCTCAACCCGACACAAAGAGGTTTCGTTTAGGTGAAGATATAAGTTTTAATTTTAGGTTCAATGATTGTGATTTTGCCTGTTTATTGGTTGTTGGATGAAATTTCTCTGGTTTTGGCTTGGTTATGGCGTTGAAGATGATGAAGGTAGTTTATTTTCATGCTCTGTGGTTTCTGTATTTCCTTTTTCAAAAGTCCATGACTCATCCAATTTTTATCAAATTTTGATGATAATAGGGATGTTGAATTCTAAATATGAAATTTTATTGATTTTGATTTGAAACTAATGAGTCACTAATTAAAATATATAATTTCATTTCATTATTTATTACATGTATATAACTTCAACCTTACACTACAAATTGATTTGAACACCTTGTGTAAGTGGGTGTTATTCACAAATTCATAATAACAAGTGCAAGTGATAGAGTCATACCATATTATAAACTTTCCAGTTTTCCTTAGTAAATTGTTGGTTGTAATTTTTTTTCTCTGAATTGCTTTTGGATGTTCTTTGAGTGTTTTTTAGCCTGAATCTTTTTTTCTAAGTTGGCTTTGAATTGACTCTGAACGAATTGCTCTCTGGTTTGCTTTTAAATTCCTTTTGGGTTGCTTTTCTAAATTGTATTATTATGGTACTGCTCTCTGTATATTTTTTCCTCTTTTTTTTTCTTTTATTTTGTTTATTCATAGAGTCCCTCAACAATGTTTCTTTTCTCTTATTTATAGGGTCTTGTATAATCTTCCTTTATGGTGAAGAGATGGATCCTAAGAGTTGAGCAAACGGTGATGAGCAAAGGAAGACAATATGTAGCAGAGCAAGTGAAATTGAAATTGGCCACATGCAAGAGCATGAAAATCATCTGTGTAAAGAAAAAAATGAATACATAAATGGGAACACTTAAAACATACAATAGGACACTCAAAGCACTAGACCCATAATATATACAAGTTGGCACAATGACTCAAAAAAATAAAAATAAAATAGGTGCAGAGACCAAAATGAATGCAATGGGCGTGAAGACCTTAATTAAAAATGAAGTGGGCCCGAATGAGAAATGAGTGGATGTAGGAACCTGAAAGAAAAATGCAATGGGCGTGCAAAGCCAAATGAGAAATGTAGTAGGCACAGAGATGACCCGAATAAAAAATGTAGTGGGCGCGAGGACTCAAATGCAAAATGTAGCGGCCACGAGAATCGAAAACATAGAATGTAATGGGCATGGGACCTGAAATATAAAATGCAGTGGGGCATGGGGACCCGAATGAGAAATGAAATAGGCACGAGACCCGAATGAAAAATGTAGGGGCGTGGGGACCCAAATGCAAGATAGAGTGGGCGCGGAGACCTAAATGCAAGCTGGAGTGGATGCAGGGATTAGAATGCAAGCTGGAATGGGCGCGGGGACCCGAATGCAAGCTGGAGTGGATGCGGGTATTAGAATGCAAGCTGGAGTGGGCGCGGGGACCCGAATATATGCTGGAGTGGGCGCGGGGACCGAAATGTAAGTTGAAGTGGGCGTAGGGACCCGAATGCAAGCTAAAGTAGGTGCAGGGACCCGAATACAAGATAGAGTGGGTATAGGGATCCGAGTGCAAGATAGAGTGGGCGCGGGGACCCAAGTGCAAGATAGAGTGGGCGTGGGGACCCGAATGCAAGATAGAGTGGGCAAGAAAACATTGGAAAATAAGATTGCAATCCATTTAAGAAAAATAATTGAAACTTTGAAAGAAGGTGATGATTTTCGTAATGGTGGGTAAGTCTCGAGCATCATGCAATATTCATGATATGATGAATGATATAAAATGTTCATGAAGATTTGACAAACACCTAATACACAATGATTATGAGACTCAAGATGATATGGTGGGTAGGGATCTATATGCAATGCTTGTGGGATTTTGAAAGATATATTGGACATATACTCAATATGCATTGGTGGTAGTGACTACAAATGTGTTATTGTGAGTGTGAGGACCTGACATGCAATGGTTGCAAAGACAAATGATGTTTTTAGAATGAATGTGGACCCATACATTAAAGTCATGGTGAGTATAGAAACTCAAGAATGATGTCATTGCGGCATAGGGATTCGTACGCATTGATGTTGATACTAGCCAAGTATTGAACTTTGAATGCAAAGTGTTATAAGAATGTTGGACTTTGACACACATGACGTTCATTTCAGATAAAGAACTTGAAGTAAGGTTTCAAGTTGCTTTGGACAAATGCAAGGTTCAAGGTGGTAGACAAATACAAGACATAATAAATGCATATAACTTTCATTGATAATATGGAAGTGTTGGATTTGATGGAAATGATGACAATAAACTGTTGTACTGAACACATGGAAAGTGAAGTGTAGATAGATGATGTGAGATGAAAGTGTATGTTAGTCACCTTAACTTGAATGTAGATGGATGCAAAAGCAAGTTAGAGCAAATATGGAAGTAAATAGGTACGAGATTCACACAAAAAATTCAACATAAAAAAAAATGAGATGTCAAGGAAATAATGCAGATGCATCAAATGCGATGTTATACAATGCTAAAATAATGGTGACAAAATTATATTTTTGTAAAATAGAAATGCTTTGGATTTATTATTTTTGTGAGAAATGAAAATTCAAGCAAACCCCTTTTATGTCTTTTTTATTTTTTATTGTCATTTGATCTTTATTCTCACAATGTTGTCTTGTAAAAGTGCAAATTGAAGTCACTTTATTGACCTTTTGATTTGTCTTACTAATTGAAAGATTATTTTGTTATTTTGGTTTGTGCCATGAAGGTTTTTGGAAAAGATTGAGTTTTTTTATGGAGAGGCTTTAACAAAAAGCAAGGATTGACTATGAAATATTATGATTCATGAATTTATTTTGGTTTGCTCGAAAAGAATATGAATTGCCCCAATATTTAAAATGAAGATAACAAGAATGAAAGTTTGACAATTTGCCCCTGGTTTAAGGCTCCAATGCAGTGAGCATAGTAAAATCATCAACCAACCAACTCAGGGTGTGAGGATAAAATGGACTTAGAAAGTGATTTTACATTTTAGGCACAAAATCACGAAAAATGGAATAAAAAGAGATAAATGATGATGATTGAAATTGCCTCAAAATGAAGTCACATCAACACTGTTCAATTGCCCCATTAACGTTAGGGTATGAAATGAACTTGGGATTTCATTTGAACAACCACCCCAAATAGACTTCAAAGGTGAGACTAAAGTTAAAAACCTGCCCATAATTAGATTTCAAGGTGAAATTCAAGAAAAAAGCAAAAATGGAGATGTTTTGCTTGAACGAATTGAGTTTTTTTTTTTTTTTCCTTTCTTTTTTTCATTTGGTTTTTTAAGCTAGCAAGCATGTTGATAAAACAAGTCAAATTATTTTATCTTATATCAAAGTTTATGAGAAAAATAACAATCGACCTTTGATAAGTGTAGACTTTTGTTTGTGCTTGTAACGTGGTTAAAGGTTAACAAGATAAGAAAAAGGAAGATCTAAAGGTCCAAATGAATGTTTACAAGTTATTTCAAATAAGTTTCTTCAATGTATTTTTGCACCAAGTATTTCATCTCATTTTTATTCTCATTTCTCTCTTTTTTCCTTCTTTGCTTTTCTTTCATTTTTTCTATATTAAATAAATACTCATTATCTTGCATATTGTCACTCTATTTGACATATTTATCTCTTTTTTCTCTTCTTTTTCATCGTGAGAGTATGAATTTGGTGCCTTTCGTACAAATACTATTTTGTCCCAGTACAGGGGTGATCCTGGTCTCCGGTGATTTGAAAAAAAAATATTTTTAGGCTCAAAATTTGTAGCAAATGGTTTTTTTAACATTTTTATTTTTATATTTTTGGATAAAGTAACATGATCCCACATAATTTCAAGTCATGGTTGTTTTATTTCTTAAGAAGTTTTGATCCTAAATAAATTTTTTAGCAAACTACTTGCTTATTTTTTCTTTTTTTGTGTTTTAAGTTTAGTTAGACTGCATTTGTAGGTTTTCAAATTTTTCATTCAAAATTTTTCATTGTTTCTTTTTTTCTTTTTTTCTTTTTTCTTTCACAAGACTCGTCTCAAGCAAAACAAATGCATTATCCAAATCATCATAAATGTGTCCCAATGTGAAAATTTACCTTCTTGTTTTGTAAAATTGGGGTTAGGTTAGAAACAATCATCTTTATTTTGGAGGAGTTTTTATGTGGACAGTGGAGGGCAAGAATGAGACCCGTATAAGATGGATAAACATAGGCAAAAATGACTAATTATGCAAATTATTTAAATAAAATATTTCAAACCAAACACGAGAAAAATGTTTTACTTGATCCATCCAACAATCTTATCAATTATTAGACTTTTAAAGCATTTAAGGACTTCAAATTGCCATAAAAATTATTTTCAAAATTGATGAGTCAGTATGACAATAACCTCTATTTTATTTATTTATTTTATCTCGTGACTCAAATTTGCAATGATCTTGTAATTTGACACAGAAAATAATCAATCTAAAAACTTTTTTAATTTATGTTTTATTTCATGCTAAAAAATATAAATAATGAACCTATCAAAATGCATGAGACAAATATTTATTTTTTAAATTGTGACCCTATCAAAATGCATGAGACAATTATTTATTTTTTGTGATGCATGATGAAAACCTAAACATTTTTTAGTGATGCATAATCAATGAGATAAAATTTAAAAAAATATATACTTATTTTTTATGCATGATGACGGTGTGAAAACTTATATACCTACAAAAAGAAATTCAATTTCTCATTAAATTATCATTTACAAGATAATTATTCATAATTTGTTGTTTTGTTTTTTTTATGAATAAAAATTTTAACCCACTTATGCAAAAAGTGTTTTTTTACAACTAATATGTGAAACGCATAATGGATATGCTAACAATTGAAAATATGAAAATGAGTCAACACAAAAATGTTGAATATGCATGATGCATGAGTTCCTCATCATTTTTTTTTCTTTTTCTTTAACTAAAAATATGATGAAATGAAAGATGAGATTTTTTGTATTGTTTAATCCATGTAATGAAATGTTATATGATATTTTCAATTTAGAAAATGAATGAATAAAATGAGAATGAAATATTTTTAGTTTTGCAATAGATGAAACGAGAATACATGAGGTAACAATGATTATGAGCTATGAGATTTAATACATGAAGGGAGAAAATTACAGAAACAAATGCTATGTGTGATGGAGATGTGTATCCTATCCCTCTTTTAATTATCTCGCTTTTTTACTTTTTATGCCATGTGAAAGAGATGGTAACATGATTCATAAGGGAATAGGATGAACACTTCTCCACTTTTTTTATATGACAAATGCATGTTTAATGAAAGATATATTTACACTTAAAATGCATGATTAAAAATGCTAATTTTATATTTTTCTTCATGATGAAATGCATGATTGTGTTTTTTTTATGCAATTCAGCTTAATTATGTTTATCTTCAGTAATTTATGCTTATAATCACTCCATTTTTATTTTTTGTTACATTTTAAGTCCGCATAAGATGGCCTTTTTAGTCGTTGGTTGTTTCCCTTTGTTTTTTTGCTTATTATTTTTGGTACAATATATGTCTTTCTCTTCCTTTTTTACAATAAGGACTAAAAAAAACATCTTGTTTTTAGTAAGAGGGCTAAATTTGAAGGATTAAAAACATATTTAAGCCTATGATTTTGTTTTTCTAAAATGAATGTAATGATTTTTCCCCTACATGCTCAGGAAAAAAATATGCTCAAAATGGGTTTTACTCACTCGACTTGCATTTTCATTCTCATAACGTGGAACTGATTTAGATGACCAACTAAAGTACAAGGACTTGTCACCTTGACATTTAAATGCCGATTGGGCTAACTCTTGACGGCGTCATAGACGGGAGGATTGCTACATGGGTCTTTAAATATTAGGAACTCAGATGCATGAAAAATCTTTGAAGAACTCAATTGCAAGCACTCCAAACATTCAAGAACTCATTTAATATTTCACTCTATAACAATTGCTCTGAAGCCAAAATAATTATAGATAAATGAAACTTTAGTAGGCAACATAATTACTACAAGCAATCTTTCTAAAGATACTTTTATTCAATTTCAAAGAAAAAATTTAATTAAATAAATAACCTGCAACAAAATTGCTTTATCACAAAGTATTTCTAAGCACAAATAATTTTAAGTAAAAGTCACTACCAAAAAATGAAGTCACTTTTAAAATGAAATCAAACTTGTAAAAAAAACATCACTTAATTGCTAACTAGCTAAGCCACCTCTGCATTCTGCTAACTCAGCTCATAGAACTTACATATATAAAACATGTAATAATTTGTAGTAAACATAGCTTCTAGACATGAATATTAAGTGAATAATGACCAAGACAATATGATAATTAAGTCACGAAAAGTTTGGTTGTTATTAATTGCAAATGGTTGCTACTCCTATTCCTGTCTATGAATTAGCAGGTCAGTAATTTACTAACTTACCGGAAGTTGATGACCTAACTTGTTATTTCTCGCATTTGGTACAAATTCAACATTATCCTTAAAGAAAATATTGCTCCACTTAAGTGTTATTTTCTACAATTAGAGTTTAATTTAGTATATATTTGTTCATTTTCATTTTTCAGCATTACAAATAATCGATGGTGATAAGTTGGTGAACCATAATTGAAGAGGATAAGCATACTTTGACCATGAGTAAGGATATCAGTGGCCATGAGCAAGGACCTCGACCTAGGCACACGACTCTTTGCCAAATTATATATTCGGTCATAAGTACTCTGCTACAACAGCGAACAACAACCCAATTCGGATAAAGGAGACGACTAACAATAGATCAAGAGTTTAATTAATAGAAATCGTGATTATTAACTTAAAATCAACATTAGGACTGTATTACCTAGATTCAGGCTTATTAGACAAGGTCTAACAAGTAAAGACTCAGTCGACCCTTATAAATAGGTAACAGGTATCGAGGTAAACAATATGTATACACGTAATTTCTATTAACTCATATCTACTACTGTGAACCGAACTCTTCCTCATTTGAGCGTCAGAGTTCCTTTTGCAGTTCCCCACTTGTTCGGCACGAGACACTGACGTGAAGTTCGATTGAAAACCCAAGTGAAGGGAAAAGACCGAAGTCAAGACACAGGTACATTTTGGCGTCCACCGTTGGGCCCGAAGTAAAACCTTAAACCCTACTAATAACAATTATCGGCTGACTATGGTGAGAATTCGAAGTAATGGAGGAGGACTCAGGAACGTAGCTAATGAAGGAGCAGGAACCAAGACAACAAAGGGAAACCCCAAAGTGGTGAACAAGTCTAGTCTGGCCGAAGGAATTAGATTACTAAGAGAGGAGGTATCCGAGTTAAGGCGTGAGACGACTGAGATCAAGGGTCGGAATCAAACGAAAAGAGACGGATTCGACCACGCGGGTGAGGAATCCCATGGAGGAGAGTTACTTGCGCCTACGTGAAGCTGACTTCCTCCAAGTTTGTCTGCAGCCCCTTCGGGAGCTCGACCTCATCATGATCAGAAACCAGCAAAAAGCCCCTTGCAAGGGCCCTCGAGCTTCGCACCCCGACAAGCCGAAGCAATATCCTCCCTGGTCAAACCCATCACCCTTTCATGCATGAAATAATGGACACAACACTCCCCGAGAGTTGGAAACATGTCTCCTTGGAGAAATATGACGGGACCTCGGACCCTGGCGATCACTTGGCAGCATTCATGACCCAGGTGGAAATGTACACGAAAGATCAGACGGCTTTGTGCAAGATATTCCCTATGTCCTTCCAAGGGCCTGCGCTGAACTAGTTCATTCAACTTCCCCTATGCTCGGTGGATAGTTTTCAAACATTAGCAGCCAAGTTCGACAATCAGTTTGCCATATCTCGGCCTCATTGATTCACCTCGCAAGCATTGATGACCATCAAATAAGAAAAGAGAAACCCCTTAGGTTATTCATAGACCATTTCGGCAAGGCTGCCTTGAGCATAAAGGACCTATAACCTGAAGTAACCCTTCCCACATTCTTGACCAATCTACAACCAAGAGACTTCGCGAAGAGTATGATTCATGTTCCACAGAGAAACATGGAGGAGATGCGAAGTCGAGCTGTCTCCTTCATAGAAATTGAAGAGTTATAGGCTTCCCAGAAAAAGAACAAGAAGTCATCCCGAGTCCACACCCATGAGAGAAGGGAAAGAGGAGATAAAGGCAAAAGGAAGGAGCATTTAATGACAGACCACCTAGAGGGCCTAAATACAACCATTATACTCCCCTGAACACTTCGTGCTCCAAGGTCCTAGCCGTAAACCTCCTTGTCATGCCAAAAAGGGCAAACACCTCACCAAAGGCAGACACCAACAAGCACTGCAGATACTACCGAAATAAGGGACATTCCACTGAATAGTTTTCGGCCCTAAGAGACACAAGTACAATAATAATGATAATTAAGTTTTTAATTACCACTATAATTGACTATTTGTGTGGTGTCTTGAGCTTTTGTTTTAAAAATTGAAGTGAAATATTGTCTAGTTAACTTTTAAAACGCTTTAAATGACTACATTTACAATTATTCAACCGGTTTAAATAGTGTCTTAAGCTTTTCTTTTCAACCGGTTGCATATGTAGTCATAAACCGGTTTAAATGGTGTCTTGAGCTTTTCTTTTAAAAATTGAAGTGAAATCTTATCTAGCTAACTTGTAAAATCTACTTAATAGTCATTTAAATTGGTTGAATGACTTAGGGAAAAGGGAGGTGTATTTAGTGAAATATATTTTTTAGTTTATTAGTATTATTTAATTAATATTTTATATTTTAAAACTAATATTTAGTATGTTGTAAATGTAAATTTTTAGTAGAGAATATTGTTAAAGTATTTTTTTTATTTTTAAACTCATTAAATTTAAAATTAATGCTATCATAAAGTATTTGAATTTTAATATTTTTAAAAATAGTTTAAAAAATTCTAAAAAATATTTTTTTAATTTTCAGTGGGTTGGCCCGTTTAACCCATCAACCCGTTGTGGGTTGGGCTCACTTTTTTAACCATAAAAAATTGGTGAGTCAGGTTGAGTCAGCCCGTTTATTAGGTGGATTAAGGTGAGTCAGACTTATTGGGTCGAACTAACCCGTTTTGACATTTCTAATTATGATTGATTGAATATTTAATTTTAACTTATTGAATTGTCAGTTTTAATCGATTGAACTGGTTCTACTGGTTTTTAATCAATTTTGTAGACAAATTGATTTTTCACCACAATCAAACTAGATAGGAGATTGATTCCTAGTTCTACGGTGGAATCGTCCAATTAAGACCAATTCTTACATCAATGACATAAAATGAAAATTTCTTATAGCATTAGAAGGAGAACATTTCACTATGGGATTTATGATTTTATCAGTACTTGGAATGGGTATATATATGCGTAGATTTTTTTTAAAATAAAAAGGTAGGATATTTAAGAAATTTTAGTGAAAACCATAGAAAGTTAGGTATATTTAATAATATAGGAGGTATAAATATCAACACTGATACATTGATTCTCAAGTTTAGTTTTTTAGATTCTTTGTTAGGATTCTAAAAGATAAAGCTTTGTGTCATCTTCATAAAGTGGTCTTAAAAAAAAAGTGATTGAACTTGTTTTATCTTTAGGAGGATGGAGTATGCTAAAAATAAATTTGACTAGTGTTCCAATGTCTTTGCTTTGTTGCTTCATTTTGTAAGCCAAATGGCTAAATTTAATCTGTCTTATCTACAAATCTAGCATTGAAACTCTTCCGCACGTCTTTTGCGACCTTTTTTTCCTACTCAAGTTTGGAAGTCCATATTACTTCATTCTAGGCATATTGATTTTTATATAAGTGTTACAAGATTTGTTGCTTCAAAACTTAGGAATTTTTGTTCATAACTATGATGGGAATTGAAATTTGTTGTCTAGTTTCACTTGCTCTTTCCTTTGGCATAGTAGGATGAGGTAATTTTTTATAATGTTTTTTTATAAGCATTATAATGTTGCTTGTCTAATCTAATTGTGACATCAATTGTACCGAGGTGAAAGCCTAAGTGGATCAAGTCACAATCGAATCATGCCCTTGGACTGCTACAACTAAATAGAAAGAATTGTGTCCTAAATATCAGCTATAGCTTCTCGATTCAACAATTGGCATCAAAGTCAATGTTATTATCTAGTTCAACTTCCAACAAAACAATTACTAATGGAGGAGCTTGTTTTCTTAGTTGTAGAATCAATTGTCCTATAGTGGAGGTCCAAGTGGATCAAATCGTAGCGTTTGGGCTACTACAGATAAGTGAAAAAAATTGTGCTCAACAAATGTCATTAACTCTATTTAGAAACTTGTTTTCACAATAAAAAAGTGTTAGATTATATATTGGCTTCCAACATCTATTCCATCTTATCTAAACCTTTGCTCTTTGACACTTCTAACCCATCCATCTAGTGGTAAGAGCTCTAGAGACTTTCAAAATGAATTGTAACATACTTGTGGATTCTACAAACAAGATAATGTTTAGAGGAGTCTTAAAAGAACCATGGGGACAATTTTGGTTTTTTCTTCTTTTTCTGCTAATATTGGTCATTGTATGGTGGACCATGACTGAATTATGGATCATTGCTTTTGTTGTCTGTACTGCTTGTGAAATAGGTTTTACTAATTTAATTATGGAATCAGACTATGCATGTGTGTTATTAGTCTTATCCTTAAAGATTGTGCTTTAGGTCACTATTGTTAACAACTTGTGTAACTTATCCATTTCCTCATTCCTTCTACTAGGGTCTTTTTTTGGAAGCATGGTTTCTTAATTAATAGTTAGTTATGATAGGTAGGATTAGTTAAGTTTGCTATTTAACCAACTTAATTAGTCAATTAACCACATTGGTAATTTTTAGTTAGTTAGTATAAATACACCATCTAACTAACTATAACTAACATATTTCATTTTCATCGATAAGAGCTGAGATTAAAGTTTTTCGTTCTCTGTATTTCTTGCTTATCCTTCTCTCTATTTTCTGTACTTTTTCTTCCATTCTCCACTACCATGACGTATGCGAACTTTATTATGTTTGGAGAGAGGTCAAACAAGTGACTAATGGTTTGAAAGATATAAGATGGTTCAGTTGTTTAAAGAATGAGAGATATGAAAAAAAGTTGTGGATTTAATCTTGACCGCGAACCAAAACTAACACTATTAATAATACTAACATTTTAAAATATAAAAAAAAACTAATGATTTGGCCAAATATGATTTAGACATTAGTGAATTATAATAATATCTTCTGGGATTTCATATAATCAAACAAGGACAGTTGACTTTTTAAACCACTATTTTCACATTAAGGTTTGAATGATGTATTAAAATTAATGCAGGAAAAAAAAAATTTAACAAGCTAACGTGTAATTGCTCTAAAAAAATATAATTTCACTGTAATAATTAAGATGTTAACGTGACTTTCTTTTTAAAAAAAAAAATGTTAACGTGACTTCAAGCTCTTTGCTTGTCCACATTTTTTTCCCAGTATTCCCCTCCTTGATACTTTGCATTAATTATTTTCCTTGGCTCAAAACAATCTGATTTCGATAAATTCTTCATCTCATGAATTAAGTGAAAATATTATATTATTATGTATTATATTTTATATACAAAAAATTTAAGATGACGTGACTTCAAGTCCTATGTTTGTCCAATTTTTTTCCCAGTATTTCCCTTCTTGTATTAATATTTTGCTCATTAATGAAATGATACGATTTTCCTTGGCTTAAAAAAATGTGACTTCGATAAATTCTTCATCTCATAAATTAAGTGGAAATATTATATTATATTTTTTTTTTTTGAATATGTATTATATTATATATATTGTACCTATATTTTTGTAGTTGTCTCATACACCTTCTGATCTTTGAGGTTATTGAATCTTTAATATCTTCTTCAAATGGTGGACTACTTGCAAAACGCACTCTTAACTCAAGTTAGGTAGTGTTCGCCCAAAGTAATGAATAATGGTTTTTAGAAAATACCCTATCTATTACCTTGATATTCGTTACGTATTTATAGTGGTGGATTGGACTTTTACCTGTTGGGTCTTGCCTAATGAGTGAGGAATTAGGTAATACGGTCTTAAACTCATGTTAAGTATGATAATCAATATTAGGCTAGTTAACCTTTTGGTTTATTGTTGTCTGTCCTTCTTATTGTGGCAACATTGTATTGGATCTTTGCTAGGTACCAAAGGCCAAACACTCAACTTGAGCACTACTGTTTAGAGCCAAATACTCAAGTTGAACACTCTTGTTTAAGACTGAATATTTAGGCCGAATACTCTTAATACACACACTCATAAATATTAAATATTTTTTAGTAGAAAAATCATAAATATTTTATTTGAAAGATAAAATAACATAAATATTTTTCAGTAGAAAAATCATAAATATTTTATTTAAAAGATAAATAACATAAATAAGAAATTCAAATACATTTAAGTTCACTAATTAATTTATTGTGAGCAAAAAATTAATTCATAATATAAAAACTTAAAATTAAATCATTTAAGTCTTATTTCATATTTACAAAAAATAGAAATGATTTTTACAGAGTTTAATTAGCATACACTGACAGTATAAAACACTTTATAGTGACGTTCAATCATATATCTTTGTTTATCTAACTTTCAAAATATTAATGGATAAAGTCAAAAAACTTATTATAAATTAAAGATTGTGATTGGATGCTAGTGTAAAATTATTTATATTGTCAGTGTATACCAATTAAACTCTTAATTATATCATAAAGAGTAAATATCTTAATATATATATATATATAATATAGTCTCATATTATATAAATTAAAAAAGGAAAGAAAACAATATGAATCATTAAAAAATAATAATAAATGAATTATTACACTTTTTATCTTTATTATAATTAAAAATAATAATAGTAAAAATATTAATTATTACACTTTTTATCTTTATTATATTTCATTGAATTATTTATTATTATATATTGTCATATAAATTAATTATATAAATATATTTTTTATATTTTAAATATTTATGTTTTGTATATTAATATATGATACGATTATTAATAAACTAATGTGAGATTTATATATAATAATAGTAATAATAAAATATTAATTTTTTAGGAACTAATAATTTACTAGTGGTATGCTTGTTTTATATTATAATTAATGATATAATATTTTTTTATAAATTAGCTAATTACTTTAATAACTTATTGGAAAGTAATATAATTCTTCAGTCCAAGACATGATGGCACTCATAATGTTTGGTCATTAGACGGATAAGTACTCTTCAATTGTAGTGATTGAAAAAAAAAATCTACATAAGTACGCATTAAGTGTCTTATCTCAAGAATACATATACATATCATACACACAAACAGAATTGAAGTGAATATAGCATATAAAGAAAGACGCATTAAACTAACCCAACAATGTCAATATGTGGAGCAAACGCGGCATAAACAAGCTGAAAGGAACTAGCACATGGTAAATTTATGCATTTGTAGTTGTCATTCACATAAAATTAATATATGAATTTTATCTTACGAATGTTTCTTATTAATTTACAAGAGATAAAATAATGGCAAAAATTAAAAATATAGGTTAAAGCATCAAAAGACGAACCTATGTTATCATCAGAATGGTTTGACACATTTTCTAAATATATGTTGCCGCAGAAGTCAAACGGTGAAAAAAAAAGAGCTTAATATTATATCATATAAAAAATAACTAATCAGTAAAAATAATTAATATTATCTTAAATGTTGAATCAGAAGAACCACTCAAAACACTTCAAAGTGACACTTAATTCAATTAAACTTCACACGTCATAGGGAGAACTTTTTTTTTTAAGATTATAAACATGGAGCGCGAATAATAAAAACTTGAAATTATGTTATCATTACTATATAAAAAAATGACATGTAATTTCCATTCAACAAAGGACTAGTAACTGTAAAAGAAAAGGTTCCAGCTACAGTATGTTTTGTTTCTGCTGTCAGTTTAGTGGGGCCAAACGAAGGAAAATTGCTATCGACACCAATCATGCATTCAAGAACTTTGGAATTAAATAACAGCCACTTTGTTTTAGTTTATTTTAAAAAATACTTTTTTCATAAAATAAGTAATTATTATATTTTATATATTTTTCTAAATTATTTTGTTTTAAAAAATTTCTTATTTTAAAAATAAATCCTATTTATTATGTATTAAAAATAATTTTTATAAATGCTAACTTTATAAATAAAATAGAAGAAATATATTTATGTATTATTAATGTAAAAATTTTTATACTAATATTTAATTATAATCAAGATATATGTTAAATTGATTAATTTTATGTGTTAATACTTATATAAATTAATAAAAAGTTGTAATTAAATATCAAATCTTTTATTTTATAAATGTATAATAATTAAACTCATATTGTAAATTATGGTAAAATATATAATAATTAAAATCATATCGTAAATCATGTGGAAAGAATCATTGTTAAGTGATAAAAGATAAGTAATTACTTATTTCTTAATAATTAAGTATTAGGATTTAAATTCTCGTTT